>JARWLC010000011.1:113182826-113655326 GCA_033318265.1 Phyllotis vaccarum
CATGCTGTTTGGCCTATGGCTCAGGCACGTTGCTAGCTAGCTTTTACATCTTAAATCAACCCATTTCTATTAGTCTTTCCTACCACGTGGCCCGTGGCTCACCTGTGTTCCTTACATGTTGCTCCTTTGGGCTTCTGTCTCCTTCTGTCTGACTCTGTCCTGCTCCTCCTACCTACTCTGATTCCTCCTCCTCCTTTTCCTATGGTGCCTGTCATGGGCCAAAACAGCTCCTTTATTTAAAGATTGCTATTCACAGCATACAGAAAGGCATTCCCACATAAGGGTAGCCTTAATTGTGTAGCATTTATAAATTGTTCTAACATAAATGCTCTTGTCACAACAGGTTTCAAGCTACTAGTAGAATGCTATTGGACACAGAGTAGGATTGACATCTACTACAGTGGAGCTCCATGGTATGGTAGTTCTGTCAGAGGGACCTAATAGATGTAAATAACCTCATGTAGGTTTCAAAGATCAAACTCAGGTCATCTGGCTTGGTGGCCATTATCTTTATCCCACTGAGCCATGTTCCTGGCTTGTTTAGCTGGATTGATGCTGTAGCCCCCTCCTCCATTCATCTCCACGTAAGGCATTGAAAAGGAAGGTCCAAATACAAATCAGACCATGGAGGGTATAGTGATTTGAATGAGACTGGCCCTCATAGGCTCCTGCATTTGAATACTTGGTCTGCAGTTGGTGAAACTTTGGGGGAAGGATTAGGAGGTGTGGTTTTGTTGGAGGAGGTATGTCACTTGGGGTTGACTTGAAGTTTCAATTGTCCAAACCATTCCCTCCCTCCCTTCTCCCCTTCTCTCTCCCTTGTGCTTGAAGATCAATTGTAAGCTCTGCACCAGGGCCATGTCCCTAAGGAGCACCAGGGCCATGTCCCTAAGGAGCACCAGGGCCACGTCCCTAAGGAGCACCAGGCCATGTCCCTAAGGAGAACAGGCCATGTCCCTAAGGAGCACCAGGGCCATGTCCCTAAGGAGCACCAGGCCATATCCCTAAGGAGCACCAGGCCATGTCCCTAAGGAGCACAGGCCATGTCCCTAAGGAGCACAGGCCATGTCCCTAAGGAGCACAGGCCATGTCCCTAAGGAGCACAGGCCATGTCCCTAAGGAGCACAGGCCATGTCCCTAAGGAGCACAGGCCATGTCCCTAAGGAGCACAGGCCATGTCCCTAAGGAGCACAGGCCATGTCCCTAAGGAGCACAGGCCATGTCCCTAAGGAGCACAGGCCATGTCTGGCAAGATAAGTTTTGTTACACCCATTTTATAGAGAAGGCAGCTTGTGAAGGGGATGTCAAGAGACTCTAGAGAGTTATTAAATAGTAAATGCCCAGAAGGGAAAGCCTAGACTCAGTTTACACTTCTAGGGGCTCTGACAAGCTTGAAGACACCAGAAAGCCCTGGTTATTAGTTGTCCTGGATGCAGAGAAGAGGGAGAGAGGCAGCAAGAAGGCGGTGCTCCGAGACTATGAGCGGAAGAAGATGGAAGGGGTGGGCTCCCTCCCCTGTCCACAAGCACTAGCCTAGGCTCTTCTTGCTGAAGGTTGTAGGGCGCTGCCTCATTGGGGTCCCTGGCGCGCCCAGAAGATCAATCAGTCTTGCTAGGAGGCCACAGCCATCTGATGGTCTAGATCCATTTTTCTCTCCTCCGTTATTAAACTACCCTTCTGGTAATGGTACTTGAGGATACAGCTGACAGGTAATGAAATGTCAGACCACTCGCAGAGAAGGACAATGATGCCGTCGTGAGTGAGTGAGTGGCTGTGAGGAGTAAAGGGGTTTGTGGGGGTACTGCTCTGTGCATGCTAAATATCCCTGCTTATTATGTAGAAGAGTAAAAATGTCAGTTTCGGTCCTCAGTGGCTCTATATTTTAGTCACCCCCGCCCCCTACATACACACAGCAGGGTGCGGCATTCCAGACTGAGCCTAGGGGAACACTCCCACTCAGCTCTGGGCTGTGCACACCAGGTGACCTTGGATGAAGTACTATTATCCTGGAGCTTTTCACTATCTGAAAACGGTTGAACTGAACTGTCAGGAGCATGACCCAGAGAACTCAGACTAAATCCAGGTGTCAGACAAAGGTGTGTGCGGGGGGGGGGGGGGGGGGGGTTAAAATGGGGTAGTGTCACTTTAGAGTACGGATACCTGGCTTCTTCCAGGAACCCGGGTGACCTGCACCACCCACCTGTCAGGACCAACAAGCGCTTTTAGAGGTGTCCTGACCCTTTCTGACAGCTTCTTCTGCTCCTGAACTCTGAGGTCCCCTGGGCTCTGAGTTCTCGAGTCGTTTTCTCTCTGCCTTTCAGCATGGGAATCTCAGGTCTGTCTTGCAGAGCTGGGGATGGATGGAAGGATTTGTCTCCCTGCTCCAGGGGGTTAAGTGGCTGCTTTTGAAAGGACAAAGCAAGAGATGCTGCGATAAGATAAGGAGCTCTGCTTTCCCAGACACTCCTCAGCGAGAACAGGCTTTTGTTGTGATCTAGGGGATAAGAGGCTGAGCCTCTCATTCATCAGTCCAGCTCCCCTCCTCTGTCTAGTACACGGAACTACACCGGCATGAGTCTGCCGCTGCTGCCATCTGCTGGGCAGTGGGGGAACTGCAGCCGTTCCTGCCTTGGTGCCCGCAGTCTGTCCCTCACAACTTCATTGTAGCTGTCGCCTGAAGTGTCCTGCAGTTGCTGGCATTTATGGAACTCCTGCTGTGGGACAGTCTCAGGACACAGAAATTTATCACGGAATGCGTTCATTCAGAGGGAAGCCCCAGGTACATAAATTTAGTGGGGCCCCCGTGCCTGGGATCAGCCTGGTACAATGTAGAAGCTGGTAAGTACAGTTGCGTGAAGACACAGTAGAGACATTCTGTGGTTACCTCCACTGTGAGGATGCCACTCAGAGACACAAAGGTTTACAACTCTGCGGGGAAACCCGGTAGTGAAGCTTGCGGGTTTTTGTTTTTGTTTGTTTGTTTGTTTGTTTGTTTGTTTTTTAAGTCAAACAGAAGCCTAAGCCAGACCACAAGCAGGAGTCATTCAGATTCCTCAGGACCGTGAGCCATTGTGGAAGCTAAGCCAAACAGGCCCAGAGACCTTGTGTCAATGTTATTGGCCAGGGGAAGAAGGCCCTGACTGACTTTCTCTGGATATGTGTTTATGTTCTCTTTAATAAACTTTATTACTTTTTGCGCATTTTTAGGTTTGAAGAAAAATTGAGCAGGAAATGTCAGTGGTATCTGGGGATGGGACAAATGGCTTCATGTTGCCACCAGAAGCAACCTGAGGACTTATCTGAATCATTTAGGGACCTCCACCCAGGTAAAGCCAGATTCTTCAACTTGCTGTAGAAAAGAATGCCAAGATAAGTCAGTATAAAGCAGAACTGGCATTCATTAAAAGGAGATCTTACACACAAACAAACACACACACAGGCACACACACACACAGGCACACGCATACACACACACACATAGGAACCTATATGTGCACACACATTTGGGTTCGTGGGAAAAGAGTGGAAGACTCAGCAGCGATATGGGTGTGGGTGGGCTCTCAGAGGGGACACTCTGCACAGTCTTCATGATATCATATACAGGATTTTGGTCAGTTCCAAAGCTACTATTTTCAAAGGATTGTTAGAAAATCTAAATGGGCTGGTCAGTGGTGGTACATGCCTTTAATCCCAGATCTTGGGAAACAGAGGCAGGGAGAACTCTGAATTTGACACCAGCCTGGTCTATAGAGCAAGTTTCAGGATAGCCAGGGTTATACAAAAACACTATCTTTTAAAAAAAAATCACAAAAGAAAGAAAGAAGAGAGGGAGGAAGGAAGGAAGGAAGGAAGGAAGGAAGGAAGGAAGGAAGGAAAAGGAAAGAAATCCAAATGTGATCATAAGATGGTTCCTAAGGCAGGGAGGGAGGGGTTACAGATAGTAGATGTAAAGCTTCAGGTGACTGGGGTAACAGGCAGGGCTTCTTCACTCTAAACTGGAATAGTCCCATGTATGAGCATCTGAGAAAATGCCTTGAAGAAGAATAAATCTAGACTCAAGATTATGTACTGTAGTAGTTTGCATGAAAATAGCCCCATAGCCTCATAAGGACTGGCACTGATAGGAGGTGTGGCCGGGTTGGAGTAGGTATGACATTGTTGGAGGAAGTGTTTATTATAATTATAATTATTATATTATTAGTGATATTAATTGTCCTGAAATTTCTGATTCTCACCTGGTGATTGGCTTCAACCAGACTCCTTTCCCTCCCATGTCTCCAGAATTTCATAGCTTTCTGTTTGCTTCAGAAAAAACAGAATACTCCATCCTTACACATACACATAGACTCATATGTGTATGCACTCGCACCACATAGACACATGCACATTTACATGTACACCCATGCATACACATAGCACACACATGCATGCACACACATGCAAACTTCCTCTCATTAACACCTTGCATTAGTGTGATATCTGCGATGATTGGTGGGCAATATTGATCCATTGTGATTAGCTGGAGTCTCTAGTCAGTATTTAGACCATGATGTCAAGTGTCCACCAGTGCAGTCTAGTAGAATAGCATCCTTTGAGCCTCACCTATTTGTTGCTCTGTCCTTCATCTGCTGTGTATTACTGCATTCACTGTCTCCTAAGTTTGGCTTTTTGAGAATGTCAGTTATTTGGGACCATGGAGTGTTGGCCTTGGGGAGTCTTTCTAGGTGATGTGTTGTGGTTTTGTTTACTTGTTTGTTTATGCTGTTAGGGATGGAACCCAGGGGTCATATACAGCAGACAATGCATTAGCTCTGAGCCCCACCCTCAGCCCTTCTCTCTCTCTCTCTCTCTCTCTCTCTCTCTCTCTCTCTCTCTCTCTCTCTCTCTCTCTCAAGTCATTGAATAGCATTTCCTTGAAGGGAAGCACCCCTGTATCCATTTAGCCTCTGAAGAGAATTTTCATTGTTGCCAGGGTTGGAGAAAGTCACAATAAACATGCTGATAAATACCAAGGGAAGCAGTGGCAGACGTGTGGTAATATTGGTGCGAAGCTACATTCCAAGGCATGGAGCTATTTTGTACTTTTGGACATGACTTTTCAATAACAGGTCTGCTGGCTTGGGGAGTTCTGGCTCCCAAGGATGGCAGTGTGGGAGGAGACAGACTTGTGACAAGCCCTGTCTCACCAATGCTCTGTAGCCCCTTGAGCCAAATCTGCTTCTTGTTTTGTAGAGTTAAGGTAGAGATTTCTGTTTCACCCTCTGAGGAGGGAGCAGCTGAGGATGAGGTCTGTGGCGGGTCCTGAGGACACCTGGAATCCACAAGCAGGTCTGTAGCCTCAGCATTCCTGGTCTGAGTGCTGGCTCACTAGCAAAAGGGCTCACATTTTGATTGGTGACACTTTGGTGTCTTCTGTTCATGAAATGGGCATCACTGAGATCTGTTCGCCACTTTTTACTTTGTCCTTGCTGCCAAGTGCTAAGGACATTTGGAGCATCACTGGGTGAGTATCAGCTTAACTGGTGACATCCCAACACCCAAACTGGAATTTTCTGGGTAAAGTGAAGGGATGAGGAGACTAAGAGCTCCCTTTTATTTTTCTGAAGCCATGAAAAATCATACTCAACCCCTTCAAAGCTGCTTTAAAACCACCATGAAAATCAGGCCGTCACCAAACTGCATCTGTAAGAGGCTTGCTGTTGTTTGAGCTGTTCCCTATGATAGTGTTTTCCAGATGATTCCAAACGTCCGTGTATGGCTGCTTTTCTGCAGTTGCACATCCTCTCTGTGTTTTCAGAAAAACAAATTAAAAAATTAAATGCTCCACCTGTTGACTAGCCCTGGACTTATTTTTGAAGACTCATGCTTCTTGGTGATGACCTAGGAAAACCCAGAGAAGCTCACTTGAACTGTAGGGAAAGAGAAAGATATAACAGCTTTGGTCCACTAGTAGGAGGTGGCTGGATTTACAGTCTGCAGCAGGCCTAAGTACTGCAAATGTGCTCCCCAAAGAAAAATTAAGCCCTAACCATGTAAGGGATTCTAGAGTACTGCTTTGATTTGCTGGACACAGCCCATTCCCTCCTGAGCTGTGATGAAGCACGCAGCTATACCTGAGTTGCCAAGGTAACGGGAGAGCTATTGCTTCATCTGCTCCAGCCACGTGTGTTTTGAGAGTGAAGCTGGGTGACACCCGAAATATAATGGTAAAGATCCTTCTGATGACTCTTAGAGATTCAAGTGTTGTGAATAACTGCTTAAAGTAATATTTTCTTCTTCCTCTGTTTCTCCCGCTTTCTTTTCATTTTTTATGCTTTGTCTGCAAAATTATACATCATGGGTTAACTTCCTTCTTCCTGGTATGTTTGTCACATTGCAAACAGTTTTACATGGTCAATTGATTTTCTTCTTTTACTTTTTGAAAGGGTGTGTTAGTTAGATTCCTGTCTCTCCTGCAAAATGCCCAAGATCAGCAACATAAAGGGAAGTCTTCGTTGGTGTGTGCTCCAGGGCTTTCAACCTGCTTTCTTTGGCCTTGTGGCCTTGGGCTTAGAGAGAGGCAGAGTACAGGTCACATAGAGCCTGTGTTACAGCATTTAAGCAGCTTAAATTCTAGCAGCCGGGGGTGGGGGTGGGGGTGGGGGTGGGGGGGGGTGGGGGGGGGGTGGGGTGTTGATAAGGAAGAACAAACTGATATCCCAGGTCCCCTTAGGGGTCCATCCCCAATGATCTAACTTTCTTCAATTAGAAAGGATGTTTCTTTCTAAAACTCTTGCCTTCTACCAACAGTTCCAAAAGGCTAGTGACCAGGTATTTAGGACATTAACCTTTGTGGATGCTTCAAATCCCAGCTCTAGGAATAATCATCCAGTAAACTGGCTCTGAGGCTGGGAAAATGGGCTCAGCAGTAGGGCCATGTGCTGTACAGTCACAAGGTCCTGAGTCCGTTCCCTAGTGCTCATTTAAAAGTCAGACAGGCCAGCCTGTACCTTCATCCTTGCCCTGGGGAGATGGAAATAGGAGACATCCTCTGGGCTAGCCAAAGCAGTGAGTTCTAGGTTAACTCAGAAACTTATCAAAAATAATAAGGTAGAGAGCAATTAAGGAAGATATCCAACATTGACCAGTGGCCTACACACACACACACACACACACACACACACACACACACACACACACACACACACACACACACACACACACAAACTTGATGTAAACATAGTTTCATGGATTTTTTAAAGGTTTTTTTAAAAAACTTATGTGCATGTGCACATGGGTGTGTGTGAATGTAGGTGCCCACAGAGTCCAGAAGAGGGTATCAGATCCTCCAGAGCTAGAGTTATAAATAGTTGTCCAAACATGTATGCTGGGGACTAAACTTGGGTCTCCTGTAAGACCTGTGTAAGCTCTTAACCACTGAGCCATCTCTTCAGCTTCCGGTTGCATCAATTTTAACTCGTGTAGGTTTGTGTAACCACCACACTAGGATCACAAAATAGCACATCACCTTAGAGAACTCTGTAGGGTTTAGTGCTTCTAAACTCCCTAATATTCAGCAATCTCTGTATGCTGGCCAAGATCACAGCTTTGTCTTGGGTCACATGTATTAATCATCTAGATGATTTGTAGTAATAAGTTTCTGGCCAGGCCTTTCCAGGCTTGGACCCACTTGGAACCCTGCTACCACTTAGCTCCAGAGCCCCCCAAAATTACACAAAGGCTTATATTAATTTTATACTGATTGGTCTATGGCTCAGACATATTACTAGCTGGCTTTTCATCTTAACTCAATCTATTTTCATTAATTTGTACCTTTTCTCAGAGCAGGATCTTGGTCTCGTTTCCTTTGGGTCTGCTGGCATCTCTCCTGGTGTCTCTTCGGTGTCTCTCTGACATCTCTCCTGGTGTCTCTGTGGCATCTCTCCTGGTTCTGTTCTTCCTGTTCCCAGAGTTTTCTTGCTCTGGTAGCTCTGCCCACACTTCCTGTCAGCCTTCAGCTAACTGCCACTTTTATTAAATAAGTAGGCAGGACAATTATTTACAATGTAGCAGAACATAATCCCACTTCAATGATTGCCTTTGGATCCTGTTTCTTTCACTTAGGGCAGTGGCTTTGAGATTTGGGAGAGGTACTGCATGTCCCCATGGTCTATTCCTTTTACTTTTTAATCACTGTGCAGAATCCCATCATATGGACATAACCCAGTTTTGTCTGCTACTCATGGTGGAGTGTTTCCTATTTGGTTTCTAATTTGGGACCATATTGGATGTTACTCTGTCCATTTCTCTGCAGATTTGAGATGGAGACAAGCTCTTGGAGGATGAGCTTGGTGACTGCTCTGAATCAGACTGCAGAGCTGAATGGTCCATAAGCCTTATTGCTATGACAACCTGATACTGTGCCAGATTTTGTTGGTAGTTTAGCTGTCCTAATCAGTATCTCCTGCATTTCTTCTCCTCCTCCTCCTTCCCATGGTAGCTAATGATGCTACAGGTCTTTCCTTGTGTTTATTGTTACAATATATTCTCTTCTGCTCATTCAAAACTGCAAAGTATTTGCTTTCTTACTATTGAGGCTTTAGGATTCTTAGTAGATCTTGAACACAAATGTTTGCTTGCTAGAGGCTGGGTTGTTTGCAGTCTAGACTAGCCTTGAACACATTATGTTACTCCAGCTGCCCTTGAACTGAAGCAATCCTCCTAGGGTGAGCTTCCCAAGGCTGTGTTACAGACAAGAGCTGCCACATTTAGGCTCTGGGAACGAGTGTTTGGTCATACATGTACTGTTAAGTTTTTCTCTGGATCTCTAGCCTGATTTTCATTCTTTTCGCAATTTTTCCAAGCACACACTTCAATTCTGGTGAATTCTTAGTTACCAAATGCCTTTGTTATGGAACAAAACACAATAGATATTTCCATATGTTTAATTCTAAAAGTTCTACAATTTTGTACCTTACATTTAACTGCATCGCCTAGATGGTATTTGTTTTGATATAGGATATGAAATGCAAGGTTTTCAGTGTCTCAGCTTACAGTTTGCTCAGGGCAGCATCAGGAAGTCTGATTCTTCAGAAGCTCTTGCCATATGGACAGGACTGTTCTTTCTCTCTTACTAGGTTCTTAATCTTACTGGGCTCTTAGCAGAAGCTAGATGGAGCAGCTGCTTCCCACAAGATGCTCACCAGAATGCCACACTGTTAGGCATGATAGAGTCACAGGAATGAGAATGTTCCTGATAACCTGCAGACCAAGTAGATGTAGCTTCTTTTGGAAACTTCATCAATTTTACACACTTCAAGTCAATATATTACAATGTTCTGAATTATTTCATTTGAGCTGACATCAGTTGATGAATTCTGAGTAGGACTATTTATGGAGTCTGTTCTGTCTGTGTGTTGTGTTTGTAACTTGCTGTATTGATCTCCATGACTGTAGGCTTACAGAAGATTTGAACTTGGAAAGTCTGAGTCCTCTGCCATTGTTCCTTGTTTCGATTATCCCTATTTGTTAGCATTTCTATACACATTTACACATAGCTTTTTTTAATCTACAAATAATCTTCTTGTGATTTTGATTGAGTTTATTTTTTTAAACTTACATATGAACTGGGTATAACATATTTTTGTAATTTTTAACCTTCCATCTTGTGCACATGCTATGCTTTTCTATATATTTCGGGCTTTAAAAAGAACTGACATCCCTTCTTTTCATTTTACTATGTGCATTTAATGTATTCATAATTTGATGTTAAGCCATGTAAAATATTCTTACCTCATTAATTGACATGATCATGTGACTTTTTCCTAAAGACTATGAACCTTACATTGATGATTTTTGGATACTGAGGTAATCTGATATAACCCAAGATCAATCCACAGGTGTGGTTTATTTATTATCATTACATATTTATAGAAGTTTCCATTATATATTTATAGAATACTGGATTTAAAAAAACCTCCACATCTGTCTTATACCATTACTCATATTTTTCCTCATATTGGGTAATTATTTTATGCTCTTGGGGATCAAACTGGCATCTCCTATCTCATTTCTCACTTTAATAGTTTGTTTCTTTATTTTCCAATCTTTTTAGAAAGTTAGAAATTTTATTTATATTTTGAGTGGGAAAAATAATATTTTTCCCATTTATTTTCTTTCTTTTTCTTTTCACCTTGAATTTTTATTTTTTTGTTTTGTTCCTGTTCCCTGAGACAAGGTCTCACTCTACTAAACCTAGACTCCCTAGAACTTGATATGTAACCCAGGCTGACTTTGAACTTGTGGCTATCTGTAGTCAGAAGTTTCTTTGTCCTACCTGGCTGATCCCATAGTCATTTAGTCCCAAATTACATCACAAAGGCATAATTATATTCATTATAAGCTGTTAGGCCTATGGCTCAGACTTATCACTTGCTAACTCTTAAACTAACTCATGATTTTTATCCATGTTTGGTCTCATGGCTTGGTACCTTTTTCTCAGTACAGCATTCTCATCTTACTTCCTCTGTGTCTGGCTGGCATCTCCTCTGCTCTTCCTCTTCCCAGAATCCTCCTTGTCTGGTTACTCTGCCTATACTTCCTGTCTGCCTAGCTTCTGGCCAGTCAGCTTTTATTACATCAATATTTACAATGACAAATATTTGCAGTAGAGCATTGTCCCACAGCAGCTACCCTCCTGCTTCAGCCTCTGGAGGGCTGAGATGACAGCTTTTGATTTCTGTTTTTACTTGATTTGGGCGTCTGTGTTCACGGTTTGAGTTTCCCTCCAGGCCCAGCTTTAGCTATAGTTGACAACTTGTTAGTTTGCATGTGTGTACGTACGCTCTTCACATTTTCTCACTACCCTGGAAGCTTCCTTTTTGTACCATACACTAGTTAGCAATGATTGGGTAATTTCCAATGTTTTTCTGTTATTGGTCTCATTAATTTTATTATTTATTTGCATCATGGTTAGAGAAAGTATTTCATATCATTTCAATTCTTTCACATTTGTTAAGATCTGTCTTCTTCCCTTTGCTTGGTGTGTGTTTCTCATGCACTTGGAAGACTAAGCATTTGGTGTTCTTGGGTAGAGTGTTGTATAAATGCCAATTCCAGGCAGTTTTGAGGGTGTTGCTCAGCTCTTTGGATGGTTTCTATGTATAAGTTCTATGGATTACTAGAGTGTTGAATGCTCTGTTCTCCATTTCTACTTCTCAGTCCCTTGGCTTTTGCTTTATGTGTTCTTAACGTCTGTTTCACTTAATAACTTAGGTCTCTAACCTCATTTTGCTGTACTAATCCACTTATCATGCTTTGCCTATCTTCTTTCCCAAATATTATATTTTTTTCATCCATTTACTTTTTACTTATTTTATCATCATTTTAAGATGATGTATATAAATGCCATATAGTACTTATCTTTTCATTGATATATTTGGATCACTTCCAGTTTAGTTTAGTATAGTTATGAATATTTCTGGGTGTAAATGAACCATTTTATTACTTGTTTTCTATTCTATTTTGCATTTTTTGTTTCTTTTTTTCTGCCTTTTTTGAGCATTATTTAAATTTGCTTTTGGTATTCTGTTTACATTACCTGTTTTATTTTTCTCTGAGTATTCTGGGATTTCCTCCCTGTGATGATATATTGTGTGTCAAATAAAGATTGCCTTATGATCAGAGGACAGAGCTAGCCAGAGTTAGCCACAGAGGTCAGGCAGTGGTGGCATATGGCAGAGGCAGAGATCTATCTGAATCTTGTGAGTTCAAGGCCAAATAGAGCTGGGTGGTGGTGGAACACACCTTTAATCCCAGCACTTGGGAACACATGCCTTTAATCCCAACTAGGAAGGTTGAAACAGGAAGTGATATGCTGTGCAGAGAGAGGAATATAAGGTGGGAGGAGACAGGTGTTCAGCCCTTGTGCTTCCCTTCACTTCCCCTATTCAGTCTGAGGATTCATGGAGACAAGATCTACCCTTTTTCAGCCTGAGGATTCAGTAGTGGTGAGAACTGGCTGTGGCTTGTTCCTCTGTCTTTCTGATCTTTCAGCTTTCCCATGATACCTGGCTCTGTGTTTTTATTATAAAAATCAATTAGAATTCATGGGATACCTACCTTTCTTACTATTGCTGCTTTCTGGTTGAGTTCCACCTCATTTGAGAGAATACTTTGCCTGTGTGTTTGTATCTTACAATTGCATCTCTTTGTGTGATGCTGTTAGACTTGTGTGCAAGAACTTTTCAGTTCTCATTTTCAAATATTGTGGCTCCTGAAGCTGAGCATAGAAACTTCACCAGGACATAGGTGTTTTACATTCTCTGCCTACAGAGAAAGCCCCATTAGACGCTGTTGTAATTGCCTTCCACCATCAATCATATTTTAAGTAGCTCAGAAACAGTCTGCTGCAAACCCAGAAATGTACGTTTTCTGTTCCTGTTTCACATCTCTCACAGTCCAAGCTTCCCTTCTATCATTTTCCTCTGCCTGAAGAAGGTCCTGGGAGAGTCTTTTGAGGTGGGTCTGCCAGCAGTAAACTCAGTTTCCATTCCCCTGAGAATGTTCATACATCATCTATTTCCTGAAGAGATTCTTTACTAGAATGGAGCTCCAGCATGGTGTGTGGGGATTTAATAAAGTTTCAGAAGTTTTGGAGATATCAGAGGGAATCTACCCACAGTCTATGTGGGGGGTTAGTAAAAGCTCCAGAAGTCCCAGAGCTCTAACCACAATCAGTCTAGGAAAATCAGAGTGGTGATTCAATCCTTTAATCCCAGCACAGGGAGTATCCTGGGAGTGGTGACCTACATCCTTAATCCCAACTGAGTCAAGGTCACTTCAGAGTATAGAAGGAATTCCAGGCTTCCAAGCAGGTGTGGTGGGGCCACGCCTTAATTACCGAAAGAGTACTTAAATCGGGATTCAAACACAGAGAAAGCCATTCCAAAGGAATCGAGGCTGAGGAAGCTAGAAGACAGCTGGGTAAGATCTGACTGTGGTGTTTATTCCCTCTAGTATCTCCAACTTCTTCAGAGATCTATCCCTGAGTCTCATTCTTTCGTGCAACAATGGTGCTCTTAGCATTTTGTGTACTCTACAGTCTGTTCCAGAACCTGGTTCTCTAGTAGTCATTAGGCTCCTGGGAGAAATGTGGCCATGGCTCTCTGGCCACTTTCAAGATTTCTCTGTGCTGTTCCTTTAATTTTCCCATGCTAATCTAGCTGGGCATATTCCCTGTTTTGTGATGAGCTTGTAACGCTGAAGGTTTATTCATTTTACCAAATTTTGGGAAATTTTCTAACCATTGTTCCTTCACAAGTATTTTGTATATTGTGCTTTTCCTTCTCTTTAGACCCCAGGGATAATGAGAAAGTTAAAGTTTAGTTTTGTTGCCATCCCATAAGCCTTTGGGGGACAATGCGACACGCCATTAATCCCAAAATTTAGGAGGCAGAGGCAGATAGATCTTTGAATTCATGGCCAGCCTGGTCTAGAGAGTGAGTTCCAGGACAGTTAGGATTTTCATTTAGTGTTCATCTCCTATTAGCACATTCCCAGGGGCACTGGTATTGCCCCCACACTTACCTTTAGGTGAATAGATCCAGTTTTTCTCAAATGTCAGGAATTTTATTCTTCAGTTCTAAAGATGCCATTGCTTTCTATATCCCACCTCCCTACAGAGGTTTCCCGGGTTGTTCCACTTTGTCCAAGAACTTCCAGGAATTCTGGGGGCAGCATGTCTTCAGCAGCTGCCTCAGCCTCTCCAAGGAAGGATTCCGGCATCTGTGTTAGCTCAGCCACTGCATCTTTCCCCATGTGTGTTGAGAGCTCTCTGCCTCTTTGCATGCTGTGGAACATACTGGTTCATATGCTGGACATTCTAAACATTATGTTAAGAGCTGCTGGGTCCTGTGGAGAGAGTCAATGATTTCTTTCAGCAGGTCATCAACCCAGCTGGGTTCTGACCTCAGTTTTCACCCAGCTTTCTGTGGGCTGTGGTCTCTGGGTCATTTCAGCTTTTGATGCGTTGCTGTTCAGATGAGTCCCAGATGCTTAATCCTCAGCCCAGCCTGCAGCTTACGCAGTGGTCTGCTCCATAGTCTACTTTGAGATCTGTGTGTATTGTTGGAGTGAGATCTGTGTACATTGTTCAGGGACACATACAGGCATCCATACCTCACGTAGGTGGGTGAGGAGCTCAGAAATTTATAAGCAGTATTTTGCTTTCCTGCTGTCTTTGACCCTCTCAACTGCCTTAATTTAGCCTTTTTCATTTAGACAGAAAGCCGGGACTCTATCTCCCCGACTTCAGCTGTACACATTCTGCAACTGTACCCACAGCAGGAAGCAGAGAGCAGAAAGGTCACAGGCCACAGGCGCCTGCCTCTCATGAGTCTACAACTCCTCCTTCCTCAGAACTACCTCTGTTGCTGCCTGTGGTCCATGGTCATCAGTATCCCAAGCTGATGGATGTGGGCATCGGAGAGAATAAAAAGGCAAGAGAAAAAAAAAAAAAAAGGAAAAGGAGGTCATTTCCTTTTGGCCTCTCAGCTGGAGTCCCAGTCTTCCCCCAGGCCTCCTGTCTGTCTTCATTGATGTCCACTTGAGCTTGTCAGCTCAGTACACACACAGAAAGGGGACATGCTCACCACTGGCTTGGTGACATACCAAATTCTATCCCCTCTTTCCAGGCTCTATACCTTTGTCCAGAGGGAAAGTGTATTAACTGTATTTTCCTGTTTTAGTTTTCTCAACACTTGGGCATTTGAGACCTTCTTAGCTGGGCGAAGGACCGTCCCCGTGGTGTTAGACCACCCCTTTGCTAGCATACAGTTTACCTGGGAGCAAACACACCTTTCATGTGAAAACATGTTATCCCAAGCGTAAGCCAGCCCAGCCCAGCCCAGGCAACTCCTCATTTGGTTTTGATTCTGTGGACTGATTCTGAGGGCAAGCCTCTCAGGTTCTTACCACCCCAGTTCTATACAGGCTAAAGTATATCCCAGATCTGCCAGAACATATCCACAGCAGTCATTTTGTTATGGGAAAACCACAGCAGAGCTCTGTCCACATGTTCTTCATCTTCCACCCTACCAGCATACATTATCACAGGCTCTGCTGCTTTCCCATGTGGCATGTGGCCTAATGACACCTACCAGCCTGTTGAGTTTGCCATACCTGACAAATGAAGCACTCGTTGTGTGTGTGTGTGGGGGGGTATGTATGTACAGGGGCACATGTCCCTGTGTATCAATACTGAGTGTCTTTCTTCAGGGCTTCCTGCCTTATTTCTTTTGCAAGTCACTGAAATTGGAGCTTGCCAATTGGCTGGGTTGACTGGCCACTGAGTCCCAGGGATCCTCCTGATTCTAGGCACATACTACCATACTTGACATTTTTAGGTGGGTGCTGGGGGATCTGAATTCGGGTCCTTGTACTTGCACAGCAAGTACATATTCACTGAGCCATCTCCCCAGATATGTATTTTTTAAATTATTTAGTTATGTTTATTTTATGCATGTATTCCACTTCCACATATGTGTGTGCACCACATGGGTTCCTATTGACTATAATGGACAGAAGAAGGTATTGGGTCCCTTGGAACTGAAGTTATAGAGAGTTATGATTCACCATGTGGTTGCTGGGAGCAGAGCCCAGGTCCTCTGCAATAGTAGTCTGGACTCTTCTGAGCCAGCTCCCCATTCCAGGAAACAGATATTTTAATAGCATCGATTTATCAGCCAGGACTTTTCAAGCTATAGATTAAAGAAGTGGGCCAGAGACCTCCCAAGTTACTGTTCTAGAATAGCAACCCTCCAGGTGATGTTGTAATGGTATTTAGAGTGACTCCTTGGGGAGACAATTAGGTCATGAGAGTGGAGGCCTGCTGAGTAGATCAGAGCCCAGAGACCCAGCTGTGAGATCCCAGAACAAGGTGCTGTCTGTGGTTCCTGAAATTGTACTTTGAGGCTGGCCTTCTTAGCAACCAGAAGTAACAAATATCTGCTGTTTAGAAACTACCCAACTTAAGGGACTTTTGTTATGTCTCCATGACCTAAAGCATTTTTCCCACAGAAGGAATTTTTATTGCTTTGAATGACTGAAAGGTGCAGTTGGTTGGTTGGTTTTATATCTGCTTGTCTGTACTTACCCAGACCCTCATTCTGTAGCTCAGGCTGGCCAACAACTACAGAGAGCTACTTGCTTAAATCTCCTGGGTGCTGGGATCACAGGCAGGAGCCTCTTTCCGTCATATACACCATGTTGTTTGCATGTGTGTGTTTTCTTAGTTGTTTAAACAAGGTCTTAGTACATATCTGTGATTAATCTATAACTTGCTCTGTAGCCCACGCTGGCCCCAGACTCACAGTCCTCCTACTATAGACCCCTAAGAGCTGGGATTGCAGGTGTGCACGGCCACACAGGCAACGCTAAATTATTTTAATGTTGTGGTAGGCGTTTCTTTCATGTTTCTCTATAAAGTGCCCTTTTACTCAGCCTGACCACTTCCAGGCTGATTGTTTCTAACAGTAGTTAGCATGATCATCTCCCATTACAGAGCTCCAGTGGCCATTCGATCCAATCACCTTGCCCAGTGCTGGCTGCAGTCCTAATCCAGGTATGAGAGCCATGGCTAACTTCCTAGGGAAGTGTTGGCCGAGACTGTGTTCTTGTTCAAGGTTCTAAAGGTAGGGGGCCTGAATAGGAAGCTATACCTTCCTGTAGCTTATCCATGCCAAAAGGAATCAAAAGAAAAAAAAAAAACCAAACAAGGCTTGGGCATTTAGACATTTACCACGCTGGTGTGGACTGGTTCCTTTATCTGAAGTACTTCAGTTAGATGAATTAGCAAAGTCTATTTTCCAGAGCAGATTTCCTCAGTTTTGCCATTGCAGCCAAAACATGGAGACAAATTCATGAATGAATCTACTATATTTCCTTATGGCCTGAATTTTGCATTACTGTCTTTAACCAACACCACATGGTTGCACATGGAGCTTGGAGTTAGAGTCACCTGTCTAAGCCCTTCTGAAGGAACTGGACCAGCCAGATGAATCATTCCTGTCTTTTCTCTTCTTGTGGTTTTGGCAATGAGGTCAATTAAGCCCTATCTACTACTACTACATCTTCCCTAGAAGTGGACACTGGGCACTTGGTTGTTTGTATCATAGATAATCTCAGGAGCATCTGAAGGGAACTGGGCCGGGGAATGGGAAACAAAGCTGAGTTATTGAAAATATTGTCACAAAGGTGGAGCTACTGGGTTTCTTCCCTGTGGGAATCTGAAGGGTGGTGTAAAATGAGCCTTGGAATCCTCCATGTGCAGAAGGATGCCAAAGATATTTATCCTCTAGAGCAGTGATTCTCAACCTTCCCAATGCTGTGACCCTTTAATACAGTTCCTCATGTTGAGGTGACCCCCCAACCATAAAACTATTTTATTGCTACATCATAATTGTAATTTTGCTACTGTTATAAATATTAGTGTAATATCTGATATTCAAGATATTTTAAATGTACCTCTCCCACAAGGGTTTGTGATCCACAGATTGAGAATCACTGCTCTAGAGTCTAGTTCAACTTCTTTCTGGATTCAGAGAAGTTGGTGGAGCTCATGTAAGGAGCACCTTATCTTACCTACCTCAAGCATGCTGGGAAGATCTCAACCACTGAGCCACACTCCCAACTCTCCCACACCCCCTCTGTCTTGCCTGTTTGGGAGCTTCAAGCAATTGTGACAAGTTGCTAGTTCTTACAATAGGACATGGTAGTCCTGGGCTTGAGGGACCAAAAGAGCTCAAGGTCATCTGGAATGGGCCTGGACAAGGTCTGCCACAGAAACTATGTATTCTTGCCTTGATTCTCATAATTCTGTGTCTCTCTTCCCATGGTGGGTAGGCATGTCTTAAAATATGGGAGTGGTGACTTAAAGGGCATTGATTCATATTGCTACTGTGATGTAACTGACTGCTCTACACTTATAGCAGAAACCAAATATTTGACTACACACAAGATTCTGTGCATCATGGCAGGATGCAGAGGGGTCAGCTTGCCACTCACCTCTAATACATGGACACATGCTAGGAAGGTTAGGGGTAACAGTGGCTGCTGTATCTGCCATCAGAGGCTTCACTCACTTGTCTGACAATTGTTGCCACAGCATGGTACCTGGATGTCCCAGGATGGCTTGACAGAGCTGCATTATCTTGTATTTGTCCCAATGCCAGAAGTTACATAATGAAGTTACCATCATTACACACCTGACTAAACTCCTCCATGGAAACTAATACAGAACTGGCCTTCAGTGGAAGCAATGCTGAGTCACATCATAAGAAGGGCACATAGGGAGGGAGATATTGAAACAGCTTTAGAAAATACCATTTTTAGGCCTAAAATGACACATTTGGGTCACCTGGGTTTTATTATCTTCCTTTATCCATTTTCTTTTCTATCAGCTACAATATTGAATTGTGTAAACAACCTAACTTCAAATTTCTCATGAAGAGGTGAAGAGAGGTTTATTGATTTATCAGTCTTGCCTGATGCACACAGATTTCTTCCTTGGACCATGCTTCGAGAATCAGAGCCAGAGATCCTGAGCAAGGTCTGTGGATGGTGTTGCGTGTCAGAGTTAGTCGAGTGGGCTCTCTGTAGAGGTCAAGGATGAGTAAAGACTTCCTTCATGCTTATTTGATATTAAGTTGGTTTTAAACACGTTTATATACATGCTGAGTTCATTGCTTTCTTCCTCAGATGTCATTTTTCCGAGTGTTGAAAAACCTTGTAAAATGTGGTGCAGCTTCTCTAGAAAATGTCATTTAGGCTCCTTTTTGAGTAATGTACTGAGGCCAGAGTACATGCAAAATATTGCTTTTGTTCATTATCTGGATTTTTTTTTTTTTATTGAAACTAGTAGCTTTGCATAGTTCTTCTTTCCTTCCTTTCTCCTCTCTCTCCCCTCCCTCTTTCCTTCCTTCCTTCTTTCTTTGACTTTTAGAGTCTCAAACTGTAACCCAGGCTGGCCTAGAACTCACTCTGTAAATCAGGCTGGCTTCAAACTAGAAACAGTCCTGCTTCAGCATCCTGGGTTATGGGGTTGCAAATGTGAGCCATTATATAAGCAGTTGTTGGCATCTTTTAAAGCCATATTTTACAATCTTCAAAAATAGAATCAACAAAGTGGCTTAGTAGGTAAAGGAACTTGCTCCGAACCTGGCCACCAGAGTTTGACCCCTCCCCTTCAGGTCTCACATACTCAACAGAAACTGTTGTCCTCTGACAGCCACACACAAGCAAGGGTACCTTTTTCTCTCCCTGACCCACTTAACTAGCTAAATAACATTTTGAAAACATTCATCAAATTAGGAGGGTGCACAGGCCTTGTAACATACTTAGGGAAGATAAAAGTGCTGGACTGTAATCTGACAGCCCTTAGCTTGAGGCTCAAATGTGGTATTTAATGTCCTGTGGTATTAGGGTAGGTTAAGTCAACATTGTGGACTCTTGGCCTCTTAGTTTGTAAAATGGGTACCCTATTATACACTTTTTATTTCTGCAACATTAGCTAAAAAGATGAACACATCTTCTTAAGAATGGGAAGGTTCTAAGAGACATTCAGGCACATTTTTGTGTCCTTGCTCGGGTTTGTACATTCTTTTCTGGCCTCTGAGAGTAGAGGACACACAGACGGTTGGATCTGCTAGCCCTTTGGATTGATGTGTGGGTGTCAGAATCGTGCCTAGCAAGAATATTGTTTCTATCAACTATTTCCACCATTGTATAGCGGCCATTTCTCCACTACCATTTCCTCTCCTTTTCTGTTCTCAGCGACTGAAAACTTCAGACACTTCCAAATTATTTCTCAGAGACATATAATTGAAGAGAGAGTAAAAGCACAGCCCCAAAGAAAAGTGCCCAGGCCAGGGCCTGCTAGCTCCTTTTCCAGCAAGGCCTGTTGTGAAACCCTTGGTCTTTAATAGAGTGGAGGGAAAGGACACAGCCAATGTCTGTCCTGCTTTGTAATTAAAATACGGTCTTCCCCACCTCCCTGCCACGCTGCAACCCCACTGAGAACCGCCAGAAAGAGTCACAGCATCGCCTGAGGTTTGTCTTTGCCTCTTTTATTTCCAAAGCTGGAGAGCCAGAAAACCACAGTGAAGTTGCTGAAAACACCAACCAAAGGAACTGCCCACTTCATTTGGCCCTAGTATCATGCTTTTTATTTAAAAGAAAAAATTCTTAATTACCATATTGATGACACCCACACTTCAAATGAAAGCCCCTTCCTCATTATCTTGGCTTGCTGTTACTATTGTCTGAGCTGAAATGGGTTTCATGACAACTCTGAAAGCCAGAGTTGGCTAAATTTAGCTTTAATTAGGCATCATCTTAGCCCATGATTATTTCCTCATTTCATTCGGATTCTACCAACTGGGATTCTGAGTGAGGAGGGTTTGGCATGGTTTTTCTGCAATATCCACAGAGTGCTTCGCCACATTTCTTGCAAGCATGGTGATTGTTTTGAGCCACAAATGGTTTCTTCAGATAAAGCTGTAATCCCCTTTGATAACTCAGAGTTTATTAGAGAGAAGTTTGGTTTCACAGCTGGCAGCTGCAGAGAGGAAAGCCCCCAGAAAAACTTTAGGGTGTCTCCATCCTTACCCCCATTTTGGGGGGGCCTCAGTGAGGACTGGATCTTTGCTGCTCCGTTTGTGGTGTATCTGTCATCTGGAAAGAGAGGTTTCTACCTGTATCCAAATAAAGATATGGAAGGCAGAAGTCTGTAAACCACACATCCCACACATGCAGAGGGAATCAGGTGTTGTGGTTAAGGGGCAGGCACGGGATTCAAATCTGAACGTGACCACTCAGCAACCCTTTGGTTTTCCAGGAGTTATTCCTTTGTGCTTTGGTCTCCTCATCTGTAAGACAGAGATGGAGGACTGCTTCCCAGTGCAGTTGCAAGCACCAAGTTAACATATGTAAAATCATTTGGACCAGTGCCTGGTGCAACGTAAGGCATATGGGGGCTTGCTGCTACTGTTGCTGTTTCTGCACGACTTCTGGAAGGCAGCATCTAAGAGTCATAGTCAAAAGTACCAGGCTATGGAGAGTGCAGAGACAGAGCACTTACGTAGCATATATAAGGCTCTGGGTTCTACCCCCAACACAGCAAACAAATAAACAATAATGAAGGAAGTAGCAGGCAGGCTCACTCACATTTAAAAGCAAGCAACCTGAAAAAACAAACAAACAAACAAACCCAGTTTGGACTTAATCTATAGTGGATCTCCAGTGATGAGCCTGCCTGGTCACTTCCTCTCTTGGATTTTCCTATAGAATAGTAAATTATATGATATATCCAATTGATAAGAACATATACTACAATTGATCTTAGCTGAGAAGTGATGAATGTTCTTTAAAGGCTGTTTGATCCAGACTCAGGTCAACACAATGGAAGCATTTGAGCTATACCCATAAAGGAACATGTCTGTTGGGAATAGAGACATGTGGCAGAAAAGTCAAAAGCTATCAGGGGGCTATGGCGAATACTCTCTGTCACACTGAGGCTTAGGAAACCCAAAGAGGATGGGAGAGCACCAGAATCTAGGGCCAGCTAGTAGAAGCCAGTCACAGTGGGCCTGATGAGCAGAAGCTGGGACCATGTTAAGAAGGACACCAAAGAGGACTCAGCAGTTTATTGCCCATGACACTACCAAATCCAAACTGGCTTCTCAAGTCCTCTTCTCCAGTCTTCTACTGGTAGTTCTGATTGGTGGAGTCTCACTGGGATCCAAAAGGTGGAGATCTCAAGATAATGTAGGACAAAGACCTGATAGCAAACAGGCAAATAACTGGCAGGACCCTGTGGTTCAGACTACCCATTCTAACCATTCTGGCAAAGCTGGTCTTTTGGCTGCAGTGATAGGCATGTAACCCTAGCTCCTGCTGACTACAGTGCTTGCTTACACAGGGAGAAGTGGGACCCACAGTGGCTAAGAGCCAGGATGGAAGAGAAGGTTTCTGCATGGGGATCCAGGTTTAGAGACCCTGGACCTGGGGCTGGTTAAGAGCATTGGCTGCTCTTGCAGGTCCTGACCTCAGTTCCCAGCAATCACATGGTGGCTCACAGCCATCTGTAATGAGATCTGGTGCCTTCTTCTGACATGCAGACACACACACAAGTAGTACATTGTATACATAATTAATCAATATTTAAAAAGAGAGACCCTGGACCTTCTGGTGACTGACTTGCTCACAGGGAGAAAAGAATGGTTTAGGATGAAGCTACTAAGAGGTCTCTGTAATAAAAACCAGTGGACAGTGACTGTGAGGGGCCTCATTATGGGATTGGGAACATTAGAATGAGCCAGAAGTCCAGGCATAAAAAGATAGATCCCATTTGGGAACCAGACTAGCACCATTTATGATCATCACCTTTGGTCTTTGTTTGGCTAAAAATTAAATAAAAAACAAATGATATTAAATAATATATTTTGATATTCCCTAAAGCTTTTTGTCATAGTAAGCTTATTACAAATCTCATAATCTTTGTTTCTTTGCTGTCCTCTTGGGAATTGTTACCTACTCTTATCTATAAGAATTTTGCTAGGAATCTTTCTGAAGCTCCAGATGCTATGCTAATGAACTTTATCTATAAATAATCAATTATATCAACATTTCACATCTGAGTATTTCACATAAGGCACCACATACATGCACACCATGCAGTGCCCACAGAAGCCAAAAGAGCATGTCAGATCCTCTAGAACTGGATTAACAGAGGCTTGATTATGAGCTGCCATGTGGGTGTTGGGAATTGAACGTGGGTCCTCTAGAAAAGAACCATGCTTGTAATTGCTGGGCTATCTCTTCAGCTCCTCCTATTATTTAATCTTAATGCTTAAGAGGACCATGGCCCATGAGATTAAAAAGTATTGTTTTTATGTTTTAGTGGGGAAATGGATGCAGAGATATTTGTATTGGCTTGCCCAACATATGATCCTTGACCTCACACTTCTAACCACTATGAGAAGATGTATTCTATTTGCCCTGAGGAGCCTTATCTTTCCAATCTTAGCTCATCTCCATCTGTAAATCAGTTCTGGACTCCTGTGCACCTCTCTCTTCTCTGCCTGTCTGTCAGCATGTTCTGCCCTAGTCATTCATCTACATAAACATTTTAAATTTATTCTGTATTTTTACATTTTTACTGTTGGGGGTGTAGGAAGGGTATTTATGTGTATTGCACATATGCCATATCAGAAGTAGTTTCCATCATGTGGGACACAGGATAGAACTCAAGTAGCCAGGTGTATTAGTCAGGGCTCTCTAAAATAGGAGCAGAACTTATAGAATGGATCTTTTATATAAAAGTGTGTGTGCATGTGTGTGTGTGTGTGTGTGTGTAAGGGTGATTTATTAGAATGATTTACAGGCTGTACTCTCACAAAACATATAAATAGTACATTTTAACTCATGGGGCATGGTCCTCCTAAGCATATTCCAGCAATGGTGGGCTATTGTAGTAAGAAGTTTCTGGCCCCAGCCTGCAGCTACTTAACTCAAATAATCACACAAAGTCTTATATTAACTACATGCTGTTTGTCTAACCCTCAGGCATATTACTTGCTAGCTCTTCCTCCTAAGCTAACACATGATTAGCCAAGTGCCTTAGTACCTTTACTCAGAGCATTTTTGTCTTCCTTCCTCTGTGTCTGCCTGGTATCTCTGCTCTGCTTTTACTCTTCCCAGAGTTTTCTCAGTCTGGTAGTCCTGCCCATACGTCCTGTCTGCCTTCTGGACAATCAGCATTTTATTAAACCAGTAGGAGGAACAAATATTTACAATGTACAAGAGTATAATCCCACAGCAGACTATGAATGGAAAGTCTAAGGATCTAGAAGTTATATAATCCACAAGACTAGATGTCAGACCTGCTCCTGAAGAAGCAGATTCCTAATGCTAGTGAAGAAATGGATTTACCAGCAAGGTGAGAGCAGGCAGGCAAAGAACAAAAGCTTCATTCTTTCATGTCCTCACACAGGCTTCCAGCAGAATGTGTGGCCCAGATTAAAGATATGTCTTCCCACCTCAAAGGTATGGACTATAAATGGATTCAGCTATTTCAAACCATGCAAAAAAAATCTTCCCACACCATTTCTAGATTGCAGTTTATTCCAGATGTAGCCAAATTGGCAACCAAGAACAGCCATCACACCAAGCTTGGCAGCTGGTGCCTTTATCTGTTGAATGATCTTCCAGACCCCATTTACCTAGTTTCAGATCTTGAACTATAGTGGTATGGCTTGCATTTGCCATAGGCTTCACACTGTTTTCACTGTCCAATACATGACAGATCCCTAGTGACTTTTTGATGATTAATGAGAAAATAGCTGTTGACGTTCAAATGTCGGTTCAGAAGCACCCTGCCTTTTGTTCTGAGTTAACCACAAAGTCAGATAAATGACCTTTTTCACATGGGGCTAGGGGAGTTGGGGTCTAAGGATAGAGACAGGCAGAATCAGACAGCTTGTTCTGGCCCTAGTGTCTGAGGGAAGGAGAAGCTGGGAGGCAATTGTTCCCTCTGCCCAGAACCAAGGCTGGAGCCACTCCAAGATGGCAGTGGGAGAATTTCCACAAACAAGCAAACGCCCCCCAACCTTCTGGGGCTGGTTAGGATTTCAAAGAAACAAGTGCTGAATGCCAGGGGGACCCACTGGAAGGATTTACTACAAGTTTTTTTTATAGTGTGCTCTGCAGTGCTCCAGTAAGCTGCAACAGAGACCCTCTCCACTGTGTCTTGCCCACTTAGAGAACTCTATTCTGGAAAAAGCACAACATTAGACTTTGACCATAAAACAAATTTCAAGATGAAGTAAAGCTAAAAATTCATTAAGAGGGACAAGGTGATGCCCAGGAACTGTGGCACATGCCTTTAATCCCTGAATTTGGGGGCAGAGGTAGACAACTCATGGAGTTCAAGGCCAACCTGGTCCAGGACAGCCAGAGCTACACAGAGAAATCCTGTCTTGAAAAATTACGAGGGGAGAGGGAGAAGAGAGATATATATGGGTTTAAAGTATGAAGGCTAATAGGAAAAGTGCTTGGGAAAGACATACCCAAGGATGGATATGTGTTTTTGAAGGGAACATAACCTGACAGAGCTTTGATCATAGGCATACATGGGATTTGGGTGGCTCTCTAGTTAAGTTGTTAAGAATCTAACTTACAAAGGTTAAAGAAATTTTTTTGTAAGCCAAGTTGTAAGGTAGATTTGTGTGGGGTGTCATTCAGGTTTAGGCAAAGAAGGTAGTGCTAGAATTCCCAATTATAGATCATTTGGGCTTTAAGGACACAGTTCATTTATTATCTTTGACCAATTTTATTGAGAAGACTTTAGAAAAGCATGGGTTGCCTCAGCAGGCAGTTTTGGCTTTGTCTGTAAGATCTAACGGTTCCTGATTCCATGGGCAGAAAAGAGGGACTACGCCCTAGAAAGAAGAACAGCGCTCCCCCATATCTTCCTCCCATGTTTCTTCTCCCCTCCTCAGTTTTTACCATCCATTCCCACAGCACACAGCTAGAAAGAGATGCTTTGAAAGATGCTCTACAAATGCACAGCCATAGCAATGGCTTGTATAAAGACTTAAGGATTCAACTCAGGGCCAGTACCTTTATCAGTGTCCTGGAGTGTCCACAGCCTAGGTCAAGTTCAGCCTCTTGGCAAAACATCTGCTGCTGACTAACAGGGGATGATGTCATGGTTTGGTTGTGGATCAGACTACAGAGAGATGAGTAGAGAATAGAGATCCTAGTGCCAGGGAGCCTCGCCACACTGGTCATATCTCATGTCTGCCCTCCCTTCCTTCAGCTGCTGGCTTTTCCTAAAGGCTGTGAGTTGGGGAGATCAGGGTGTTTCAGCTCTGTCTCTCAGTCCTGGGCTTTTTGATCCTTCCTGGATGCTGGTTATCTGGGCTCTGATGGAAGATTCACTCTGAGGCTAGGCTTTATCACTCTCTCAGGATAGAGAATAAATCTGAAGCAGCTGCCTGTTCTATGTGGCTTTAGCTGAAGCTCCAACTACTCAAGAGCCTGATGTATTGCTATGCTCATAGCCCATTTTTAATGACGTTTCATCTACCAGGCAATAGCTAGCTCTCCCCATTACTCAGAATACAGGATCTGGCTCAGATGTGATGGTCTGTCATTCATATTCTTTTGCATATCCATGTCAGTATGCACCTGTGTGTTCATACTCATGCGGGGACCAGCATAGTCCTATCACATGTCATTGTGTACTGGCAGGCTCACACATGTGCAGTCTCTGAACACTGCCTTGTGCCTTTCAGAAAGTAACCACTAAATGCATATCATATGTGAATAGTCTCATGCTCTGTTCATGACTACTGGAGCTGAGTAGGAAATAGAAGCACAAAACAAATTCCATTGTTCACAAACTGGGTTGAACCATAAATGCAATCTGATTTCGATTCTCAAAACCCCCATGGTAGAAGAATACCACCTCTCACAAGCTGTCCTGAGGCCTCCACTGTCAGCACAGTGCATGTGTGCCCCTGCACACACATACACATACACGAAATAACATTTTTTTTAAGCTACAGTTTCCAAGGCACCCACTACAGGACAGGCATGTGCTAAATAGTTTGTCTTTACTTTGGGAGATAGTTGGTATGGCTGCTGGGGATCTGCAAGAGAAAGCTGCTTGCCAAGGACCAGGCAGCTGGTAAGCAGCAGATCAAGGCATTGTATTCCCATATGAGAGACAGCAGTTCCTAATATTTCCCTCAGAGCCTATTCCCTTCAAAATAAGGAAGAGCTAAGGGACAGGTGTTGATCCTAGGGGTTCACGCAAAATACCAGAGAGGATCGGGAGTGATGGCTTTTAACGGTGTCTGCTGACCACTTCCAGAAGGTGGGTAAGCCAGCCGTGAGCTCAGTGGCTTCCATCCTACTCTGGGTGAAAGTGGCAATTTCAAGGGTTAGAGAGATGCCTGAGCAGTTAAGAACATTTGGTGTTCTTCCAGAGATCCTAAGTTCCGTTCCCGACTCACACTAACTGTGATTTGACTTCCAAAGAAAGCCAAGACCTCTGCAGGCACCCACATGCATGTAATATACAACCACATATACACACTTAGTAAAAATAAAATAAATCTTTTTAAGCAACAAATTCAGTGACTCGCAAGGTGCTTATGGACCTCATATGACATCACTAGGTAGCTGAGGCAGCTTTCTGTTTTTCCAAGACGGGATGAACCTGACACCCCCTGCCTATGGGGCATTCTCATTTCCCCTTGCCAGCTCCAAGCATCTGTCCTGATGGTCCCCCATACAGGGCTCTCTGGGAGACAGCAGAGGTTACCATCCTACCACCTTCCCCCTTTTAATTGCATGTATATGAATATTTTGCCTGCACATATATGCATAGTCTAGAGGTCCATGCAAGTTGTCTCCCTCTGTCATGCTTCATCTTTTTGAGGAACAGGGTCCCTCACTGAATCTGGAGCTCAATGATTTGGCTAGACTAGCTGAACAGTGAGCCTTGGGATCTACCCATCTCTATATCCCCAGCATTAGGTAACAGGCATATGGGCCATGCCCAGATTTAATGGAAATGCTGGGGATCCAGCTCAGGTACCCATTCTTGTACAGCAAGCTCTTTACCCACTGAGGCGCCATCCCAGCTGCCATGGTGCTGTGAGTTATGTGTGTGTTTCTCATCAAGATCATAGAGACTAAGGAGCAAGAACAGGGTCTCATTAAAGTTAGATTAGAATAGAGATTCATGGTGAGATTTACACAAAGCTATTTCCTGGTAAAGGCACCATTCAGAGCCAATAGCCCCCACTAGAAACCCAGCTCAGCTAAGGTAGTCCAATCTTAGCTTTTGGGTCAGATGGTAGTGTGCATTGTGCAGGGTGGTATGATGCTAGGTTTTTTCCTTTGGAAATGGGTGTGACCATTGTCAGCCATCCTTAAAAGTTATTGGAATTGCATAAGCCTAAGGAATCATTTCCTCCTTGCAAGAGACCTTGTTCCCTCAGTGCATGGCTCTGAGATATGAGAGACTCCAAGACTTAGGTCCCTGGAGGTTGAGACTCCAGAGGTAACTATTGCAGGGGCCAAGGTAGGGTATTTCTCCTACTCTCAGATCTTCACTAGATTCTTATTAGAGAGAAAAAAGGGACTAAGTGTTGGGGCAGCCCAGGCAGAGAGCCTTTGATTTTACAGCTGTGTGGTTTGTCCAGCCTGCAGTCTTAATCTGCCTAGGCCTGCAATTCTGTGCTTGTGATATGGATGAAACAAACAAGCATCTCTTTTAGTGCCATCATTATTAATTTCCCAGAAGCCGGCTGGCTGTAAACTTAAGAGAATTATCGTCACACATTCAATGCAATGCAATTGTGCTTTTGAAAAGAATACCTTCCCCTGCCCCCAGAGATGTCCCAATTAGATGCTGATGGAATGGAGAATTTTCGTTGTTTTTCTTTTTTTGAAATCAAAGATGTAGAAATGCTTGTTAACAGGATGATCGTTAGAAAGGTGCTAGAGAATGCAACGAAAATGAGCCTGGAACGACCACATCACTTCGGTGGAACTTACTTATTATTGAACATACTTAAGAAAAATGACTAGTAATCTAATTCAATTTATAGTGCTTTAATGAAATCACATCCATGAAAATGGAGGTTGCACGTGGAGAAGCATGAGGCTCGTGTTTACCTTGGGAAGGAATTTTATCACTGGGAATGGAACTACCCCTCAACAAATGTTAGAGTTATGGGAATCTGGTCTGTCTCATCCCACTAGGTCTGCTTTTCAGCTCCTCTGCTAATGGTTGTAGTGATCAGGTTTTTTTAAAAAAAAAATAAATAAATAACTTATTTTTAAATTTATTTTATGCATATTGGTATGAAGGTGTCAGATCCCCTGGAACTGGAGTTACAGACAATTGTGAGCTGCCATGTGGGTGCTGAGAATTGAACCCAAGTCCTCTGGAAGAACAGCCTGTGTTCTTAACCACTGAACCATCTCTCCAGCCCTGCAGCTGTCAATTTGTAAGGAAATCAGCAAGAGTTCTACAGAGCAAAGCTGAGTACTTGCTAATGAATCCATTGTAAAGCTGGGGGCAGCTAGGCACAACTTTCAACTTTGTGAACCACTGAGGAAACGAGATGCCAAACACACAGACTAAGCATGGTGCTACAGGTCATTTTCTAGCTCCCATTGACCAATCACCTGTACTTTTAATTATTTTTAAATTGCAAAAAATCTTTAAGTGATTTGGAGGATGGATTCCAGACTCAAAACACTCTGGTTATAGTCTTGAATCTACTACATGCCAGTCATGTAATCAATGACAGGGTCTCACTCTATGGCCCTGACTGGCCTTGAATTCACAGAGATCCACCTGCCTCTGCCTCTGTGTGCTGGAATTAAAATTGTGTGCCACCAAGCTCTGCCTCAGTTCCCTCTTAAGCTCTGTCAAATGAGAGTAAAAATGTTTATCTCAAGGCTTGAAATGAGGATTTATTAAAAATAATGTGGGAAATTCTAGTAACATTCTCAACCTTTTGGCATTATCTGTATGTCACACAAATAAATGAAACTCAGGGATAGATCTCTGAGAAAATCAGAGATATTAGAGAGACTAAACACCACAGTCACACCCAGCTGTTTTCCAGTTTCCTCAGCCTGGCTTCTCTTGGCTTCCTCTCCTTCTGTCTGCTTTAAATACTCTCTTGGTAAATTAAGGTGTGATCCCACCACTGCTTGCCTGGGAGCCTGGAATTCTTCTGTAAACTAAAATGACCTCAAACTCAGTTGGGATTAAGGGCATAGGTCACCACTCCCAGGATACCCCCTGTGTTGGAATTAAAGGTGTGAATCACCACTCTCTGATCCTCCTAGACTGATTGTGGTTAGGTCCCTCTGATATCTCTGAAACTTCTGGAGCTTTTATTAAATCACCACATAGACTATGGGTAGATTACCTCTGATATCTGAAACTGTTGGAGCTTTTATTAAATCCCCACATCTGTAGTTGGAAGTTTCTGTCCCACCAACAACTCCCAAATACCCAACAGCTGCTTCCCAAATAATTGACTCAGAGGCTTAATATTATAGTAAATGGGGCCAGTAGCTCAAGCATATTACTATCTCTTACACTTAAGTTAACTCATAGTTCTTATCTATGTTTATCCATGTGGCTGGGAACCTTTTCTCACTGCAGTGTTCTCATCCTATTTTTACTGATTCTGGCTGGTGACTGCTTCTCTTCCTTTCTTCTTCCCAGAATTCTCCTAATCTGGTTGCTCCAATCAGCATTTTATTAAACCAGTAGGATTGACAAATCTTTACAGTGTACAAGAGCATTATTTCATAGCAATCATCTTTCTCTGGTATTGTTATTTTTGTGCTTGCAAATGCAGAAACTCAACTCGAATTTTTTTTTTTTAAAGTAAGAATAATGGCTAGAGACACAGCTCAGTTAGAAAATGTTTCCCCTGAAAATACAAAGGCCTGAATTAAATCCTCAAGACCTGTATTTTAAAAGCTGGGCATAGCAGTGCAGTTGTAATCCCTATACTGGGGAAGCAGAAAGAGAGGGATCCTTGAGCATCACTGGCTGGCCAGCCTTGCCTACCTGACAAGTTCCATAAGAAAAACCCAGTCTTCAAAAACAAAACAAAACAATACCACAAACAAGATAGGCAGCACCTCTCAGAAATGACAGCCAAGGTGGTCCTCTGGGCTCTGCATTCATACCTACTATTGCACATATATGAATATGCACAGACACATACACATACACACGTGTAAAAATCATAAGATGTATTGGTGACATAGATATCGTAATGTAGAATTATGTTTCTGGCCTGTCCAGCCAATGGTCCAGACCTGCAGACCTGCAGACCCACAGAACCACAGACCCACAGAAACACACAGACATTTGATTAATTGTATGCAGATAAACCTGTGGGTCTGGCATATTGCTAGCTCACTCTTGCTCTTAAACTAACCCATGATTCTTATCTTATTCAGCCATGTGGCTTGGCACCTTTTCTCAGAGCAATGTAGTTGTCCTCTGCATCTGCTGGCTTGTCTGGCATTTCTCTGACATCTCCACTCTGCTCTTCCAGTTCCAGAGTTTCCTTTATCTGGTAGCCCTGCCCATACTTCCTGTCTGCCTTCAGCCAATCAGCATTTTATTAAGCCAGTAGGTGGGACAATTCTTTACAATGTAACATAGTGATATAGAACATTTTTTGTGTTTTATATCCTCTGGGGGAAATTACATAAATAAAAAATTCATCTTGGATCTAGTTCCCAGTAAAGTTGGGCTCATAATGTTCAAATGAAAGCCTACTGTGCCAAAGGATGGTCTTTCTGTATGTTGTGAATATGCGTTGCTCTCATTGGTTGGTAAATAAAGCTATTTTGGCCAATAGCCAGGCAGATTAAGGCTAGGTACTGCCTTCAAACTAAAGACTGACCAAAGTGAAGAAGGGTAGAGTTGGGGCAAAGTCTGGGAGCCACCCAAGAATTAAGATGTGAAAGAATGGGTAAGCCACAGGCTACATACATGACAATACATAGATTAATAGAAATGGGTTAATTTAAATGTAAAAGCTAGCTAGTGATAAGCTCAGCCATTGGCCAAACTTTTATGAATAATAATAAGCCTTTGAGTGATTATTTAAAACAGCTACAGGATGGGGTGGGACAGAGAAGCCTCCATTTACACTACATAGCCCTCCTCTCCTCCATTTGCTCCAGTCTCCATGTGAGAGAGTAGCCTCTACTCCTATCAGTTCTCAGCTTTCACTCCCTCTGCCTCTCTACCCAAAACTTTCAGCAGAAGTCCCTGGTGGCTTCAGAATGGCAGACCAGTGCAAGGGCTGTTCCTTGAGGTGCAACCAAGACCAAAGAACAGCCGCCCTAGACAAGCTGCCCTGAGCCACTGTCTCCCAAGTGGTTGGGATTGAATGAGGGGACCAACAATGCCTCGGATTCTGATCTTTCTAGAACAGACAGAGCATCACGTATAACCACAGACAGGATTCACACCCAGCCTCAGCCTCAGCCTCATCACTAAAGCAGGGGTTGAATGTTCCTCACTCATCCCCAACCCAAGCACAACAGAACTGCTGTGAAATTACCAATGGTGCAACAGGAAGGGTGGGAGGGTTCCGAAATCTATTCTGAAAATCACCCATGTGGCCAAACAGAAGATTGCCTCATGCATGAGAACTGTCGTGAGCTGATTTCAGACCAGAGGTAAAGCCAGCTGCCTGAAAATGACAGTTCCTGGGGGTTCCAAATTACAACCTTATAAATGACTGACTGTAGGTGCCACCATCTCAGTGACATCATGAATCACAGGACCCATTGTCCCTATTTAAAGGGTTAGGACTCCCTATTGGCCAGTTCCAGGTGCAGGTCAAAGAAAGATTCAAGGTGTACCTAAGATATTTTGCTCCATCACAAAGCAAGGACATCTTCCATGGTTAAGAGAACTATGCCACAATGACAGAAGAGGGAGACGATGTGTCACACTGGCCAAAGTTGGAGACTAGTTTGTTGAAGTTGAAAATCCCAAATCAGAAAAAAATCAAAATGGCTCCTATTTTCAGATCACCTCTCCCCCCTGAAAACATTTATAAATAAAATTAAGCCTCTGAGTGATTATTTAAAAACACGTACACACACACTTATATGTATGTATGTATATGAACTCTGCTAATAAAAACCAATTTGAATCAAATGCAGTGAAGCTGCAGGATGCAAAATCAATGTACAAAAATCAGTATTGCTTCTTCACACTAAGTGTCTGAACAGAAAATTAGGGAAGCAATCTTATTTGTAAGAGCACCAAAAGAAGAGACCACCTAGAAACAAATCTCACCGAGTGCGTGGAGGCCTGGGTATTGGAGACTGTGAAATGCTGATGAGACAATTAAGATGCAAACAAATGGAAGGAGATCTCCTGCTCATTGTGGGCAGACTTGAAGTGTTACGATTTCTATGGACCGAAAACTATCTACAGAGCCATGTGCCTTATCGAGATCCCAGGGGCATGCTTCTAAGAAATAGGGAGAATTCTATAATTCCTATGGAAGCTCAAATAGGACTGGGAGTATAGCTCAGGAGTAAAGTATTTGTCTTACTTGCATGGTGCCCTAGGTCCAATTCCACAAAATAAATAAGTAAACAAACAAAGATGACCAACACAGATATCCAATTCAGTTCTGAAAAAAGACAAAGCTAGAAGCACCATACTTGCTAATTTCAAAGTGCTCTACAAGCAGACAAAACTAAACAGCACAGCAGTGTGCACAAGTTACTTCTCTGCTGCTGTGACAAAACGTCATGATCAGGGCAACTTAGGGAAGGCAGAGTTTATTTGAATTTACGGTTGCAGAGCATTAGAGCTCATGGCATCAGATAGCAAGTGGGCGGGGTAATGGCTGGAGTGGAAACTGAGAGCTCAGACCTTGAACCACACAAAGCAGGACAGCTGGGAATGGAGTGAATCTTTGAATTTCCAAATTCAGCTCCAGTGATGTACCTCCTTCACATGTCCACACCTCCTAGACCACCCCCAAGTCACATCACCAACTAGGGACCAAGCGCTCAAAAACATAAGCCTATGGAGGACATTTACATTCAAACCACCACACACTGACATCAAGACATACCTATAGACTAATAGAGCAGAATGTAAACTCAGAAATTAAACCCCTGTGCAATGATGACCGCCAGTGAGGGATGCAGGCACACAGCTGAGAAGAGCAGTCTTTTTGGTGAGTGGTCCTGGATACTGTTTTCCATTTCTTTTCCTGTTACTGTGATAAAATGACAAGCTGAGTAGCGATGGTGCACACCTTTAATCTCAGCATTTGGAAGGCAGAGGTAGGTAGATCTTTGTGAGTTCAAGGCCAGCCTCATCTACAAAGCAAGTTCAACACAGCCAGGTCTATACAGAGAAATCCTAACTAAACAAACAAAGATCCTCTAATAAAAGCTTCTTGTGAGAGAAAGACTATTCTGGTCATGACTAAGGAGTGCTGGCCATCCTGGCGGTGGGGGGTGGAATGACATGAGCTTGAAATAGTCATCCATAATTCAGAAGCAGAGACTGGTGAATGCATGCTGCTGCTCAGCTCTTTTCTCCATTCATACAATCTAGGATCACATCCTATGAATGATGCCACCCAGGATGACCAGGTCTTCCCATGTCAATTAATGACATCAAGAAAATCAGTCCATCCCATGTATGTCCAGAGGTCTATCTTCAGGTGATTCTAGAGTCTTTCAAGTTGACAATAATCACCAAACCTCTCATCACAGATGCTCACATGTTAAGCTATTAAATCCGGCCCCTCCTTCACATCACACACAAAAGAAACTTAAAATGGACTAAAGGAATACACAAAAATCAGAAATGACAAAATTCCTAATAGGAAACCTTGGTGAAATCTTCACGGCATTGTTTTTAGTCAAGATTTTATGGCACCAAGGCACAGTCAGTGGAAACAAAAGTAAATGTGATGGTATAAGACAAAATCCAACAGAAAGGGGGAGAGTATAGAGAATAATCAACCTACAAAATAGGCAAGAAGATATCAGCCAGCCCTGTGTCTAAGGAGGGTTTATAATCCCCAAGATGTTCCAGGAGCTTCCAAACTCTGCAGGACTTAAGCAGACGGTTCTCCAAAGGTCCTGGCATGGCCAGCAGGTGCATGAGTTAGTGCTCAATAACCTTACTCTCTGAGGACATGTAAATTAAGACCTCAATGAGATACTATCTTGCACCCTCTCAGGATGGTTCTCAAGAAGCAAAAGCTAGAATCTTTGCACTCTATCAGGGGACATGCAAGACAGCGCAGCTGTGGCAAAGAGTATAGAGCAGTCAGCAAAACCTTTCTCGTGTATTTCCAAAAGAACTGAAAGGCATCTCAGAGAGAGATTAACTCTCTTGTGTTTGTGCCTTATAATTCACCAGCACCAGGATGCAGACACCATCTAAATGTCCATGGATAGAAGATGAGACAAAGAAATGTGGTATTTATACATAAGATATTCCTACATTACATGGAACATTATTCAGAAGTGAAAAGAAGTTCTGTGTGACAACGTTGAAAAAGTTTGAGAACATGCCAAGGGAAACACATCAGTTCCAAACATCCAAATACTGCCTGCATCATTTGCATGAAGTATATAAAACAGACAAATTCATAAAGTAGAATGTTTGTCGCCAGGAGCTAGGGGAAGCTAATAGGGAATTTATATTTAAAAGTCTCAAGTTCTTCCCAAGCAAGTTGAGTAAGTTCTGGAGGTCTGTAGTGCTCTGGAGATGTGTAGCTATAACCAACACTGACACAGTTAAACAACTGTTGAGAATAATCTCAAGTCATATTTTTATAATAAGATTTAAAAGTGATAGGGCTGGAGAGTTGACTCATCAGGTAAGAACACTGACTGTTCTTCCAGAGGACCTGGGTTCAATTCCCAGCACCCACATGGTGTTTACAACCATCTATTCTGGGGCATCTGATGCTCTCTTCTGGTCTCTATGGGCATCAAACATATACATGGTGCACAGATATGCATGCAGGCAAAAATAATAAACTAAAGTAATTCATATGCATAAAATAATAAATTAATTTACTTAAAATACTGTTTATAAGGATAATATTTTATGTGCAAAAAGTTTTAATTTATTGTTGTCAGGGGATGGGCCATGCACATTGGCACAGCACTCATGTGGAAGTCCAAAGACAACTTCTAAGAGTGAGCTCGCTCTTTTTGCTGTGGATTCTGGGGGTTGAAAGCACTGTTACTCACAGAGTCATCTTGTCAGCCAAATGTATAAAACTCATTAACCTCACAAAGATACCCAAAAGGATAAAACCTAAGAAAATATAAGATAGACATTAAGTAATTCCTTAGTTTTAACTATTAAGTAAAGGATAAAAATTAAAGTTATCCTGCCTTTTCAGGGGAGCTGTATGCTAAAGTAACCAACTGGCCCATTTGAAAAATATCTTACTTTACAAAAGAATGCCAGGTATGAAGTACAGAAGAAATGATGAAAATTGACCACTTTATCTTTGTAAAACCTAATGAATTATTAATTTGAATATAAGATGAATTGACAAAGTAACATAGGCTCACAATAACTACACAAATCCTTTCCCAACCCGCAATGTTCCAAGTAATAACAACAACAACAACAAATATCCGGGCTGACATCAGTACTCATCTCTTGATGTCTTTGCAGGAGTTAGTGGGTCTTTGAGGGCACAGTCCCACACCTGGCAGTTGAAATTATCCAGGCTGTCTCTACCTTTCTATGACCTTACAGGGGGCTGTTCATCATGTATCTCATACTGTAATCAGCTAACCTGAGCTCCATATGGCAGTCTTAGGCTCTGAATATCAAGGTGAGAGGTTTAGTGTGCAAGCATTTTTTAATCCTTGTTTGCTTCGTACTTGTAAGTATTCTACTGGCCAGTGAAAGTCTTCATAGCTGAGCCCAGACTCAAGTGGAGAAATGGCTTTCTATAGCTCCTGTATCTGATAAGGCTTTCCAAAGTAAAGAAAACAATCCATATTTGCAGTGTCCAAATGGTAGCTACTAGCTATGTGGGGGTTTTTTGTTGTTGTTTTTTGTTTTTTGGGGTTTTTTTTTTTTTTTTTTTTTTTTTTTTTTTAGCACTTGAAATGTGGCTACTGTATCTAAGGGACTGAATTTTCCCTTTGAATTGATTTCACCTTAAACTGAAGAAGCCACAAGGTACTAGTACTTAACCACACTGGACAGTGCAGTTCAGAATAGAGACTTACCTGGGGTATATTTTAGAGGATAAAGGACCTGTCAGTCCTTGAGCTGTGACTGGCAGTGTGCTGGAGACTGTGGGTATTAGGAATCAGCTCCTTGGCACTCCAAGGAAGCAGAAAACCTAGAAAGTGAGATATTTCTTTGCAGAACTGACCTAAAACCTCTCAGTGTTTACATCCTCTTTACATGCCTTGAAAGATGCAAATATTAATGATTGTCCTGATTGTTTTGTATTGTTTTCTTGATTTAAAACTAACCCCGGCGGCCCCAGGAAGTGGCTTAGTGGGTAAAGAGTTTTCTGCACAAACATAAAGTCGAGAGTTCAATCCCTGACATTCTCATTTAAAAAAGGGTGTTGCAGTGAGGGGTGGGGGAGAGATGGGAGGGTGCCAAGGATTCACTGATTAGACAGTCTAGACCAGTGGTCCTCAACCTTCCTAATACGGCAACCCTTAAATATAGCTCTTCATGTTGTTGTGACCCCCACCCATAAAAATATTTTCATTGCCACTTCATAACTTTAATTTTGCTGTAATTATGAATTGTAATGTAAATATCTGTTTTTCTAATGGTCTTAGGTAACCCCTGTGAAAGGGGGTCATTAGACCCTCAAAGGGGTGATGATCCCACATGTTATGAACTGAACTCTGTACAGAACACAGAGTGTATCTCATGTTAGTAAGCCAAAACACACACACACACACACACACACACACACATGCATGTATGTGTAAACAGTTACACACAGACAGAGATAAAAACATACATGTGCTGGGCTATGAAAAAATCAACTCTGGGTGATGGAAGGGGATTATGGATCACATATATGTATGTGTGTGTATATACATATATATATAATATTATATAGTATATATTGTGATATATAATGTAAACATGCTGTCTCCATATTGCTAACAAGAACAATGAAAAGAAAGACATGACTAAGTGACTTTAAAAGGTTAGAAATAAGCCATCATTATAGTATGTGTGTGTGTGTGTGTGTGTGTGTGTGTGTGTGTGTGTGTGTGTGTAGGTGTGTGTATGCTGGCAAGGCTTTGTTAATATCTAGGATCTGGTAAATAGATCACTTCCTATTAACATCACTGCTGCTCCAGCCCCCAGTTTGCCCTAATCAATTAGTGTTTCCTATTGGGACTTCAAATTCTCAATTGTCCTAACATGAATCATTGGTGTGGGCTTCTGCTTATATGGCTCAGTTTCACTCACAGATTACACACCCCCCCCCCACAGGGAGCAAATGCCTTGTACAAGAGGAAGTGAATGAATTGTTACAGGCGTTTCCAGGTGTCAGACAAACAGTAATACATCACAGGCAAGGCATTCCATCTATAATTAATGACAACAGTTTAAAGTTTTACCAGAAATTGATAATACAGCACTTTCTTTGAATGCATTTCCCCTTTGGTGATATGTGAATATTTTAAAATAGGTGTGACATTAAATATACATCAAACTCTTCTTATAGGAAAATGTAATTGCTGAGTAGAAAATGCTATATTTATAGATGTCTCGTGGTTACATTTTGTGGCAATTATTCACCCCAGGCGTGCAGCACAGAAGTTACATGAACATGTCCGCTGCAGAAAACAAATTCAAGACTATCATGTAAAAATGGGAAATTGTGACACCATTTATTTTACAGACTTGTGTATAATTGCCAAAGTGACAGTGTCATAATAAAAATCTCAGCTGCTGCTGGTTTTCTTCAGAATTACACAGCTATTATTTAAAATAAACATGTATGATCACTTTCAAGTCACAAACCCATTTAGAGAATTCAATCTTTCTAGCAGTCAACTGAATAATTAAATAGTGAGTCAGGGAATTTCATCATCCCCAAAACTCAATAGAACATTTGCCCTGAAACAAATGGATATATTCCTTTTGGGGATCCATGGGAGAAGGAAGAATCTGAAAACCCTAAGAATCTAACAAACAGCAGTTGTCCAAGTGCTAGGTTCGAGCAAATAAAATTAAGTCAAATCGGGGCTGGAGAGACGGGGAAGTGGTTAAGAGCTTACTGCTCTTGCAGAAGACCAGATTCAGTTCCCAGTACCCATGTAGGGCAGCTTATGAACAGGGTAAGTCTATCTCCAGGGGATCTAAAGTCATCTCCTAGCTTCCCCAGGTACCTGCACATGTTTGGCACACACTCACACACATGTACAAAAGTACAAATAAAATTTTCTAACTTAAGCGAAATCAGATTCTCTGCTCATCTATATACTATACGTCTTGTTGAAACTGCTTATTTTGACATATAATTGCTATCACACTGCCCTCTGAGCTCCCAGAGCACTGTCGCCACTGTGTATAACTTCTGCTAGAGCTGCATGTATTCCTTCCTTAAATTTGAGGGTAGGAACAATCATTAACAACTTAATGAAATCTCCATATTTTCCAAGGACTCACCTCTTGTCTTCATTATTATATCACATGTCTGGGAAGATTCCAGGTCGCATGCGAAGCACAATGCAAGTCATTAGTGGTGGGCACAGATCAGTCATGATCATCTTTTCATGGCTCCCTCAAACTGCCAAAGAAGGATCCATCTACATTTCCTCAATGTGGTCACTTATAGAATAGTTCATCAAGTTTGGAGTCTTGAATAGGGGACATCGCAGGACAAGAAACACAAAATCCTCAGAGTAGGACAGTGTAAGTCACGTGCACACACCCTCCCTCCACAGTGATTGCCTACAGTGTTGCAGGGGATGTGCTAGTGAACAGTACAGGTGCTCCTGCAGTTTATATAGTGCTCGGAACCGCTGACAAAATTATAATTGCTCAGTTAAAACCCACGATTGTAGACTGAGGGTGTAATCCAGTAGTACAATGCTTGGCTAGCATGTACCAGGAATTACACCTTTGAATTTGAAATTTCAAAATGAAGTTAAATTTAAAAACAAGCCACACATGTTGGAAGCTGGCAAGATGGCTCAGTGCTTTAGAGCACCTACTGCTCATGTAGAGAACCCAGGTTTGGTTGCTAGCATACTCAGGCAGCTCAAAACTACCTGTAACTCCAGCTTCAGAGGATCCTGTATAGTCGGTCTAGCCTCTGTAGACATCTCACATGCACATACCCACACACAGGCACATACATGTACACTTAATTAAAAATAAATTTTTAAAGCGAATAAACAAAATGAAAAACTTTTAAAGTTATACTTTAAAACTGAGCACAGTGGCGCACACCTGTAATCCCAGGACTCATGAGATTGGAGGATCTGGAGTTCACGGCCCATCCTCAACTACATGGCGCATTAAAGGCCACCCTGAACTACAGAAGGTCCTGTCTGAAAAACAAACAAAAGCCACCCTGTAGGAAATGGTAGGAAATACACACAGCAAGGGACAGTCTTGCCTGTGAGGGGACAGGGATGTGTGGGAAATGAGGCAGAAAAGACTTAGCTACGAGAGGAGGGGTCAGTAAGTGAATGAAGACCAAGAGAGACGGCTCGTTGCACACAGGTAACAACCAGCAATGAACTGAGAAAACGGGGGCATTGGGTTAGCAAGGAAGCAAGGAGGGGATATGCCAGAGAGTTTGGAGCGACGAAAGAGAAGGGAGAAATGATGGAATTGTTTCATAATTTCAGAAAATAAAAGAAATATTTTCTTTAAAGAAGAGAAACCAGGGGTAGAGGCACATTCTTTTAGCCCTAGCCCTTAGGAATCAGAGCCAGGCAGATCTGTGAGTTTGAGGCTAACCTGGGCTTCATAGTTAAGTTCCAGGTCAGCCAAGGCTATGAAGTAAGACCTTGTCTCAGAGATCCAAAACTAAATAAATAAGTAAAGAGAGAGGTTGGGATGTTGAGCATGGGCAGGAAAGGCCAGAGTGGTATCAGGAGAGTGTGGAGAGCTGATTGACAGCTAAAGGGCTTGGTTTGATGCCTTCTCACAAAAGCTTTCAAAGCATTTGTGCAGAAATGAGGAAACTATTTACCCCTTTGAGAAAGTTGTGGGAAATCAGCACATGTGATCTCTGAAAAAGCCTGGGTTTGTGTAACTTGCTGTGGCAACACCATCACTGGAGTAAGACATTCAGCAGTTGACTTCGCCCTGTATGTTTCTAAATCTCTACTTAGTCTGTGTTGCACCGCATTCATTGGAGAAGATGTACTTTAAAGTCTCTCTGTAGACCTTAACTAATCCAGTAAGAAAGATGTTCCAAAGCCAGCGATATGGCTAGCAGTAAAGAGGCTTGCGGCTAAGCCTGGTGAAGTGAGTTCAATCCCTAGGACCTATGTAGTATTATCAGAGAATTGACTCATGAAAGTTTCATCCCATCCTTCATATATGCACCATGGGAGCACACACAAGCACTCAAAATATAATTTAAAAAATTAAAATATAGAAGAAAACTACTCCATTTATACGTTTTGCATTTATCAGTCCATTTTCATCCCAAATATTACAGATATTATGCTATTGTTGGCCTAGTAAGTATTAATCAGGAAAAGCATTCCGTTCTGATTTTCATTTCAGGAAATTGGCCTGAGAAGGTGACTCATCGGCTTCCTAGTTCTGCTCCAGCTGATGATGGGTCTGGGGCAACAACACAGAGCTCATTGCTCCCTGCATTTTCCTGGCTTAAATTGAATTAGGAATGAGGCTAATTTGATAGGTTTGCTGGGCAGTTGGGTGTCCTGTGGTGGATGAAGGAAGTACTCCCGAAGTCTTGTTTGGAAGCGACGGGTGTGTTTCCAAGAGGCTTTGTCCTCTTGCCTGGGAGCTGTGTATTAAGGGAGTTCAGTGGCTTAATGAGAATAATTTATCTTTTCTTGTGGTTCACATTTCAGCACTGGAAGAGGATACGGGAGGAAGGACATACCAGCTGTCAGGATCAGCGGTTACAATGACGCACACAGTTCCACAGTAATTCGATCTAATGGAGTTGTTTTCTTTAATTTGCCTTTCTTCCTTTCTTTTCGTCATCCCTCTTTTATTCTTTCTTTGTGTATATGTTTATATGGGTTCTTCTTGAGACAAGGTCTTGCTATATATCCCATACTTGTCCTAAATTTGCTATCTAGGACTAAAGTTAACTCAGACCACCAAGTGCTAGATTAGAGGGAACTGACCAGAGTGGTGGCTTGATGTTTACTGTCAAGGTCTCTATGTTCTCTGAATTGTACAGAGTGGCTTCAAAGTGACAGGCTCAAGTGATTCTCCTGCCTCAGCCTCCTGAGCAGCTGGAACTCCAGGCACTATCATGATTCACAGTGTTTGTGTGTGTGTGTGGGGGGGGTGTATGTGGTGTATATATGTGTGTGTATATGTGTGTTGTGTGTATGTGTGTGGTGTGTGTGTGGTATGTGTGTATGTGGTGTGTGTGTGGTGTGTGTGTGTGATATGTGTGTGGTGTGTAAGTGGTATGTGTGTGATGTGTGTGGTGTGTGGTATGTGTGTAGTATGTATGTGGTGTGTGTGAGGTGTGTGTGTGTGTCTGTGGTATGTGTGTGGTGTGTGTTTGTGTGTGTATGTGTGTGGTATGTGTGGTCATGTGTGTATGTGTGAGCACACCTTCAAACAATGAGTATTTATATCTCCTGAAGTACTAAAGCTAGAGGTCCAATCTCAGGTTGTGGGCAGACAGGGTTCTCCTGAGGCTCTCTTTTTGGTTTCCAGATGACCACATTTCCTCCACTGAGCTCCATGCTCAATCTTCCTTGGTATGCTTTGTCTATTAGTTCCATTTCTTATAAGGACACCGGACAGATTGGATCAGGTCCCCTAAGGGCCTCACTGTAACTTTATCACCCCATTGAAAGCTGCCTCCAAGTCCTGTTCAATCCTGGTGACCACCCACATGCCGTCTGTCACTTTATCTGAGGTACCTCTCTAGAGGCTGTCTCCAGACAGAGAGGTGGTCTCCTGTGGGGACAGATGGGACTTCAACACAGGTGTCAGGGCCTGAAAAGGCTCTTTAACAAACGTTGGGTAGGCTTCTTTGAGCTCTCTCCCCATCCCTTCCTCCTGCTCTCTCTCTTTTTCCCTCCTTCCTTCCCCTCCCTCTCTCTTATTGTACAAATTCTATTCAGAATTGTAATAAAAACCTGGAGCCAGATTTTGGGAAACAGCTGGAATATCAGAAAGAGGAAACAAACCATAGCCAGTTCTCACCCAGCCAACTCCTCAGGCCTGCCTCTATGAAAACCTCCAATTCCAAACCTCTCTCTCCTTAGCCCACCAAAAAAGTATCTCAGAAAGCTGGAAAAAGAAAAACAAAAAACAAAAAACAAACCAAAAAAACAAAACCCTCCTCTCTTCCTCTGCCCACCTCTCTTAACTTCCTCTTTGCATGTTCCTAGGATTCAGGTGTGGGTTGTCACTCCCTGACCTTCATGGCTTTGCTCTGTGGTTGACTCTCCTGGTATTTCAGACTAATATGTATCACCAACGTCTCTCTCTTCCTCCCTGCTCTGTGTGTATATATGTGAGCACACAGGTGCACATGCATTTGTCTGTACATATTGTGAGGCCCAGATGCCAACATCCTGTGTGGTCTTCAGTTGCTTTCCAGGTCATTTTTGACATATGGTCTAACTAACCTGGCTTTACCAATTGCTGAGACAGGCTGGCCAGTGAGTCCTAGAGATAAATCCTTTTGTCTCTACCCTCCCAGCATGGGGGCTATAGGCATGTGCCACTGCATCTGGCATTTTACATCAGTGCTAGAGATATGAACTCATGTGCATGAAACACATGTGCTTGCACAATAAATGATTTTGAGACTGAGCCATCTTCCCAGCCCTTGAGCTCTTTTAAACTAGACCTTGACCTTGACTTGGCATTCAGGTCTTAAAGACAGTTTAAAGATAATAATGCTCGGACCACCCTTGCTATTAGACCCAATTCCTCATCTGCATTAATGGTGTCTGGCTGCCCAGGAGAATACAGTGAGGCCTATTTAGCCCCTGATCTCCATTGCTTTCTTTATAGGCTGGTCCCCACTGTAGGAATCCCCTTATAAACACTGTAGTTAGAAGCAAACCCACTTCTGTACTCTAGTTTTTTATGCTTCATTCTCTCTGGCTCTAGTTTGCTTTATAGAACACATAGGTGAGCATCTAACAGAGGGTGGAAGTACACATTAGTGGGCCTTCTCTGGGCAGAACTCAGCCCACCTGAGTCAAGCTCATTACTATCCTGAAACACTCAGCATGGAATCACTTAACCCAACTGCTGATGGCCACATCCCTCCTACCCCAGCTTGACTCATGCAGTGAAAAACAGGCGCAGTTTGGATTTGAACTCTTTAATTTATCAGATATATATTTGAATTCTTCCCTTTCCAGCTGTCAGATCATGGGCAAGGATCTTTTATTCTCTCAGCATGGTTTTTTCCATCTACAAAATGATGATGATGGTGGTGGTGATAAATCCCTCCACAAAGCTTGTGACGAAGATTAAGGACATCCATACAAGTCAAATTCTGGGTGTGGAGTGGGTGCTCAGCGTCAACTGTCACCATCAGTAAAGAACATATAGGCCACTGTCTGAAATAGCTAGGTAAGCATTGAATAGTAGATGTCCTCTCTGTCCTGAGGACAGTCTCCAAACCATGTCCTCATTTCAGGCAGTTTTTCTTAGAGTAAACTGTATGGCAGGTATGTATATTGCTATAGCAAAATGCTGACAGTTTACAAAGAAAAGAGGTTTACTTAGCCGGTCCAGGCCAAAAGTCTAAGAGCGGGTGATCAAATCTGCTCAAACGTTGACAACGTGGTGGAAGAATATGTGAGAAGGAGGCCCCAGAGTGACAGAAAGCCAGGTACAGGAGAGGTTTCTGTCCTGTTCTTTTACAGCCCCCTTTCAAGAACAAGGTCACTCACTCACGAGAATGGGGCCCCCGTGGCCACTCCCACCAGATTCCACCTTGAAGATTCTACCCCTCTCAACATCACCAACCTGGAGATCAATCATCCAACACAAGAACCTTCAGGAGACAGGCCAGAGCCAAACCATGACGCAATCTGGCTTTGAAAGAAACCAAAGAAACTAGAAGGAAAAACGATTCCATTCTCCTTCCCTTACTGAAGATGGTAATCAGAGTTGACGCACAGCGCCCACAGAGATGCTCCCCATGAGTTACAGCCCATTTAGAGCCAAATAAGAGTTCACGCTGTAGCATTAATGGTGTGATTGTGACTGAGTGTTCTCCCCGACACAGATCATCTTTTCAAATCTGAGGCCAGGTTGTTTTATTCCTGGAGGCTTTTATTTAGAAATGAGTGGCTCATTAATTATCTTTTTGACTGCAGAATAAATGATAGCGCATTTCATTTTCGCATTGCATGAGTCACTGAAAGGGGTCTGGTGGCTGAAAACTAGGGATCACAATTTCTTCTTCGCTTCTTCACTGTGAGGAAAAGGTCACTCCCCTGAGGAAGCATCGTAATCCTCCCATTTGTGACTTTCCAGTGCCCTGGTATTGAACTGGGAGCTATTTGGATGTCATTTTACCAGGAAGGGCATCTTTACCTTGCTAGGATTGGCAGCATACCAGCATTTATTCATGCCCATCCTATCAGGTAATGGTTTAGAGAAAGTAATTAATCTGGGGTTTATTCTGGGGTTTATTTTTCCCTCACATAGATATTTACAACCAGAAACACATTTTCAAATAGAAAAGGATATGGAGGGAGCTGGGGAGAAAGCTCAGAGAATAAAGTGGGAATCTGAGTATAGATTCCAGCACTGATAAAAAGCCGGGTGTTTCATATGGGTGCTATGACACACCCCTGTAATTCCAGTGCTGGGAAGTGAGAGAGGAAGATGCTTGGTGCTCATGATCAGCCAACATCAAGTCGGTACCCTCCAGGCTCCGCGAAAGACTGGTCTGAAAACATAAGGTGGAAAAATGATTGAGCAAGAGACCTGGTGTTTCCCTCTGGCTTCTGCACACTTGTGCATACAGGCCAATGGACATAAACACATGCCCCTCCCCTACCCCAACACAGAAGATACAGGATCTGCTTTATTGTCCTGTACCAGAGGTTTGTAAATAGTCTCTGGAGACAAAGTTTCAAATGCAGTTAAGTCACAGTGCAAATTAAACAGCCCCCCAAGTCTTCTCTCTTTCTCGTCTTTTGGACTCTGCATAGCTGACTCATAAGGGATTATTTTTAAGAGTCTGGCTAATTAGCAGGATGGCCTAAACAAATGGGGCAAGACACAGAAGGGTGGGGATGCCCGACCTCTGCCATCTTAGGAAAGGCATCAGCTTGTCAGCTTCCAGCCCTGGCTCTTCAGTGGAGAAGTGACGCATGGCCTAGTGGAGGGCGGACGTCGACCACGCTTTTCCTTTCTCATTATGATGCTTCTGCCTGCTTATGTCATCACTGTGGGCTTTTAAAGGTCTTTTCTGAATGGAGCTGGCATGCTTTTCTCCTCCTTTTAACAAAAGCTGCATCTCTTGCTGGCTGGTTTGCTTTCTTTCTTCCTCTTTCAATAGAACCCGTTTAACATTAGTGGCAAAGGGAACACAATTTATTTAGAGCGGCACACCTTGAAATGAATTACCCCCAAATCCCACACACTTATAAAACAGAAGCATTTAATGAATTCAATAGAACAAAGCAAAGTGAACCAATGAAAGGGACTATCTAAGCAATGGCACCCAGTTAGCTGCCTTAAGAGAAAGACCATTTCCAAGTGGCTTTTGACTGTGGGGTCAGATTCTGACTATAGTCAGTGGTTTCATTATAATATTGGCTAATTTTTCAGAAGTAATATGTTGGAGAATATTTTTGCACTTAGTAGGGAAACAGCTTGTATTTGGAGTTTTGTGGGTTGCTTTTATGTGTGTGCAGGTCACAGGACAACCTTAAATGTCACCCTCATCACCCTGGAACTCTCCAATTAGACTAGACTAGCTGACCACCATTTTCCCGGCATCCTTCTCCCTCTCTCCCTGGTGCTAGGATTATAAGGACACCACACCATGCCTGACATTGTTACATGTGTTCTGGAGATCAAAGAAACATCTTCACATTTGCAAGGCAAACACTTTGCTCACTGAACCATTTCTTCAGTTCCATTGGTTTTGTGTGTGAAAATACAAATGACTAATTAAATCTTGAATTTCAGACCAACAGTGAATCTTATTTGAGCATAAGTATGTCCCAAATACTTTCTGAAACACATTTCTACAAATGGCACCACCTAAATGGAAAAGATCAGGAACTGAGAAGTATTTATTAGTAATATGCCTCCCTTGATAATCCTCCCACTGTAGCCCAGCCTACTTTAAGTGTTCATGAAACATCAACATTAGTGCACAGTTGGACAATATTACCTAACACGAGGCTGATTTTATAATGTGTTAAATGTCTCACCTATGCACACAGATGTGGATTTTGTAGCCATCGTGGGCTATCAGAGCACAAGGCACAATCTCTAAAAGCTGCTGATACTGCACGGTACACTGTGGAGTCCCTGTTGGTTTTGTTTCCTTTCAAGAGCTGCCTGGAAACCACGGCTCATAGCCATTCCTCAGCATCTCTCTTAATGGTACCAGACCATTATAAGATAAAGAGACATTCAAAATGATACTGTGCATCACTTATACAGCATTGCAGAGTTGGAGAATATCTATGCTTAAAAACATGATTGTTGCCAATCCAGAACTCAATTTGAGCCTGAATTTTGTTTTCTAGTCCAACTTCCAAGGTTGGGCTTAGTCACCTGGTGCTTTTGCGTCCTTGGAGAGAAGCCTCGAATTTCCTTTCATCTAGAAGATCACAAAGAAGAATGGAAGATAAAGGGCAAAGCCTAGATGTTGCAGAAATGTGGACAGAGCCAGGCAGACACAAGGCAAAGACCAAAGGCGAATCAGGCAGGGCCCTGAGTCCTGCCCACTGCTGAGCAGAGAGAGTATCACAAGGATTGAGCTTGTGTCATGACTCAGCCTGAATCAGTGTCCAACCCAGATCTGGCTTGAAAAAGCCAGCTGTGCATGTGGTGACTTCTTACAGTAAGTCAACAGCTTGGTCAATGAGGTGAATCTATGACCATCGAAAAAGAGAATTCCTTTCAGACAGGACACTGAAGACTGGAGAATTCATTTCAGTGTTATTTGCAATCACCTAAAAATGAAACCTAAGGCTAGAGAGTGTAGCTCAGTAGGTAGAATGCTTGCCTAGCATGTGTGAGGCCCTGAGTTCAATACCCTGCTCTGTAAAATCCAGCTTCAGTAGTGTGCACCTACAGTCTCAGCACTCAGAAGGTAGGGGTAGGAGGATCAGAAGTTCAAGGTCACCCTTTGCTACATCACAATGTTGAAGCCCTGGGATGCAGGGACCCTGTCTCAAAAAAAAAAAAAAAAAAAAAAGGAAGAGGAGGGAGGAAGGGAGGGAGGGAGGCTTAATGGAGCCTAGGAAATGGTTCAGCAAGTCAGGGTACTTGGTTCTATGCCTAACTACCTGAGTTTAACCCCTAAGACCCACAGAGTAGAAGGAAAGAGCTGATGCCTGAAAGTTGTCTTCTGACCTCTAAGGGCTAGAATATATGTGCACATTCACCACACACACACACACACACACACACACACACACACACACACACACAGAGAGAGAGAGAGAGAGACACACACACAGACACACACATATACACACACACAATAAGAGGAAGAAGAACAGGTAAAACCCAAACAAACCCTGATACTTAAATCGAGATAAGCATGGTCTATTTTATTAAAATATTTTCCTGTAATCTTGTCTAGACATGACTTAAATTCTCTGTGAACTTTGCAATAAGAAGGACTGGGCACCCATGTAGCCTCTGTGTGGGTGGCTTCTGTTTATTTTTTAAGTCCATCATATCTAATTCTTTGTTGACAAAAATCATAGCTGGACTTAGGTTGGAACAAACAGTTTCTAATTTGGACAAGTGGTTGCAAATTGAATCTAAAATGTTATTTCAAAGATAAATCATCAAATGTTATGAGAAAAAATGTTTCAGGTGAATTATCTCTTTGTTCCACTCGCCAAACATTGGTATAGTCCCCTAAACATGACTGTGCATGCAATGGATTTTGATAGTTCTTCTTGGGGGTGTTAATTATCCAACAGAAGAAAAACCACCCCAGAACATCTGCATGAAAATTAGAGTATGAACAAAATGACTTTAAAAAATAAAATGTGAATGGGGAAATGATATCATTTTTTTGTCAAATATACAAGTCATTTTGTTTACAGACGTGGGTGTGCACATGTGCAAAGGCCATCTGTCAAACTCAAGAGTCATTTCTCAGGAGCCACCTACCTGTTTTGTGACACAGGGTCACTCACTGAAACCTAGTTTACTTCTCTGCTGCTTTGACAATACACAGTGACAAAAGCATCTTGGGGGCAACAGGGTTTATTTATTTCATCTTACAGTTTAGGGTCCATCTTGAAGGGGGAACTCAGGGTGGGAACTCAAGTAGGGAACCTGGAGGAACTGAAGAGGAGCCATGAGGAATGCTGCTTACTCCACACAGCTTTACTCTGTTAGCTTTCTTACATCCTGTCCACAGTCATCTGTGCCCACTCACATCAGTCACCGGTCAAGAAAATGCCCCCACAGACTTGCCTAACGGAGATATTTTCTCAGTTGAGGTTCCTCTTCCCACATGACAAAATCTAGCCCACAAAGGCTCCCTGATTTAGGCTAGCAGGCTTACCAGGGAATCTCCTTGCCTCCCTAATACTGCCTCCCTAACGAACTACCATACTTTGCTTTTTGTATGAGCTCTGGCTATTAAACTCAGGACCTGATGCTCTCTCATGACAATCTGATTTAACCATCTGCCCAGTCTCCCACTACGTAAAAGTTCTCACGTATTTTATGCTAAAGAAATCATAATATGCTATATCATCTCATTTCAAAGCTACCTCAAACTCTTGTTATTCTTTAAATAAAATAGTTTAAATGTTACAATAATATCAAGTTATGAGACAAAGCATAACACATTTATACAAATGGACACTTCATGTGTGTTTTTTCTCTGTCAGCTAGGAACTCTGCATGTCAGATGTTTATGGATAAGGAACCAAGACTCAGAGATGTTAAATAAACCAGTGGAGAGTATATTAGTGAGGGTAGAACTGAGTGTTGACTCTGATCTAGAGAACCCAAATGCACATGCTTCCCTACAGTTAGCTGCAGGATTTCTGGACCAAAGAACAGCAATTTGAATTATACATTTCTTTCCCTACTAAAAAATCTGATGCCCTGACAATATGTGTTGGGGATCAGGGTAGGGATGAGTCCACCTGCACAGATGATCTTCTCATTGCTTGATGGAAGAAATTGCAACTTACATCATTTGCTTAAAGAGAAGCTAAAAATGAATAAGACCTTATCATGATTTTGTAGAAATATTGTTGGTTTCATGAACACTAATTCTAAATGAGGCAAAACTGCAGTTGGAAACATAAGCTATCATTTCAAAAGATATTTTTTTGCACAGTGGAAGTTTGACACACCTGGATATAGTTCATCTTAACACGTTGAGAGATTAAAGTCCATTACAATTTATTCAGAATATTTTAGCAAAAGGCAGAGTGACAGTACCATCTAGCTTTTTTAAATTCTTGTACAGGTATCATCAAACTTACCCTGTGAAAAGCCATAGAGTAAAAATTTCAAGCTCTCTGAGCCATGTGGTCTTAGCTACAGTCCCTCAATTCTATTGTTTTATAAAAGCCACCGTAAATAATACATAAAAGATTATGGCTGTGTGCCAATAAAACTTTATTGACAAATACCTATTAAAGGGCCAAATCTGAATTACTAGGTTTTATTTGCTGACTATCACTTTGATATAAATAAAGAGCTTTAGGATGATGATTGCCTTCATCTAGATGTTCAAATTAACCTTATATCACAGGCCTTCCAAGGATTTACTCAAAACTATTATGTAGTCTCCCTTATTGCTAAGTCAAAGTTTTTTTGTTATTTTTTTGCATGTGTATATGCATAGGTGTGTGTGTGTGTGTGTGTGTGTATGAGGAGGCCAGAGATTGCTATTAGAGGTCTTCCTCAATTGAACTCCACTCTACCTCTACCCTACATTATATATTGAATCAGGGTCTCTCACTTGAACTCAGAGCTTGAACTATACCTAGCCAGCTTGTTCTGGGAATGCCCTGTCTCTACCTTCCACTGCTTGAGTTACAGACATGCCACCACATCTCTGCAGCATTTACATGGGTGCTGGAAATTCAAACTCCAGCCCTTCAGCTTGCACAGCCTACGCTTTTTCACCCACCTACCATCTCCCCAACCACATAATGCTTCATCATGAAGCAAAGACAGCAAGAAGCAGAGTTTATGTAGTGAGGATATGGAGCAACTGTGCACACATGACTAGACCAAAAACTTCCAGTCAGAGATGCTAAGGGATGTGGAAACCCACTGGATACTGTGCCTCACACACCCAGAGGAAGAGTGCCATTTCCTAATTCTTTCCGTCAAAGGAGGTGCCTTTTTCTAATTTATCCACTGGATGGGATAAATTCCTGCAAGGGTGTGGCCTGTGCTCAGAGAGGCCCTGTGAAAACCTAAGAACCTGACTCATACCCTTCCCATTTTTGTGGGCTGCAATGAAGAAAGCAATGTGTACACAGGTCTTTAATAAAAATTAATTAGACAGTTTGGTGCCATCTTTGAGCAAGAAGACTATTAGGCCTGAAACTTATTAAGGATCTCTGCTAACAATTGTCTGCTGCATGAGAAGCACATAAGAACGTGCTTTACCTTTTAACTGTGGTTTCCAAAAACTGTCATAGGCGTTGTGATGTCCTGTCCTCAAAAATATCTAGGGCAATTTTATGAATTTTTTAATGAGACACTATTCCTATGGGTGTCAAATGCTGATCTGGGCTGACCATTCTTTCTTTTAGATGAGATTTACCATTGTACTTACTAATTATACAAAAAATATGCGAAACCAAGCTCTCCACATGATATCAATAAAATCTAGGTTGCAATTTGTTTAAAAGTGGTAAACTTTTTTGTTTACTTTCTGGAGTTAGAGTTTTTAAGTTATTATTTTCAAACTTTTGATGAATTTAACTAAAGGACAAACTGAAGTCTATCAAGACAAATGTAACCCCAGTTAGGGTTAGAAAACAAATCTTTGTGCATTGTCTTCTATTACTTTGTTTGTGTTATGTTTGTATGGAAGTCTTTAATCTGATTGGACTGTGCTGTAGACTTCGAGGTGGATATTTGACTTTCCTTTCTAAGTGGTTAACTGACTTTCATTCTGTGTTTCCTGTTAGCATATTTAAGAGTGTGAAGAAAATGCAGTACCAGCACCTCTCCTTGAAGGGCTCAGATTGATGAAAAAGATATTGATATTAATGTGAAGGAAGACTCATCTGCTGCTTCACCAAGGCCATTCATAATTGAAACTAATAGTTCTTAAAGCCCAATTGCATGATGCTATTGAATGTATGAACTGCTCCTGTGGTCTGGTATCCTTGTGTTGATTTGTGTCAGGGACTCCAGCTGTTAGACCCACTGTCTCTGTTAGTTTAAAAATCTGCTCAGGCAAGTACTAACATGGGGCCTGATCAACCTGTATCCACAGAACACATCTTTTATAGTGATACGCTAGGATAATTATGTGGAAAGGAATTAAAAGACCTTCCTTAGGAGGGTCAAGGACCACTAAAAGATACTGTAATTTCTCTGAGGGGCTTTCTTCTTACCTTCTACTCCTTGGTCCTAAGCACAACCCAGAAGCAACAGAGCCAGTGAGTCAGAATGGACCCGCAAAGCTATGAGCCAGAGGAGACCTTTCTTCATCACAAGCTGGTTGTCTCAGATGTTTGCTGTAGATGGTCCTCGATGACCTGCCCAGCTGGTCACCATAGTGACTGCAGTGTACTATAAACTCATCAGCACTGAGAACTGTGTGCTGTGGGGACTGGTCTCATTATTCATTTGCGTAAATATGTATATATATATATATATATATATACATTTTTTTCAATTCAACCGACTTTTATCTTTAATCATAAAACTATAAAAACAAGATGATTTTTTCACCAGTACCTTGTAATGATATGAAAAATTGATATGCAAGAAAGAGCACATCAGAGCTTGTGATAGAACTACAGATTTGTGGGGATATTAATGACCTTGGCAGTGAAGCTTAGAAAGTAAAACAAAACCATGGGTATGCATTGGGTCCTCAGTCATCACAAAACAAAGGGGAAATAATAGAGTAAATGAACTGTCCTAAAAAAAATGGATCTAGCATAGAGAAATTAACAAACCAGGTAGGAACTGGGGAATAAACATTCTGTTGGTAGGAAGAGAATAAACACAAGAAATAGAGAGTACTGTATCCATCATTGACATTACTTCCTGCTGTTAAAGAAAGTACATTGCCATCTAAATTGTTCTTTAGTGGAAAACATTTGTTTGCATCCTTAGTAATTGATATTGTCTGAAATAGGTCAGAAATATCTCTAATTACAGTCAAAAGTAACAATGTCTATTATGAATAATGCTGCTATGAACATAGTTGAGCTAATGCCCTTGGGATAAGAATGTGCATCCTTTGGGTATATGTCCAATAGTGATAATGTTGGATCATTAGGTAGTTTGATTTCCAGTTTTCTAAGGAATTGTCATACTGATTTCCTTATTTGTAATAGCCAGAACCTGGAAACAACCTAGATGCCCCTCAACTAAAGAATGGATTTTTAAAATGTACATTTACACAATGGAGTACTACTCAGCAGAAAAAAGAAATGACTTCCTGAAATTTGTAGGCAAATCAATGGATCTGGAGAGTAACATTCTGAGTGAGATAACACAGACCCAGAAAGACAGACATGGTATGTACTCACTCATAAGTAGATTTTAGATATAAAGCAAAGGATAACCAGGCTACAACCCACAAACCCTGAGCAGCTAGGTAACAGGAGTAACTTAAGAGAGACATCCATTGATCCCCTTGGGAAGAGGAAATAGGGAAGATCTCCTGAATAAGTTGGGATCATACAAGGGAGGGTGCAAGGGAAGGTGGGAAGAGACCATGAGAGAATGAGATGGTTGAGTAGGAGGAGTCACAGAGAGGGAGAACAAAGACATGGATATCTTGAGAGAGGGAACCATTGAGCAGTTAGAGAGAAACCTGGTGTCAGGGAAACATCCATGAACCCACAAGGTGTCCCTGGCTTGGACTCCAAGCAATAGTGGAGAGGGTTCCTAACAAGACTTCCCTTATAATCAAATGAATGACCATTCTAAGTGTCATTATAGAACCTTCATCCAGCAACAGATGGAGGCAGAAGCAGAGATCCATAGCTAAGCACCAGGTTGAACTCCTGGTCCAGCTGAAGAGAGAGAGAGGAGAGAGTATATGAGCAAAGGGATCGGGATCATGAGGAGACCCACAGAGATGGCTCATCCAACCTATTGGGAGCTCACTAACTCTGAAATGACAGTTGAGGAATGTTTATGGAAAGAAACTAAACTTTCCGAATGTAGTCAAACAGCATGGGCAGTTTCTGAAGCCTCTTGCAGTAGGATCAATGTTTACTCCTAGTGCCTGAACTGACATGCTCTACAGAGAAACTCCTTACTCAGCCTTGACGGGGGGGGGGGGGGGGGGGGGGGGCGACGGCGACACGGACTTGGACCTACCTCAACTGGATATGCCAGATCAAACTGCCCCACCTTGGGACTCTTTGCCCTCCCTGGGGAGTGGTTGGAGGGATGGGATGGGAGGAGGCAGAGGAGAGACTGGGAGGGAAGGGAAGAGGAGCAGTGGTGAGTAAGGGGAAAAACTTTGTAAATAAAAAAAAAAGTTTAAAAAAAAGTAATAATGTTTTGAGAGTAGAGTTTGGTGCCAGCACCCACATGGTAATTCACAACCATTTATAACTCCAGTTCCATGGGGTCTGATACCTTTGTATGGCCTCCAGGAGCACCATCACACACTCACACACACACACACACACACACACACACACACACACACACACACACACATACATACATACACACTGATACACAAATATATGCAGGGAAAACATTTATAGATAAAATGAATAAATATAAATGATTGACCAATAGCTCAGGCTTATTACTAACTAGCTCTTACAACTTAAATTAACCCATTTCTATTAATCTATATGTTGCCCTGAGGCTTGTGGCTTTTACCTCTCCTGCATTTCTAACTTCCTTTTCATCTAGCTGGAGACTTCTCTGACTCTGCCCTTCTTCCCAGCACTCTCTCTGTCCCCCAAATCCTTCCTAGCCATGGGCAGTCAGCTTTTTATTAGCAATAAGAGCAATATATATTTACAGTGTACAAAGATTGTTCCACAGCAATGTGCCCTTTCGAAAATATGTATTAGAACCCCATGAATTCCCTCTAGCTCTCAAATTAGGATTACCACTACACTAGAGCATCAATGGAAACAGAGAAAATAAAATGACAACTAAGTGTATTTTATGCTTGGGAGTATTTTCACATTATATCCCTCAGCAGAAGCAGAAGTCATTAAATATTTAGTGCAGAAGAATTGGGCTCTCACAATCCCAGGATCAAGGTAGTCTCTGCACACTGAGATAGGTTTGGCTGCCAATATCCTGTTTATTTTGGTCACCTCAGACAGCCTATTCTGAAGTCAGCAAAGCAGGGGGACCCCAAAGGCCTGTGAGGCCTCAATGCTTTGGGCCCCATTTTACAGTTGGAGAAACAGGCTTAGTTAGATCTTTTTATTCAGATCTCACAGCTTAAGTTATAGCTGCTCATCACCATGGGATTTAGGACGGTAACGCAGCTTTCCTGTACCTGCATTTTAGGACACTATGAATATCATACAACACACACACACACACACACACACACACACACACACACACACACACACACACCCTTTTCAGATTCCTTCTTAGACTTCTCTTATGGTGTGTCTGGGTCTCTCTTTTGTCGGCCTGTTATTCCTGTGGGAAACTCTCTCTCTCTCTCGCTCTCTCTCTCTCTCTCTCTCTCTCTCTCTCTCTCTCTCTCTCTCTCTCATACACACCTACACCCACAACCATGCATACACATGTGCAGTAACATACATACGTACATCATGCCCCACAAATAAACAATAGTGGACTGACTGTACCTGAGAAACAACACCAGAGATTTTCATCTACATGTGCACGCGTGTGCTCACATGCATACAACCACACACAAAAACAGGATTTGGGTGAATACATCTGATCCAGAATAGAGTAATATCATGAGAGGAAACATGACCCAAACAATTGCTTCCATTATGCTTCATACAAATTCGAGCAAGTAAATCAGGTACCACATCTGGAGAGATGTGATGCAGACAAGTATTTGGTACAAGATAACAATTGCTGTATGTATCATTGATGAAATGAGATTTCATCCATTTGAGCTCTAATTGCCTGACATACCGCATTACAGACAGATCCCATATTGTCTCCACTGCTTAGAAATAGGAAATTTAAAGCAATATGTGCAATGTCTAGAAATCAGCTGGCTTAATGAACCAGCAAATTAGACCTTTCTATCTCTTTATTTAACATCCAGTTCCCTGAATGTATTGGAGTTTCATTACAAAGGTTCAAATTTTAAATAAATACTGCTAAATTCATTTATGAGAAGAACCAAAAAAGCCCTGTGGTTTTAGAATATACTGTTATTAGATATGAATGGTTTAGATGATAAACATTTCATCTTTCCTCCATTATTTATAGTTTAGATTTTGTAACACTGTCTCAAAGATAATCAAAAAATTTTCCCCCAAACAAAGCAATGACACTCAGAGAAACTATGGCAAATATTTCTTTGAGTCAAAGGTGGGGAGTGGCCAGCAGGGAACATTGGACAATGTATAAAGACATAATGGTTCTCACAACTGGAATGGAAGGCATTCTACATGCATCTTGTAGGTAGAGACCACTGACAGAAGCAAATGCCCTGAAATGTTCAGGGCAGACTCTTGGAGATTGTTCTTCTAACCTAAAGCATTGACAGTGCTGAGACCAAGAGGCCCTGAGCTCGATGGGAGCACCTCACTAAGAAACACCATTTATGAGCACAAACGTCCATAAACACCTGTACACACACACACACGGCTATTATATTCCCAAAGAGTGCTCAGTTGACCGGTACACAAAGGCACCTGCATAAAGATGTACCCAAACATGCATACAAAAGCTTCTTATATTTACTTCAGTGTTTTCTAAAATGAGATCACTTCCCTTCTCTTCTAGCTTAGGTTTTTCCTACTGTGTTTTTTGTTTGTTTAGTTGGTTGGGTTTTTTGTTTTTTGTTTTTGTTGTTGGTGCTGCCACTGTTTGGTTGATATTTTGTAAGATTAAAGTAGAACCAACAAGTTGGCTCTGGATCAAGTGAACTTTACTATATCATGATGACCTTAGTGTCTGCAATAAGAATGGTAGAACTGAATTCCAAGAAATTCCAAGAAATGACCTTAAATGGCTCAAGTGTCATTATTGGCTTTCCCTTGAAGCCCAAAGTATCTGACTAACTAACAGGTTCCTAAGCATTCATCTATTGGGTCACGGAATTGAAAATCCACTTGAGTTAGTCTGTGGCCAGCATCAAAGGTAAAGGCAAGAGATAGAAGCTCAAATGTCAGTGTAGCTGAGCTTCTGTTTTCCATAAATATTTTGTTTTTTTCCAAGGAGGAAATCCCACATTATTTATAAAGATAAGTTAAAATTCAGTGTTGCAGAATTTCTCTTAATCAACTAGATCTGCTTTCATTTTGGATCTTGTTTTGTTCTGTAATCAAGCCATTATTAGGATGTGTCTGTATGTGTGTCTGCCTGCCTGCCTGCCTGTATAGTGTGTGTACGGACACTTGTGCTATTGAGCATGTTTAGTAAAGATCATGGACAACTCTGTAAAGTCAGTTTTCTCCTTCCACTTTTCTCCTTTCTGGGACTCAAACTCAGGTTACTAGGCTGGCAAAGCAAGTGCCCTTTACCCACCAACCCTCATTTTTATCCTTTTTTATTTTTTTAATGGTTGAGAAGGATTTTGTTATAGATTAAAAAGAGGAGTCGAGAGCAGGGAGAGAAAGCGGCAGACTGAACATGACCAGCAGACTGTACTGGGGGGAGGGGGGGAGGGAGGACCAAAAAAGCAAGAGAACCAGCGAGTGCATGTCCCATAGGGCAGGTTTATATGGGAATCAGAAGCTGGGGAGAGGAATAGGCTTCGGGTAGGGGCAGGGGGAGAAGAGCTGGGAGGAGCCACAGGAACGAGGGAGCCTGGCAGCCAGTGGGGGGCTTTGATATATTGATAGACACCACAGTTGGCCATTTGTTCTTTTGACCTAACAGTATTAACACACCTAGTGGGAGAGTTGTTCTAGATAGGAAGAGCCAGGTCACCTGCAGTGGTTTTAATCAGAATGGCCCCCATAGATTTACCTGTTTGAATGCTTGGTTCATAGGGAGTGGCACTCTTAGGAGTCATGGCCTTGCTGGAGGAAGTTTGTCACCATGGGAGTGAGCTTCGAGGTCTTATATACTCAAGCTACTCCCAATGTGACACACAGTTTTTCTTTCTGCTTCCTGATGATCAAAATGTGCCGTTCTGAGCTCCTTTTCCAACACCATGTTTGCCTGCAGGCTGCTGTGTCCCATAATGATGATAATGGACTAAACCTCCCAAACTGTAAGCCAGCCCCAATTAAATGTTTTCTTTCATAAGAGTTGCCATAGTCATGGTGTCTCTTCACAGCAATAGAAACTCTAATTAAGACAACACCCAAGCAGGTTCAATACAAAAGCCTTTAGGGTGTGCCTGGTACTCTGTTAAATTTCTTAGCCTTCACAGGGGAGTCATGCATAAATTATCACACAGAACAGACCACTCTGTGAAAGTGTCACTAACAATTGGGATAGAGTAGTTTGTTGTTGTTTTTACCTGGGCAGGCAATATAGTGGTTTTGTTTTTGAGACAGGGTTTCTCTGTGTAGCAGTCCAGGAATTCACTCTGTAGACCAAGCTGGCCTTGAATTCAGAAATCTGCCTGCCTCTGAATCCCAAGTGGTGGTTAAAGACCTGTGCCACCATGACCCTGCTTTGGGTCTTTAAAAAAATTTTTATGAATTCTTTGAGCATGTAATATGATGTGTTTTGATCATATTCACTCCCCAGTCTCCTCCCCTTATCTTCCCCTTCACCCTCATTGCCTCTACCCATGTTCACGTTTTTGCCCCATTGAGTCTAGTCTGTGTTGACCTTCCATGGAGTGTGGTCAATTACCGAGTGGGTCTCGGTTATGACCTCCACTTACCGCGTCCGGTTTCTTTGTGGTCCGAGTTTTGTCCCAGGCAAGGAGCGTCAAGATTAAATAAGTCTACACTCGGGAGTCGTTTAGGTTCCATCATTCAGGCTCTCTCTGACACTGAGAGACCTGAGCTTTATTCAGTACATGTTATATCTTAGACCTGTCTGTCTCTTAGCCATGCTTCTCTCCTGCCACTGCATCTCACCTAGCTTTTTCCCCTCTTGCTTCCCGCCATGCTGGATTCCTTCTGCCCCTTCCACTCACACTGACTCTAATCCATGCTTGTCCCCAGCTTCTCCCTCTTCTGCCTGCTCTGCCTGTGTGTCTCTCCTCGTGTCCCCTTTGTCTCCGCTATCACCTTAACTCTTTCACACCCTGCCCCCTCATCCGGGCACGCCCAAGGTCATAGAGGATCCCAAGAGACTAGCACTCAGCAGGTGGCAGCGATAAGGAGATTTGTAGTTCCTTTTTCCCCCTGTAAACAAGGTTTTAGTCCTTAGGGGAAGAGGATGGGCCATAAGGCCCAGAATGGCACTTATTCGGGAGACAACAGTCAATGGGTCAGGGATCACAAAGAGTGTTCCCTCCATCAGCATCTATGAAATGCCAATAGCTCCTCAGCCAAGAATGAGATTTGATCCCATTTCTCTGCCTTCGTACTTGAATTTTGCCCAGCCTCAGCTCACTGTAATTGTAATTCCTTCCTAGATGGAAGCATGGAATCACTTCAGCAAGGCTGTTCGCACCATATTAGACAAAAGCTATATAGACAGCAGAGATGTGGGAATGCCAAGATTTCTTCTGACAGAACTAGCTGGCAGAGAGAGCAAAGTAATAAGCAGAATGAACTTGTCCCAGAAGACCAAGTGTGGCTCCAGAGAAGATAAAACCTCTTGACTTAGTTGGAAGAACATGCATTAGAGAATGGGCCTTCCAAAGGTGTTCTTATCCATGTGCATATTATGATATTAGCAAATACAGCCAATATCCCTGTAGTAGGTTTCTGGCCCAGACTTTTGGGCCTAACCTCAATGTTTAGACACACAGACCCACAGAGACACACAGATTCTTTCAATAGTTTTTGGCTGATCGGCCTAAGGCCCAGGCATATAACTTGCTAACTCTTTACCCTTCATCTAACCCATCACTCTTATCCTGATCAACCATGCAGCTCAGTACCTTTTCTTAGAGCAGCATAGTTGTCCTCTGCTTCTTCTGGCTTCTCTCTGGTATTCTGCTCTGTTCTTCCTGTTCCTAGATTCTTCTAGTCTGTTAGCCCCGCCCACACTTCCTGTCTGTCTTTGGCCAATCAGCGCTTTTTATTAAACCAGTAGGTGGGACAATTATTTACAGTGGAACAACATAATCCCCCACATATACCTCCAGTAAATAACAGATTATTGGGGACACATGCCTGATGGTGCAGAGGACATTTCAGCCAGAACCAACAAGCACACTTGAATGAGCTCCAGCCCAGAACTTCCCTATATGGGAAAATTTGCTACTATGATAATTTGAGTCCAAAAAGGGAGATGAGAGGCAACAGCTTTGTTGTACCCATGTCAAGAGACCCCCTCAAAGACCACCAGGGAGCTACATTCTGATGCAAACACATGAGGGTCAGTTTATTCTTTCAGACAGGTTCAAATCCAGGCCGAAACCCTTTGTTCTGATGCAGTGGAACTCAGGTGTGAGAGGGTTTTTAATGAAAAAAATAAAATAAATATGTAAGTAGGGGTGTTACATGCCTTGGCATTTCAGGATTGGGTAAAGGGGTATCAGGCAGAGTAATTCTTAGAAATTATTGGTTAAACTTTGGGTGCAAAACCAAGTTTTGAATCTTTGAATCTATTGGCTGTCAGGCATTCCTGAGACTTTTCCTAGGTTTTTATTAGACCTGGGCCCCGCCCTGAATGGTCTTTCCCTGAGATAAAGTTTTGTAACAGTGAATCTATCCTTCACAGCTTCAGTGTCCTCCAGGGAAAAGTTGGAATTCAGCCTCCACAGGTGATGTCTGTCTCCTTGATTCTCCCAGTAACAATGCTCTAATTAGGTAGAGTTCATAAACTTCACAAAAGATAGTTAAGATTCATCAATTCATTTGTTTTGTTTGTTTTCCCAAACAGCAGGCTGGATGCTGTGAAGATGGATGTGCTAATATGTAGGATCACTGTATTTATTATTATTTATTATTATTTCTAGAAAGAAATTAGGTGTTGAAATGATCAGATAATCTGGGGGAACTGAGGAGATGGCTCAGCAAGGCCTTTACTGACCGTGAATAAAGATCTGAATTTGATTCTCATGTGGAAAAGGCCAGACTCTATGCTTACACTTGTAAATCTGGTGCTTGGAAGGTAGAGTCAGGCAGATTCCCAGGGTTTACCTGCCAGTCAGCTATCAGAGAGAGCTCCAAAGCCAGAGAGAGACTCTATCTCAAAATCAGAGGGGCAGGGGAGACCTAGGAATGACACCTGAGGTTGGTGTCTGACTTTCACAGGCATGCACATACGTGAACACAAGTAGCTGCACACCCAAGTGCATTCATGCATACACACATACATGCAAATGCATATGTGCACACATGTACACACATACACATATGAGGGGGGTTATAAAAAATTGGAGTATATGAGACTTATTTAATCCTCAGAGGTTATATGCTATCAGAGGAGTAAACACTTGGTAATGTAAAAAAAAAAAAAAAAAATTCTTAATCGAGTGATTTCTAAGAACTAAAACAAGAAGCAATATGGAATGATTGAGGAATTCTTTGTTGTATCTATTTTTCGTTTGTGTGTTTTAGGGAAGCTGGAGCTCCAGCCCATGGCCTCCTAAATGCAAGGCATGTACTCTACTCCTGACCTACAGCTCAGGTCCTGACTCACTTCTGTGACTCTCTCCCCACAAACAGAAATTATTGGTGTTTACTGTACACTCGCAATCTCAGAAAATATCAGACATGGGTTAAAAAATAGCAAGGGGTCTGGATTTGGCCTCTAAACTGTACATGCTGATTCTCTCTAAAACTGCATCTTTCTCCAGTTAACAACAAAAAAAAAAATCATGTACTCACCACAATAAGAGACTAATAGCTATGTCGGCAAACCTCTCAACTATAAAACCTCCTAAGTGGAGTTTAAAACAGCGGGGGAGCATTTGTCTGTACGTTTCCCATTACTGCTTTTGAATTGTATGAGATGAGATTATATGGCATATTTTAACATTAGGTGTCAAAAGAAGGCATAAAATTCTTAAAATATATAAGGCTCTAAACTTATATTTAGATATTTCACTATATAAAAAGACAAGCTTGCAGAAGGAAATGAATAGAAAGGATGTGCTTAGGCAATTTTAGGAGTTAAATCAAAGGGGGTTGCTGTTGGAAGTGGTATTTGTATCCAGGAAGAGGGTATGGAGATGCATAGCCAAGGGAAGGGCCATGTGAGCATATGGTATGTGGTGCATTGAAAAGAGCCAGATAACAATACATAGCATGTTAATATGTCAGTCTTGATTCTTCACATAAGCACTCTTGAACAATCAGGGTGTGTGTGTGTGTTTGTGTGGGGAGTATTTCCTGTGTCATCAAGAATGACAATTGGTCTTTTCTCTGTCCACTGTATTTCTGTAACTTCAGCTACTTGCATGCCTGGTCAGTGTTACAAAAACCCAGATACCAAACGGGAAGTTTATTTTTGTTCCATGAGCTTCATAAAATTATGACTGTTGTTTTACTACCCCAAGATTGATGTCTTTGTCTTCGCCTTCTCTTTTTAATACTAGAAGGGAAGACACCCAGCATCATGGCATCACAGAGCTCCAGAGGCAACTTCACATCATAGTATAAATGAATCAGCAGAGTGACTCACCTCTCAAAACAGCTCCCACAGTGTAAATGAAGAAGAGACTCTGAGTAAGGCAAGAAGTTCTCTCTATGATTTCTCTCCTCATAGCCTCCTTCTTCAGCTCCTCCACTAGGCCCCAGTGCAGGAATCTAATGGGATAGAGCAGAGCTGAAATTATGAAAGGCCCAGTGTGAGTCAGGCATTCACCATCAGCTCCAGTTAGCTGTGGCTATGGAAGAAGTGTGATACTGCGTGTTTACCAGTAGATGGACTTTCCAAGAAAACAGTCTGGTTAGCCAAGCATGATGGTTGCCAAGATAGCTGAGTATGCAGTCAATGCCAGATTTGTCCAGGACTGTAGGGGTATTGTGTTGTTTCATGGTAAATAATTGTCCCACCCACTGGTTTAATAAAAAGCACTGATTGACCAAAGGCAGGCAGGAAGTGTGGGCGGGGCTACCAGACTAAAAACTCTGAGAACAGGAAGCACAGAGCAGAATGCCAGAGAGAAGCCAGAGGAAGCCGAGGACAACCATGATGCTCTAAAGAAATGTACCGAACCGCATGGCTGAACGGGAAGAGTCATGGTTTAGATGAAGGGTAGAGAGCTAGCAAGCTATATGCCTGGGCCTGGGGCCGATCAGCCTAAAACAATTGTAAGCATCTGTGTGTCTCTGTGGGACTGTGGGTCTGCGGGTCTGTGGGTCTGTGGGTCCTAAACCTTGAGGTTAGGCCCGAAAGTCCGGGCCAGAAACCTCGTACTACACAGGACAGCACATATTCTGTAAGAATTTTCTCCCATTTTTGCTAATCATAGAAAGGAAGGTGCTCAGTGCTACCTTATAGAGCTCCAGAGGCAAAATTCACATTATAGTATAAGTCCCCGAGTACTACATCTGTATCAGCAGTCTCCAGGAGATGGTGCAGAATCTAGAGCGTCTACAACATAACTTCAGAGAGTTAAAGAAAGGAAAATTAGAGGGAAAAAATATAAAATGATGTAAATGAATAAAGTCATATTAATCATCACAGTGATAGCATGGCTTCTGTTGTGACTAAAGGAAAAGGCTATGAGGGAGGCACTGAATGGTCCTTAAGTGTGTCCATAAGTGACACTCCTCATTGTCACCAGCACTGCTGTGGCTAAGCAAGTCCCAAGGCCAGGGAAATTAAAGTGACATCTCAGTAGGTAAAGTGCCTGACTTGCAAGCATGAGCTCTTATGTTCAATCCCATAGAACATACCTTTAAGATAAAAACAAAAACATCCCACTCTATGCTTGGGGTGTATGTTTATAATCCCAATCTGGAGAAATTGAGGCAGGAAGATCCCTGAAGCTCAGTGACAAGTCAGCCTAGCCTCTTTGATGAGCTCCAGACTAATGAGAGACCCAGTTTCAAAATAAAAGGTAGATGGCTCCTAAGAATGACAGCTGAGAACATCCTCTTAAAATGTACACACCCACACTCATGTATGTACCTGCAAACATGCACATAAAATGTTTTCCCACTATATGTAAGTCATTGACTAGAAATACTTAATTATATACAATGGTGAATATGCCTTTGTGTAGTAAATTTACCTCTTAAAAAAAAGTACTGCCTCTCTTTGTGAGTGGATTGTGACACTGTGACAGTCACACATGGCTGTCTTAGTCAATTTTCTGTTGCTATGAAAAGACATCATGACCAAGGCAACTCTCAAGAAATGGAGCATTTAACTGGGAATTGCTTACAGTTTCAGAGACTTACTTGGTTATCATCATGGCAGGGAGCAAGGTGCTAGAGAAAGAGCTGAGCAACATCCTAATTCATCCTTGTCATAGTGAGAAAGAAAGAGAGACTGGCCCTGGTGTGGGCTTTTGAAATCTCAAGGCCCACCCTTAGTGACACACTTTCTTCAACAAGGCTGTGCCTAATCCTTCTAATCCTTTCAAATAATGTCACTCTGGTGACTAAGCACTCATATATGAGCCTTTGGGGACCATTTTTATTCAAACAACCACAATGGCTATACTGGCTCTAAGCTAAAGCCATCATAACGGAAGGAACATCACTTGAGAAAGACCCATGTGATCTGGCTGTAGGTGAGCCTGCATGGCATTTTCATAATTAGACACTGACAAAAGAGAGCCCAGATCACTATGGGTAGTGCCATCCCTGGGCTTGAGGATCCTGGGTTCTATAAGAAAGGAGGCTGAGTAAGTTCATAATCATCCTTATAAAAAGTTTGTTTGACCCCCAAATAGGTCATGACGCAGAGGCTAAAAAACATTGTTTTAGAGCCTATTTCATTGCCTAATGCAATGGTCTCAGCCTCTGGGTCGTGACCTTTTTAGGAGTCACATATCAGATATCCTGTATATCAGATATTTACATTAAGATTCATAGCAACAAGATTATGATTATAAAGCAGCAATAAAAATAATGTTATGGTTAGAGGTCACCACAGCACAAGGAACTGTATTAAAGGGTCACAACATTAGGAAGGTTGAGAACCACTGACCTAATGAATAAGGGCTCAATAACTATTTGGTGAAAGATTATACAGCTACAAAAAGGAATAAATTCCATGAAAAAATTATACATTATAATAAAGCTGTGCTTGTGCTCAAATATTTCTGATGAAGTGTGTGTGCATGAGTGTGTGTGCGTGCACACATGCACTGTATGAGTGTGGATGTGTCTTTGTATATACAAAGGGGTGGGAATGTATAGGTCAGAGGCTACTGGGAGGTATCTCTCTCTATTGCTGCCTAATTTATTTTTTGAGACAGAGTCTCTCCTGAACCTACAAGACTATCTGATGGTTGAGCTCCTGGAATGCTCATGTATATGCCTCCACAAAGCTGGGATTATAGGCATGAGCCACCATGACTGGCTTTTTACATGTCACTGGGGATTCGTTATGAATTTTCAGAGAAATAAGTACTTTAAAGTACAATTTAATGGTTAAGTTTAATGACTAGAGATGTCTAGCTTCAAAAGCAAATCACCCATGTTTAATCCTAGGACTTCTCCTGGCCTGTTCCAGGGTGTGTGTATGTGTGGTGTCTATGTGTTTGTGTGTGTGTGTGTAGCCTTGACACACATATGTGCATAAATTTCCTCATCTGAAAACAAAGATATCCATACCCCCTAGTATGTAGAACTGTTGAGAATAGGAAGTGACATGGCTGAAGCTCTTGACACATGGTTGACAGATAGGGATAAGCAAACATTAACAATCTCACTGCCATTACTGCATCCTCACTTCCTGGACAGATTGCATTGTGCTGGGTAAGCTGTTTCTGGCTAACAGGTACCAAAAGAGCCCACCCGATGTGACATAAACAATGAGACGATGTATTGTCTTACATAGGAAAGTCACATTTGCAGTAGCACCTGGCTCTGTGTGTCTTGGCTCTTTCTTACTCCAGATGGCAGAAGCCCAATTCTGTTGCATAGTGCTTAATGACTGTAAGGGTTGGTTGCCATTGGCAACCGGAACTATATGGTTGGTTGTCCTCAAGCACCTGTTGAAGAGAGAAAAGCCACACCCTTATGCATAAAACAATAACTCTTCCCCTTCATCCTGATCATACAAACCTTAGACACATGACCAGTCAGTCTCTGGGAGGAGAAGAATGTCATGAACTGATTGACTTGGATTTCTCAGAATTTAATCTGAGAGTCTAATTTTGAAGAACATTGCCCCAAACTGTGAAACTTCAGAGATGGTGGCTCCTTAATTAAAATTGAAGTTCCCTTGGGGAAGAAAAGAAAAAGTAAAGAAGAAGAGAGGCCAGTTGGGACCAGAAGTGTTCATTCACCACAGGTACTGTTGTTCTTAGAAAACAGAGCACTGTCTCTTCATGAAGAGGATGGGTTCCAACACACTGTACTGTGGCACTGTGGTGGGAAATAGATTGCCAAACATAAGAAGTGAAATAAGGGTATGTATTTATGTGCATGTTTATGTATTTCCAACTAAGATTTGTTAAAGGATTGTTCCACACCTCCAAAGCTAAGTCCTTTTGAACAACTTCTCACAGCCTTCACAATATTGTCCTCCATCTCATTAGCAATATGTTAATATCTACCTATGCTTATTAGCTCTCTTCAACTTGACACCAAGTGTTGGTATCAGGGAAGAGAAAACCTCAGTTGAGGACTTGTCTCCATTAAAATTCCTTGTAGGTATGTCTGTGGGGCCTTTTCTTAATTGCTAATGGATGTGGCAGGGCCCAGCCCACTGTGGGTGGTGTCCCCCCCTGGGTAGGTAGACCTGGATTGAACAAACAAACAAAAACAAAAACCAGCTGAGCCAGCCAGTAAACAACACTCTTCAGAGGCCTCTGCTTTGCTTCCTGCCTCCAGGTTCCTGCCGTGAATTCCTGCCCTGGCTTCCCTCAGTGAAAGACTGGCTTGGGCACATTAACCAAGTAAACTCTTTCCTCCCTAAGTTGGTTTTGGTCAGCGTTTTATTGCAGCAATATTGAAGCAAACCCACAGACTACCATGCTTCAGCCTCGGTCTCCTTACTAGGTAGTCAGTCACAGCAAAAGGGGACCAACAAAGCTGTGGGGAAGGTTCCGAGTTTAGATATGGCAGGACTGAGATTTGAATCCTGGGAATCCAACTCTGAAACCAAGAATGGGTCATAACAGGAAGTTAGGACTGTGAGATACTCAGCCAATCACAGGCTCCTTCCTTTCCAGTTTCCACATTACCATAGGGAGCCTATTCATTGGCACCTGGATGAGGCATTGTCCGGGGCCAGATACTGTCATCACAGTCAACTCACTCGGGAGAGCTCTAGGGAGGTTGGAGGACAGAGAACAATATTTGGGAGGTTCATGCAAGCCAAGGGTGTGTCAGGTCAAATCTATGAAATTAGAGAGCCTGGGAAAGAGTCATGGGAACCTACCCCTCCCCCCATTTAGTAATTTACACTCTTGTTGCCTACTGTTTGATGCTGGGATAGACACTAGTGTGGCTGCTCTACTGTCCTGGGAGGCTCCTGAGCAGTAATCTAAACAAATTGAAAACAGATGCATGTAAAAAGGTAGGTCACTGTTTAAAATTATTATTGTAATAATTTTCCCACATCACATTTAAAGCTTTAATACCCAACTTCAGATACTGTAGTTTTAAACTGTGCCACATAAACTCATACTTGAAAAGATATTTCACTTTACTTGTTCCTCCAGTCACAGGAAGATGATTGGCTTCAAAGATATCTTCCCATTGGAACTATGTGTTTAGTTCAGCTTACTTAATTTTAAGGGCATGAGGTCTTACTAGGTTGCCCAATCTGGCCCCTAACTCTCTAGGGTTCTAAAGAGCCGCTTTCTCTCTGAGTAGCTGGGGCTCTGTGCACCTATCACTTTGTCCAGCTAAGGTCATTTCTTTCTAACAAAACTTGAAATTTGGCCTGTACCTACAATGTACTAGGTGTTAGGGGCAGACACACCTCAGAAAGATGCTGTAAAGAACTCCTGTCAGATTTGTGTCAGAGGGCTGTATTCCTGGGAGATGCTAGTTGGAAAGGAGAAGATAGTATACAGGGCAGAGCAGGGGGAGAAGGCACTAGAAATGGAGATCTCAGGCTATGAGAAAACTTACATGTGGGACAGTCAGCCATCTTCAGTCTGCCTCTAAGTGAGGAACCAAGCTCCTGGCTAATAACACCACAGGAAATTGGGTTTCTTTTCTGAGCACCAGATGTTTATTATAACTGGCTGCAAAGCCAGGAAGAAAGGATTGGTCTAAAGAGAGAACACAGCATATTTCAACAGAACCAGTGGCAAAGGGAAGTCCAAGGCAACATCAGTTATATCCACCTTCTCTGCTTAGAGATACAGGGCATGCAATACTTTTGTAATAGACTTGCTTGGTTGTTTTGGGGTTGTCTTCACCTATAGAAATTTGGTTTTGTTGGACCCAGGGTTTCTCCTCCTCAACCCTGTTGACTTCAGGGCCAGCTAATACTGTCCATGGCACAGTCCTCATCATTGTATGATATTTATGTGCATCATTCACCTGATTTAACAAAACATGTCTCTACATAATTATTGAATAGCTCCTAAAGGACAATTCTTCTCCCAGTTGCAATCTGAGATTTTTATGCCTCAAAAAGCTATTTGAACACCTGTAATATTAGACAGGAGAATGGAAGAAGTTGGTCCAAGGAAATGTACTTTGAGTTACATGAGACATCTGCTGTATAACAGGTACTTATGGCTAGTAACAAACTATTGTGTTTTGTTTATTTTTGCTGTTTTCATTTGCTTATTGGTTGATTTTTTTGTTGTTTTTTATGGGGTTCCTGATGTGGGAACGTCTTTATGTATGCCTATGTCTTGGCCTATGGCAGGCATTTTAGAAGTAGGGCAGGGAAATCAGAGCATAGGTAGAGATAGGAGGGTGGAGTCAAGGGAGACATGATCTAGCTGCCCAACAAGCAAGATGTAAAGAAATAAGTGAGCCAATATGGAAGACAGATTAATGGAAATGGGTTGAATTAAGATGCAAGAGCTAGATAGCAATGTGCCTGAGCCATAGGCCAAGCAGAACATAATTAATATAAGCATCTGAATCATTTTAAGGGACCTAAGCAGCAGCGGGCAGGTCCAGACCTTGGGAGTAGGCCGGGCCAGAAACCTCTTATTATAGGTTCCATTTTTACACAGACTCACCTCAAATTCCTGGACTTGAGTGATCTTCCTACCTCAGCTTTCTGAGTAGCCACAGTGCCTGGTTATAGGGGGCTATAGTTACTGAAAGTGGGTTTGAAGTGGTTCCAATACTCAAAAACATATATGAGGTGTCACATGTAAATTATTTCACTTTAGCCATAACAAATGCTTTCCAGTTGTATGTGACAAATATACATGGTCTTATTGGCTTTATTTGACAATAGAATAAATAAGTGAGTTTTAGAATGACATAAAATTAGCAACAGGCTATTTCTCCTATATTTGTGGTTCAGTTCTCATAAAATATATATATATATATATATATATATATATATATATATATATATATATATATATATATATGGCAATGAAGAAAAATAAGACCCACATCATTTCTTAAAATCTATAAACTTTACAACTAATGAATTATACCAAAGTTACAAGAAATCTGGGGGATTTTCCTGGTCCTATATGTTCACTTTACTTTAAGGAAACATTGAAAGCAGAGTGTGAAATCATGAAAACAGGCAGCCAATGAGGGTGGGTCAGGAGGGGCCATTCTTGCTGTGAATCCAGGTCAGGTTCAGGGCTGTGAATGGTGAGGCTTATGTAAGACTGCTCGGAGGTTCTTTTTCCTTTAAAATGAAAATTTGCCTGTGATTCACTGCAAAAAGTACCGAGTTGCTTTGGCCTGTTTTTTTTTTTAATTCAATCTACAGAAATGTGACTTATAATATATGCAAATTTGAGGAAAAGAGATCTATTGAAAGGGTCAAGCTAGGGTTTCCCTTCCAAAGGTCCTGCTGAAGAATATAATCATTTTAAAGTTAAAAAAAAAAACTGGCGTTAATATATTCACACACAGGCACACACACGCACATCTAAATTATACAAATTGTGGTAGTGTTGATTCAAGGGAAAAGAGTCTTCTGGAGACATTCAGTATCAGATTCATGCTCTCCTTAATGACTGACCTGGCCATGGTAAAGAATTTGCCAAAAAATGTCTGGAAATGATGGGGTGAGTTTGCAGAGGGGAAGGAGAGAAGGAAGAAAAGAAGGAAGGAGAGGAGGGAACGAGAGAAAGTGTGTGTATGTGTATTTGTGTGTGTGAGTGTGTGCGTGTGTATGTGTGCGTCTCTGTGTGTCTGTGTGAGAGTGTGTGCCTGTGTGTGTGTGTGTGTGTGTGCATCTGTGTGTGTGCATCTGTGTGTGTGAGTGTGTGCACGTCTCTGTGTGTCTGTGTGAGAGTGTGTGTGCCTGTGTGTGTGAGTGTGTGTGTGTGCATCTGTGTGTGTGCCTGTGTGTGTGAGTGTGTGTGTGTGTCTCTGTGTGTCTGTGTGAGAGTGTGTGTGCCTGTGTGTGTGAGTGTGTGTGTGTGCATCTGTGTGTGTGCCTGTGTGTGTGAGTGTGTGTGCGTCTCTGTGTGTCTGTGTGAGAGTGTGTGTGCCTGTGTGTGTGAGTGTGTGTGTGTGCATCTGTGTGTGTGCCTGTGTGTGTGAGTGTGTGTGCGTCTCTGTGTGTCTGTGTGAGAGTGTGTGTGCCTGTGTGTGTGAGTGTGTGTGTGTGCATCTGTGTGTGTGCCTGTGTGTGTGAGTGTGTGTGTGCGTCTCTGTGTGTCTGTGTGAGAGTGTGTGTGCCTATGTGTGTAAGTGTGTGTGTGCATCTGTGTGTGTGCCCCTTTGTGTGAGTGTGTGTGTGCGTCTCTGTGTGTCTGTGTGAGAGTGTGTATGTGTGAGTGTGTGTGAGTGTGTGTGTGTGCATCTGTGTGTGTGCCTGTGTGTGTGAGTGTGTGTGTGCATCTCTGTGTGTCTGTGTGAGAGTGTGTGTGTGTGAGTGTGTATGTGTTTCCATGACTTCTAATAAAAGCATAGAGAGAATGTGGAAAACAAAAAGTCATTTGCACTGGCAAACAAAACCAAGTGCTCTATAAATATTTCATAATTTCAGCCCCATAAGGTCCCATTGTCTGGAGGATATCTTTATTGTGAGTAATCATGGGTTGGTTTTTGTTCATTTCTGGTTTTTTCTGTCATTTGTCTCATAGCCATATGTCTCTGAAGTAGCACCCACTAATTTTTTCTCATTTACCTCATCCTGATATAGAGAGAATATATGTAGTCAGCTAAGAGGTTAGATTTATAACTGTACAATTTAAACATATGAAGTGCATTTTTAGAGGCAGAGTGTGGTGGATAAAAACTAACACGCTGGAGATAGGGTTATACCACACTCTTACAAAAGAGAATGGCTCTTACTGGAAATGCCTTGTTTTCCAGTGCTGTGGAGAAGTCTCCAGTTTGAACCTGATTTGTTCTCTTCAAAGTCAAGCTAGAATTTACCCTTGAAATGCAGGGAGGTTTGGCCTCTGAGAATGTCCTCAGGGAACAGAAGAATTGCTGTGGAGTAATGTAGTAGTGAGGTTTCTTGGTCCCAGGCGGCCAGAGGCCCAGACCCACAGACCTGCCGCCCCAGACCCCTTAGCCACCTGCCACTGCTCAGACCCCCAGAAATGGCTCAGACGCTTATATTAACTTCATGTTGTTTGGCCTATGGCTCAGGCACATTGTTAGCTAGCTCTTACATCTTAAATCAACCCATTTCTATTAATCTGTCTGCCATGTGGCCCGTGGCTCACCTGTGTTCCTTACATGTTGCTCCTTGGGCAGCTTCAGCTGGATCTGCCCCTGACTCCACCCTTCTTCTCCTATCTATGCTCTGATTTCTCCTCCTACTTCTTCTATGGTGTCTGTCATGGCCCAAAACAGCTCCTTTATTTAAAGATTGATATTCACAGCATACAGAAAGGCATTCCCACATCAGAGTGGTTCATGGTAAAGCCAGGCTATCCATTTTGGTTTGTCTCTGGCTTACTTACCCTTTCTGTTTTCATCTATGACTTGAAGTAGTTTAAGATCTTTCAGAACATTCTCTGTGTGTGTCTCTGCCTGTCTGCCTGTCTTTTTCTCTCTGTCTCTGTTTCTGTCTCTGTCTCTCTCTGTCTGTCTATCTGTCTGTCTGTCTCTCTCTCTCTCTGTGTGTGCATGCGTGTCTCTGTGTGTCTCTCTCTATGTCTCTCTCACTGTGTGTGTAGGAGAGTGCACATGTGTCAGCCTCCTGTGTCATTCCTCATAATGTGTTGACCTTATTCATATTTTTGTTTAGGCAGAGTTTCACTGGGGACTTGTATTTGTTGACTTTTCTATGTTTGCTGGCCAAGGAGCTCTTGGGATCCATCTATTTCTTCCTCCCATCCCTGAGATTCCATACATACACCACCAGGCTTGGCTTTTAAGTGGGTTTTAGGGATTGAACTAAGATCATCATGCCTGCCAGACAAGCACTTTACCCGATGAGCCATCTCTCCAGGCCCAGACTATATTCTTAGAGTTTCCAACCTCTGAAATGGAGAAATCAAATTATTTTTCTTGTGTTTACAAGTTATCCCATCTCAGGTTCTCTGGTACAGCAACAGAGACAAGTAGCTATGTTGCTTGTTGAGGCTGGAGTAGAATGGCATGGGCAGAGTAACCCTCAGAAGTGGGGGCTAAGCTATCACCTTTGTCTGTACAACATCTACCCTGCCCCTTTGTCAGCAGCACCTTCTAATCAAATTGTTCTCATCCCTGTGGTCGGAGCAGTTGGTTCAGTCATCAATGCCTAAGCCAAAATGGTCCACAGAGACTTATTCCATGGAAATCTGCTGGAGTTACTATGGGAAAGGAAGAGAAACTGCATAATACACACCAGAGAGAGAAAATATAAAGTGAGAAGCAGACTGTCTCCCCATATACAGACAACCTGAACCAGGAGACTAGCCTTTCAGAAGTAAACAGTAGAAGAGTAGGCTGTACCTGCCACAGCTCTTTTAGTTTCTGGAGAACAGTCATGCCCTGATATCCATTTAAGTTTGATTATAGAGCCTCTGAAGACATTCAAATCTATAGATACCCAGACCTTTATAATAATATGGAGTAGAGAACTTATATACAGCTACAGCTGTTTAAATGTGTGGATAATGACAAGGAAAAGTGTCCGCACATTTTCAGGGCAGATGTGATTCATTTGCCCAGTCTTTTCTATCTCAAGTCTGCAGATGCGGAACCAGCACATACAAACTTTCAAGCACACCTACAAGTTTGTCCTTCACTCAAGCTCTCAGAGTTGGGTTTCACTGCTTGTAATGGAAAAGTTCCTGAGAAATTCAGTACATCAAAGTTTGGTTCTTCAAAACCTAGAGAAGGTGAAAGGTCCTGAGATGTTTGTGCCTTGGCAGAAAGGAGAATCAGAAAATGTTCAGGAATCTGACTTTTTCTGGAACAACTGGGAAAAACAAGTTATGGGGTGCTTACCACACTAGAAAACAATCGGAAAAGTGTCGAGACCAGGGTTCGGAAGATGTATTTGGAGAGGGGACCATGCGGATTTCTGAGACCCTGTAGATTAAGATGCTAAATGAAGGTTGGTTACATGATCTCTTGTTATTTCCTTAAGTGAAACACAAATGTCCCTTCCTGCATAGATTATATCACTGACAATTCCACAGGGTAGGAAGAAGCTAGACAACAGGTACAAACTTGAGTTGTACCCAAAGAACATGTCCCAGTGTTCTGCAACACAGTGGATAAAGTTAGCAACTACATGCCAAAGAATCTAAAAGAGGATTTCAAGGGTTCCCGTCACCAAGAAGTGATAAGCCTTTAAAGAGATGGAGATGCTCATCACCTTCATTTGGCTACTATATGCCGTAAACATCTATGGAAATATTACACTATATAGCCCTTCTTGTACATTTCTTTTGTGCTGATTTTTGCAAAAAGATCACAGAGCCCATAAGTGAGACAATAGTAGCATTTGTCATACAAGGTTGATGACGTGAGGTGAAATGTAAGAATTTTCCACCAAGTGTCAATCATATTGGTACGGTTGGCAATGGGGCTGTGGGAAGGATTTTATAAGATGATGCATATTAACCGTTCCATATGATTTCCAGCCTGAAGAGAGTGCTTACTTTGGACTGGAAGTGTATTGCCATTGGTAGAATGCTTGCCCAGCGTGCACAAAGCCCCATTTTTAGCAAGGCAGAAACCAAGCATGGTAATACACAATTTTCCACCTTATTCTTTGAGGCAGCATCCCATATTTCTGCCTTCCAAGCCAAAATTGCAGATGGTCCCCATGCCAACCTGATCCTTCCGTTGGTTTCTAGCCTTACCCTTGCACGACAGGGGTTTTAGCTGCAGCACCATCTCTCTGACCCTTCTTTCTAATTCTTCATTTTAAAGTAATGTTAGATCCAGAAATTACTGTAAAAATGATGTAGAGAGTTGCTGAATACATTTCCCTACACACACACACATACACACACACACACACACACACACACACACACACACACACACACACACACACACACACACACACTGCTCTCTTATTCTAGCAGTGCCTGCCTTTGCACTCTCTGGCAGGTACAGTAAGCCAGACCTTTCTCTTCTGGATTCATTTGCCTCATGCCCTCTTCCCTGGTACCCCTCCCACCTACAGACATGAGAGAGAGATGGGGGTGGGGAGAAGAAAAAGCAGAAAGAATTTTATTGAATGGAATTCTTTTTTGTTGTTTTTGTTTGTTTCAAAGCAGGGTTTTTCTATGAAGCAGTCCTGTCCTGGAATTCACTCTGTAGATCAGGCTGGCCTCAAACTCACAGAGATCTGTGGATAGAATTCTTATAAAAACTTACACATTCCATTAAAAACATAAAAATCTGAAATCTACTGATTTCCCCAAACTGGATGTATAACAGATCCATTGATAAACCAGACCTGCAGAGAGTCCATTTTAAATAACTATTGACTATACTGAGTAGGATGTATGGCATTTCATCAGCTCTGAGGAAGACTGTGATCCCCCTGTTTAAGACTGATACCCCACCCATGCAGCAAGAAAAACTGTTTTGTTCTAATCATCCCAATCAATGCATATCTAAATGCCTCCCTTTCTCCCTACTCCTCTGTCTCCAGATGTTATGATGGCATCTATTAACTCCATTAAACAGACTGATCACAAGAAAGGGGAGGGAGAATGCTCTAGAACACCATGAAAATAGGATGGCCATGGATTATTGGCCAGGGCTCTGACGTCACATCTGGATGCTCTGAAACATCTAGAAAGTGAGCAATGGCTCTAGGATTTGTGGAGACAATTTGAAGATAGGGTGTATGAAGCACCCACACCATACTGTTTCTTACTTCTGGTTATTGCTTACTCAAGCCTTTATGGCAGTGTTATACACTGGAGGAGAAACTGTAGTAGATCTTAGCATCAGCGCACATCTTAGCTTCTTCCTTAAGCAGTTACCCTGGCTCCAGATGGCATCATTGATCTTTCCAAATTCCACTTTGTTCTTCTGTAATAGTGACCCTCTGGGTGGAACTCCTAAGGGCTGGGTTTAGAGACAGAACTCACCACATCTGGCTCTAAAAGTTTTGTGCCTATTATTTCCTTCTTCCAGGTCCTTTCCATCTTTAAAAGTTGTTAAGTGAAGTTTATTTCAGTGTGATAGCTAGTTCATGTTGACCTGAAAGAATGATAAAATAATTACCTAGTCCTGGTTTTTAATCATAAGAAAATCGATTTCTTATGTGACACTTCTTTTTTCATATGAGAAGTTACCAATATGCCACATATTTGCATAATAACTTCTCCCTTTGAATGAAGACCGCAGTACATGCTGCAAAAGCTTTTGCCTTCAGGCTCATCCTTAATAGCGAAAGAAAAGAAAAAAACAGGTAACAGAGAAGAGCCAACATTATAATGGATATACCTAAGTCTTTCAGAAGCAAGTGTTCCTTGGTGACCCTTCATATTATCTCAAAGTCATTGAGTACTAATTGTTTTAAGAAAACTCATTCTCCTGGATTAATATTTCAACTATTTAAAAATAGATAAACTTTACTGTACATTACCACTTGAATGGAGCAAATGATTTTTAGTATCTCCATAGACAATTGGCTTTCAAATTAAATCTTGGTGATTTATGTTTTAAAATAAAGAGAAAATCGTCAGCATTGAACTAGATTAAAATAGACATCTTATTTAGAATTATAAAAGCCATTTCTTTTTCATGTCACATTTAAAACAGGGTTATTATTTTAGAAAGATAGAGGGATGATATTATGGGTTTAACAAGATGAGCCATGTGGAATAGTTCCTCAATAAAGGACAGAGGCAAAGCAGAAAGAATATCCATTTTACTTTTTGGAACAGATCTAAATGAAAAGTCATTTACAAAAAGACAAATAAAACCCAGTGATGAAATTACCAGGCCCACCTATTATGCTGTCATAATAAGCCAAGAAAAAGACACATACAAAGTAAGTCCTCAACGAAGTCAGAATCACTCTGTAATAACAGGGTAATGGGAGGAAGAATCTGGAAGTTCTTTTCTGTGGTAGAAAAAATGCCCGGGGCTTTCAGTGCAAGATGGAGAACAGAGAATGCACTTATTGATCTTTCTTTTCCAACTCCATCAATATGGATTAAGCACCTACTGTATGCCAGATTATCAAAATCAGTTATAGTAAGGTTAATATGCAAGATATCAAGCAGTAAAACAGAATTTGGGACAATATTCCAAATGACAAAAAGAATGTGGCTTGTCCCAAATGCCACAAAAAAAATGTGGCTTATACTGGTGAGTTGGAGCCTCTAAAGTACGTCCCACGTGAGGTTCAGAGGAGATGGTGGTAAACGTACAATAATCTTGGGGCTCTCTCTCTCTGTAGGTATGTATGTATGCATGCATGCATGTTTGTATGTATGTAAAATTGTGAGCCTAGCCTTCAATGTGAGCTCCAGCCCTCTAGGCTCTTCTTTAACAAATCCAGAGACAGCAGAGCTGGGGAAATAGCTCAGTCATTAGCACACTGAACTGAGTTTGCTCACTAGAACCCACATGAAATTAAGCCAGACTGGTGAGTTCTATGCATATGCCATCCCAGCACCAAGGCAGAGATAAGCAGACCTCTGGGGCTCACTAGCCTACCTTGGTGAATCCTAGGCCTAGTCGGGGGCTGAGGGTGAGGTGGAGGGCCTGAAGAATGACAGCTAAGTCTATCCTCTGACCACACACACACACACACACACACACACAACCAAAGGTCAGCGAGCTTTCTCTTAGGAGTAGAGTGTAAATATTTTTTGGCTTCTCCGGTCATGTAGTCTCTCAATAACTCAATGAAAAGCAGCCACAGGCACTGCAGAAACAGGCATGGCTAGCTCTTGATGTAACAACAACAACAACAAAAAAAACCCAGACAAACAACAACCAAAACAGACAATAGTTTTCCAAGTTTCTATCTAAATCTTAACGGTTGTGACTACATTATATGAAATGAGAACTTTAAAGTCCAACAAACCGCTGGTTAGTGGTTTCTGTTTTTAGCCCAGCAGTTGCCCTCACCCTGTATGACTGCTTTGCCCACACCCATGTGAGCAAAGTGTGATCCCTCTGGTCAGCTAGTGCACACAGTGAATCTTGAATTTCCTCCCCCTCACTCACTCTATCCCTGCACCTCCTTCTATTCACTGCTAACAAGGTTTCTGCACTTCCCTCCCATCAGGAAGTGGGTTGATGAGGACTCTCAACCATCCTTCATGCTCTTCTGCACATTCCTACTAATGCAGTGAACCACCAAATGCTTTACTCAAGTCTATAGTTTGTGCTTAGTAAGTACCTATTGAGTGGATGAATAAAGGGCAGTTTACTACCCACTTAAAACAAAACACTCCCAGCTTGTACGTTGTACTTTTTCCCTGTATCACAGAAGGATTAAACAAGGACACAATATACAAATACATAAATACATATACATAAAACCACTATCCTTTGTAGTAAGAATCGCTAGGATCAGTCAAAGTGTACTGAACTCATTAAGGGGTCCACGCCACCAATGCCTTCTTTCCCATAGAATCTGGTGCTGCTCACCAGGTTTCCGGATCTCAGCACAAACCATGTTGTTACTGTTATCCTTCACAAGGTGAACTGTCATATGACCTGTTTCAGTCACCACACAGTCAGGTTTGCGGTCCAGGCCAAGGCAGAAGAAAACTGATGTGCAACCATCCTGCCCCACCCACACTTTTGGTTTCCCAGAGGTGCTAGGAGAAGTGAGCAGAACTGGGTGGCTTCATACATCAGAAGTTGTTTTCTTGTGGCTCTGGAGGTTAGAAGTTCAAAATCAAGGTTATGGCAGGGCCTTTATATCTTCCTTACTCTTCTGGGTTCTAGAAGCTAGCTATTGGGGGGAGCTCCGTATCCAATATTTGGTTCCTAGTATAAATGCTTTGTCAGCAAAGTGTTTGCCTCACAAGCATAGTGCCCTGAGGTCAGTTTCCAGAATTCATATAAAAAGTCCTCTGTGGTGACATGATTCTGTAATCCCAACAATGTCAAAATGGAGGCTGAGGCAGGCAGAGACCTTGAGGCTCACTGATCTATGTGGAAAAGCTCCTGTCTATTGAAAGATCCTGTCCCGAGCAAAAGGTAGAAGCTACCTGGTGTTGGTCACATATGCTGTGTATTTATGGACACACACACACACATACACATACTTTTTTTTTTTTTTTACAAAGATATTAGTCCTTGGATTTAGGATACACTCACATCCAATATGACTTCAAGTTTGGTTGACTGTATTTGCAAAGATCCTATTTCCAAATAAAGTCACAGACACCTGGGTCTAGAATTTCAACATAACCTTCTAGGTGATACTTAATGTAACCCTAAACTGAAAATCATAAATCAGTTCAAATAAAGCCTCTCAACTGAGGTTCCAGAGCGACTGTCCTAGGTCAAATGTGTGACAACTTAAGACAGTATACTTCTCCAGGGTCACCTCATTCCAGTCCCATATTTTTGGAGAAAACAGTAGGCAAATCCACTGCACCAGATCTCTTTCCTTCTTAGATTTTGCTGACTGCACTCATGGTCCATATAGATTAGATGCATCTGCAATGTGCACCATTTGCTTGTAACCCATCTCTGCCCCTGATCATGGAATATACACCTGTTGCTCATCGATCCTTTTCCAAGTGCTAATAAATGCCATGTGCAAGAAAGATTTTCAGGAAAATGAGCTCCTAGCCAGCAAGTGTATGTCCAGTTAGGTGGCCAGGACAGAAAACAGCAGTATCAGTGTTCAATGAACCTACCAGGGGAGAGCACACGCCAAGATTTAATGAGAGGTTACCTTTGCATGCCTCTCAGTCTATTCCAGACTTGGTGCATAGCCTTTCACAGGTATTCCCTTTGAGCCCCATAGCGGCCAGTCCCCAGAAAGTTGGTATTTTATACTCACTTCATAGGAAACAACAGGGGTGCTTTGGACATTCATATATCACACTTTTAAATCACCTGAGCAGTAGTGGCCTGCTAGGCTGCCAGCCTACACTCTGCTCCCACACGTATTAGACTTCATCCAGCACTTATTCCTGGCTAATGACCATATGACAGATCACACCAACAGCTTGTAGTAACAAAATAGAACTTCAGTTTCACTGTTGCTCCATCACTGATTGTCCTTATTGGGGGTGGGGGAGAAGTGATCCAATTTGCATCTTTCCATCTCTAAGAATTGAAATCATATTTGATCTGATAACTTGCCCGTGGATCTAAAGAAGTTCTGTTAAAGGGTTTTAATTTCTTCTCTCAAGCATTTAGAACTGTAAAAGGTCTCCAGAGAGGTTTGAGATGTAGCCTAGTAGAGTGCCTGCCCAGGATGTCCATTTCTTCTAACCTCAGTATAGGAAAACAGGAGCTCCAAACCAACTGTATTTTGAAGCATTTCCAACCTTAATTTAACAGTCTTCAAAGATGGTTTTTGCAAACAGTCACAATGGAAGGCTAGCATTTTCCTGTGTGGACATGGCCTGATTTTTCTGCTTGAAGAAATAGGGCATACCCAGTTGGCTTTCGGTAGCAACAAATATGAAATCACCACTTAAGGGGGGAAATAGAGGCAAGAATGTTAAAGTCGGTGTTGACTGGTTTTTACATTTCCCCCCGGGCTGCACTCCCATGCCTTGGTTGGCATGGAGATTGGAAAAAGAAACTTTCCACCAGTCTGTCACTTGCTACTGTTTCCACTTATTTTACTGTGAATCCACTTTTAACAGTTTTCTCAAAGTTAAAAATGAGTTTGATCCCGCTTGTGTTTTTGGTCTCAGGATGCTTCTTGAACTTGAAAACATGGGTACAAAAGACTTTAAAACTCAGCCAAAGATCTGGGGTTTGAAATGCCCAGCTGTTTAACATTCAAATAATTCCCTGGCTCTTTGTTCATCCCCCCCCCCCTCCACATTTTGTCTGAATGCTTTGGCATGGGGGAGGCCACAGTCTGAAAGTAACTGGCGCAGCTCTCCTTACTGTATTGATTAAAGAGACTGAACAGGCCTGTGGTCCTAAGGGACATGGGAAAGTCCAAGGTCCCAAAACCTTCCAGGAGTATGGCCAGGGCTCCCCGAAAACCGAAGAACAAGCCTTTACCCACCCCCCTTTCTTTCTTTCTTTTTGAGGCAAGGTTTTCCTGTGAAATAATCTTAACTGCCCTGGTACTTACTTTGTAGACCAGGGTGGCCTTGAACTCACAGAAATCCACCTGCCCCTGCCTCCGGAGTACTGGGATTATAGGCGTGAACCACCCGCCTGGCTAGAACAAGTCAATTTGATCATCCTTAGAGAAGCAAGTAAAATGAGATTATTGGAGCCACACTAGAGACACAAAAAGGTTGAAATTGTTTCTTGTCTCGTTGAGTGCCTAGAATCCAGCAGACACACAATAGTTATTGTGTCCAAGGAACCAAGGAATCACATAGAAAAACTTGGACTTTTCTAGGTTAGAGAAGAGAGCTGGGAGAGAGCCGCCTTCTCGGGGCCTCAGGCTGGCAGAACATGCTGGGAGTTCTCTTTTCCTCTTGGCAGCATCCCGTTCTGCCTGAAGCTGGCTGGAGGCTGCAGGGGGGGAGAGAATGCACGTGAGGGAAATGAGGGTGGAGATGGTCAGGAACAGATGTGGGCGCCAAGGGGAAGTCATTTCAAAAGAGTAAGTGAGGCTCCCACAGCTGGAGGGGCACCCGAGGCTCTCCACGTCGCAAGAGATGTAGGATTGGTGTGCGTGGTGCTTTGTTCTTCCACCCTACTATACACGCCCCCCTCTCCCTTTGCTATCCTATCTACGTTTTTTGCCACCGCGGGTCAGAGAAGGTGGCAGTAGGCAGTACCTGGCACACACAGAGCGCTCACTGTAGCCATGCTGAACAAATGTGTACAAATACAGGGCTGTTGTGTCCGCCGCGCCCAGCACTTCGTGGGCACCCTCTGCACATCTGTATAACAAATGATGCGCCTCTGAGAGTGTGGGGGCTGAGCACGTGGAGCTCTGGAAAGCAGGACAGCGAAGGAGGATTTCTGAAACTATAAAAGCAACGAGAAGGCTGGCTAGGGCTGAGGCGCCCCGCGGGGGGCTCTGCCCGCGTGGCGCCTTGCGCGTGGGGCGCGGGGCACGTGTGCGTATGCGCGTGGGGCGCGGGGTGTGTGCCCGCGCCGTGCCCCCCGCGTGCTGCCGGGCGTGAGTCACCGCGGGGCTTGCCTTTATAACTGCCGCCAGGCTCGCGGCTCGGCAGAGCAGCCCGGCCACGCGTCCCCAACGTCCCCGATTGCGTGCCCCAACCGCCACCGTGTCCCCGGAGCGCCATGAGGGGCCCGCGCTGTGCCCCGCTACTGCTATTCCTGCTGCTGCCACCGCTGCTCACGCCGCCTGCCGGGGATGCCGCGGTCATCACCGGGGTAAGCTGTCCCCGCGCACCTGTCGCTCCCGGATCGCCCCGGGGACACCAGACCCTGGGTGTGTAGGCACCGGAAAGGGTGTGTCCAGTGTGACATTCTCCTGGATCGCCCTTTGGCCACTTGGGAAGGTGTCCTGCTCCCAAGGCAGGAGACAGTCAGGCGCACCGTGGAATTAAACTGTCTGAGCAGCGCCTACCTTCCCCACCTTTTCCCTGCCACGGTCTTTGGGTTGGTCTGCTGTTCTATTTAGTAGCTCAAAGAAGTTTCTTCCCAGTGAGAAAGTTCTTTTCAAGGGGCTGGAAAACCTCACTCCAAAATCTGATCGCTCTTCCTTGAATTACAAAAGAGCAAGATTTACACCTCAAATTCCACAGCTCCCGGGTGGGTCTTGCCCTCTGAAGTACCTTGGGTTGGGGCCATGTGTGAGCTTTGGAAAGCAACTGTGGGCTCTTCTTACCGGGTTCTGCGGCGGCTGCTCTTTTATTTTTTATGTTATTCTTTATTTTTCCCCTTCTTCATCATGAAGTTCCCCTTACGTAAGTTGTCAGGTTAGATTCCTCACTCCCAGGGCTTAGCGCTGGAGCAGGCTGTCACTAGACATTGTGTAAACTCACAGAGAGTGTCTTCCTCACATTTAGAAATAGCCCATTCCTTCAATTCTGAGTTTTCTTTTTGTTTATCTGAAGAATGAGTTCACAGCACAACATTTCAGAAGGCTCTTTTAAAAGCCCAGTAGAGTTTGGCTGTTGGCGCTTGTTTTACTCATTAAAGAAAAAAAAAGTTGCTAGCATATTTTTCAATGGATTTATTTATTTAAATCACTTTTAATATCTAAGAACACATTTGTGGGACTTTAATATACATGTGTTTGGAACGATGACGTGCAGGTAATAAAGTAACATGTCATTCAAAAGAAGGGTCATCATGTTAAATAAATAAAGATTAATGTTCTCTGTGTTTCTTCCTGGACAGATAGCACTCTGAAAGTTCTGGGGACCATGACAGCATTGAGTTATGCCCCATAGATACTTGATTTAATGCCTTGTGGTATTTATTAGAGCAGAAATTCTTAAAACCACTTATATAGCTTCATCAGTAGCCAGTTGGTGTGTGTGAACAAAAGTTTCTACAGTGTCTTTGTAACACATGGGAATGGAAACATGATTGGGGGGGGCGGTTCCGCCTTCCCCTGCTGGTCCATTCTAAGTGTTTCCTAATCCTCTAAGCCCCAAAGTTCCTGGGTAGTGCAAGTGTCGTTTTGTTCCATTCACAGGAGGACACTGTTTGCATGGTTCTGCAATGGGTTAAGAAGAAAAAAGGGTACTAGGAAACAGCTGTCTAATTAAAAAGATATAAACTTATGCAATTCTCTGTAAATTTCCAACAACTGAAGCTTTTTGTTATGAAATGAAATTTTATCTCATTTTATGTTTACATGCTGGTGGGATTGGGGGGGTGCCGTCATGTGGACTCTTGTTTTTTGTTGTTAACTCAATGTTATGGAAAGAGTGTTGGAAAAAAAATTCTCTAAAGCAACATGGCAATAAAGTGTGCTTAGGTCTCCCTGACAGAAACCATCTGGATTCAAATGAAAAAGTCAGTGATTTATCTAGATATAGTGTATACAGGGTGATAACCATCTAAGTGATTGACTGAATTTTAAAAGATTGTGTCTGTTTTTTGTTTTTTATGGTCTTAGGAAAAGAGCTGCTGGAGATTTAGAAGTTAGAGTCTTGTACATCTATTAAGACACTGGTTGAAATACACCTTAAGTTTTTACCACACACACATATGCACACACATACACACACACACACACACACACACACACACACACACAGAGAGAGTCTTGATAACTTCATATAGATGTATTAAAACCATATCACAGAGGAATGTTGAGTAGACCTAACATTTAAGGACTACAATGGTCATGTTTGTATGATTTCTGGTGTCCAGACCAAAATTAAAAGATAGGAATGTTTAAATATCATCCTATAACAAAAGAAGACCAGCCACCCAAAATTAGCTGTGTTTTTAAGCCACTACTTATTTTAAACAACAAATGGATTTGCTAAAACAGAGAATCCCTTTGCCACTGTTGTTGGCTCTAAGAAAGAACTAGATTTCTTAAGATATATTTTCATGCGAATAAATCTGGGCTTCACTTCTCTACTGCTACCCTGGAAGTCCTCCGTTGATGCTGTGTCTGCTTGTAGTCTGTGTTTGCCAGCTGTGTGCTTTGAAGAGTAACTGCTACTAAATTGTGTCTGTGCTATCCTCTGCCTGGCCTCACCTGCTGGACCTTGGTGGCTGCTGATCTCTAGCCAGGCAGTTCCTTTCTGCATGTCATTCACACGAAAGACTAGTGAGAGGGGGCAAAAGTCTTGGTCTGTACCTTCCCACCTTTGGAGAGTTCCTATTTTGAAAGAGGAAATGGTGAAAATCGGTCCCTATACAAGAAGCATCCAGTCGCACAAAGCACAGGGCAAACATTAGAAAGGGAAAGTGAGCACTTCTAAATGTTACATCAGGGCCTTTACAGGTCTGCAGTGGTTTTTGCCAGATATAGAGACTATTTCCACCTCTTTTCTAAAATTAGACCTCATATATTTAGTAGTTAATAGTCATAAAATCTTATGATTTGATTTGTGCAGTTTCGAATGGCCATAAACAATGCAGGGCTAGCATAGACTCATTTTTCAAGTTCGGCTATAAAGCACCAGAAGAGAGACAAATGCTGTTCCCCTCCTCCTTCCTTCTTAATCCTGTGTTTCATCATACAGAAGCTCTTAAGTCCATGGGCACATTCTAACCATGTCAATTGTTGATGTACAAGCAATTAGAGCTATGGTTCTATTTTATTAAAATCACCACAGTAGGATACGTTTGTGTGTATGTAGTGGCACGTGTTGGGTAAGGTGTTCATACACACACACACACACACACACACATACACACACACATACACACACACACATATGGGCATGCATGTGGAAGGCAGATATTAAGCACAGATGTTGTCCTTGGGTGCTTACCACCTTATTTTTTGAGTCATCGTTTCTCACATGGCTTAGAATGCCCCAATTTGGCTAGACTGGTTGGCTACCGAGCCTCAAAGATTGACCAGCCTCCAACTCCCCAGAGCTGGGGTTGCAAACTCATGCCACCATGTCTGGCTTTTCTTGTGGGTTCTGAGAATTGAACTCCTGCCCTTGTGTTTGTGTGGTGTGTACTTTACTGGCTGGACACTTGGATATTAAAAGAGGATTTTCCTTGCTAATTTTAGAGTTTCCTAGCCTGAGCTTTCCCCACTATCTATATTTATCTGTTGGTCTATTTCATTTCAGGCTTGCGACAAGGACTCACAGTGTGGAGGAGGCATGTGCTGTGCTGTCAGTATCTGGGTTAAGAGCATAAGGATCTGCACACCTATGGGCCAAGTGGGAGACAGCTGCCACCCTCTGACTCGGAAAGTTAGTGTCTGCACTGGGACTTCTGGTATACCTTCCTGAGCAAGGCCTATATGATGGAAGCCTTGGGTAGCTCCCTTGAAATTTGAAGTCAGAGGACAGTAGTGGGGGGAGGCACCCACTTTTTCCTTTTCCTTTCTATTCCAATTGTTATTTCTATACCATTGCTCTCCCGACATTAAAAATAACCCATCAACATCATTTCTAACATGTGAATGGACTTAGGTTTATAATGGACAAAGTAGATATTTTACTGGAACATGCTTTGTAAAATCAAAGTAAAGAGTTCTTGAAAAGACTTCTTGTTCAACCAGCTGAGAGAGAGGTCAGTCAGCTTCACAGGTTTTGCTTGCTGTGTTTTGTTTTCAGATAATCGCCAGTGACTGACTTATTCACTCTTGTATCTTACATGTTCTATTTTGTTAGGTTTTGTTTGTTTGTTTGCTTTTGAGACGGCTTCTCATGTGGTCTAGGCTGGCCTTGAACTCCTAATTCTGTTTATCACCACCCTCCCCCAAAGTGCGGAGTTTAGTTTACAGGAGCTAAGGTTTGATATTCTATACCTGTGATATATGATTTTCATAACCTTGGGGATTTGGGACACTTAATTTTCTAATGTGATTACAGAGTAGCTCAGTGTCACAGAAATCTAAAGGACTTTGGAAAGATATGGACCTTAAAAGGCAAGGCCACAGGCCTTCTTCAGGATAGGGTCAGACACAGCTTAGAGGCTGGGTCCCTATGAACTTCAGATTCTCCAACTGGAGGGCCAGTGGATTTCTATTATATCAGGAGGTAGACAGGTGGAAGGTGACCAGACAGTGTGTAGAACAGTGTCCCTGTCCTTGTAATGGGAAAAAAAAAATACAAACACAGTGTAGTGTCAGGTAAGTGTTCCAGGTTGGCAAGAAGAACCTGCTGTCTATCTTTTTTTCTCATTGTTTGATCCAGAGGCAATGGTCCAGGGCAAGTGGCTTCCTGGAGGAAGACCCTATGTTCCTCTTAATGAGATGTAGCATATTTTTCAAATCAAACAGAATTCTACTGCTTTCTTTTTGTACACATATGGCTTTGGGTTTCAAGATATTATAGATATGGCCATCTTCCCTGTGATCCAAGTGTTCCCGATAGCACTCCATATTTTGACCCACTCAGAGTGAATATAAGGAGATGAACTTTGGTAGCCTGTCCATGAGGTGTAGCTCAGCATGAGGACCCCAGAATTTGGTTGCTGTGGAGCCTATCTGAAGACTGGATTCATGACCAGCTTCCCTGTGGTTGGGTGCCTTGTGAAATGTTTCCTCTTTCATTTGAGCCATTCTTCCTGTGGTTTGACCATGCAACATTTCACTGTCATTTTTTTTTTTAAAACATGACACACACCTTTTATTCCTGGACATTCTGAGATACAAAGGGCTTTCCCATTCATCTTCAGTCTAAACCCCAGGCTTCCCAGGAGCAGGTGAGCCTGGCTCAGCTGCTTTAAGTGCTGAATAGGGTTTCTTCCTTTCTTCTAGAAAATCCCATCTTGTGCCCTGAAGCTATTGTTTCTAAGTTGTCTTTTTGCTCCAAGAATCACATATAGAACATACCTAAAAAATAAAAAGTGGCCCTTTGGTGTTAACAGTAACTACTCTCAACGGTCAGATATATGATCCATTTGGTATATAGACTATTCTGTATGTCAGTCTTACCCAGTGCCTCACACCTGTGCTGTACTTTTCTACTGACCATGTACAACATTAAGCCCAGTTGAGATCATACAGACAGGCTGTAAGGATATATCGGCAACATTTCTGTCTTTCTGGCACCCCCTTGCCTGTGTAGCCTTGATTACTCTATTCCTCTACCCAAGTGAAATCAATTGTGGCCATTTGAACATTTTTTCCTTGAGTGAAAACCAATGGCAGAGACAAGATGCCCACCAGAATAAGTGCTTATAGTTCAGCTTTGTAATTTGTACATACATGTGTACCAATGTGTGTGCACATGCTTCTTTGTTTGTCTATGAATGACAGACATCGATGGTGGGTGTCTTCCTCACCCAGTGCCTGGCTTTGATCAGTGCTGAGGATCTGGACTCAGGTCATTCTACTTGCTTGGCAAGCAGTTTACAGTCTGAGCCAGCCCCAGATCCTTCCATTTGCTTTTTGAGAGAGGGGGGTAGAGGGGGGAGGGAGAGGGGGAGGGGGAGGGGGGGAGGGGGAGGAAGGGAGGGAGGGAGGGAGGGAGGGAGGGAGGGAGGGAGGGAGAGAGAGAGCATTAGCAGGGTGGCTGTAGTACCTGCCTTTAAATCCCAGTGTTCGGGAGGCAGAAGCAGAAAGATCTCTGCATTTAAGGCTAGCCTGGTCTACTAGGACAGCCAATGCTACACAAAGAAACCCTATCTTGAAAACAAAGCAAAGCAAAAAGAAAACCCCAAATCAAAAAACAAAAGAAGGAAGCATTTAATTGGGTTTACAGTTTCAGAGGATTAGAGTCCATGATGGCAGAGCAAAGGCAGGAGCATCTGAGAGCTCAAAGCTCAAACCACAAGCAGGAGGCAGAAATCACCCAGGGAATAGTCTTTTGAAACCACAAGTCCATGTCCAGTGACACACCTCCTCCAACAAAGCCTCATCTCCTGACCCTCCCCAAACAGGAGACCAAACAGATTCAAATGTTTGAACTTATGGTGGCCATTATTTCCCAAATCACCATGGCGCTATAGGCCAGTCAACAAGAGTGAAGACCTCATCTTTGCTGAACAGAAACTTGGCCTGTAATTCCAAGTGTCAATTCTTGTTTTCTCAACTTTTTAATACTTTACTGTATTAGTATTCTTTCTTGCTCCTCATTGGCGTATCTCTTTCTAGTGGGATTTATCCATGTTCTTAATGATGGTATTACTAAGTTTTTTCTCTTCTGAACATAGGATTCCCTTAAGCATTTCTTTGTAATTCTGGTTTAGTGGCCGTGAGTTCCCTTAATTTTCCTTCCCACAGAAGGTTCATACTTATCCCTTGTGAAGGACAGCCTTGCTGGGCACAACAGTCCTGGTTGGTAGTCATTTTCATTCAGGACCTGAAGCACATCATTTCACTCCCTCATGGCATTTAGAGTTCCTTCTGAGGAATCTGCCATTAGCCTAATAGATTTGCCTTTAAATGTTATTTGACATTTCTTTTTAGAAGATTATAATATCTTTTTGTCCAATACTTTTTAACAACTTATCTATGCTATGTTGTGGTAACATAATTCTGTGATTATGTGTGTTTAAGGTTCTAAACGCTTCTTGTACCTGGATGTCCACGTCTTTCCCAAAATTTGGGGAGCTCTCTGCTGTTATTTTTATGAGGAGGTTTCCCATGCCCCCAAACTGTATCTCTTCTCCCTCATGTGTGCCAATGATATAAATATTTGATTTTTCAGAGTATCTAAAGTTCTTGCTCTCCTTCCCTCCCCCTCTTTTTCTCTCTTCCCCTCTCCCTCCCTCCATTCCATTCCTCCCTCCATCTCTTTCTCTCTCTCATTCTTTCTTTCTGACACTAACAAATCCAAGTGATCTGTCTTCAAGCTCTGTCATTTTTTTCTTCTGCTTGATCTAATGTTACTGAGGCAGTCAGATAATGTTTCTGTCTGACTCGTAGAGTGCCAGGCTTCCTCTGTGACTCCTGACAATTCTCCTTTAGGTCCTTGTTGACCTTCCTTCCTTCATTTAGCTGCTTGCATTTTTTCAGTGGTTTTGTATTTCTCTTGAGAATGGTTCATATGCTGGGAGGGGTTTTTGTGACATTGTGTGACAGCCTTCTTAGTGGCTTTCTCTTGAAAGTGTGTCTGGAAGGTCTCAGTCCTGGATTTTACTTGATCTGAGGCACAGATTCTCTCATTCTTATAATAATCTCCAAGACTGATGTTCCACCAAGGTTCTTCCTCATAAGACCCCAAAGATGCAAAGCTAAAGTTAGAAAGAGGCTAGCTGAGTGCTCAGGTGGGCGGAGCAGGGCAGAGCCAGGGCAGAGACTTCCTTACTATATTTGATATTTACAAAGCAGCTGAGTTTTGTTTCCATGGATTAACTTGCAGCTCATGCTTTGCTAATGGCAATTCTGAAAGCTTCAAGTGAGTCTATCTTCTCACATACTCCTGCCTATGCCCCAGCGATTCATCTTTGTGGCAGGTCAAATAAAGAAACCTATAAATGACTATGTTGTTATAGTAAAACCAAATGATAAACTGACAGAAGCATTCAAAGAGAAGATTTCATGTCATGTTTTCCTTATCTCATTCAGATGTCTACATGAAATATATTTCTGGAACTCAGATCTTATGACCGTGTTATATCCTTTTCTCCTATCCTAGAAAATCTGAAAGGCCATTTTGATGAGTCATCTTCAGGGTCAGTGCTGAAAGTTGATAATCTTGGTGAAGATTAAATTAAGATCTTCTAGAAAAATGTGCTTCTAGAATGTTCTCAGCTACATTGTCCTCAAGTAAAAGGAAAACATTTTGTAAAAATCCTCTGCTGAACATTGCGGTTTTTCATTTCTATTCAAGTTCAGTGATGGTTTTTTAGTGAATTATAAAAATGTAGATCCTTTATGAAAAATTCAGATTGGCATAGTCAGGAGCCCGCAAATCTGACTTTTGAGTGAGGGGAGCAGTATTTGAGATGAAGTAAGAGCAGTTAGGTGGAGGAGTCAGTTCTGAGGTCAGCCCCTCATCCTTTCTCAAGCGCATCATTGACTTGTGGACTTCGGTTGGTCATAGACTATCATTTTAAATGTTCAAAGGTTTTCACCTTTTTATTTGAACACTCAAAGTGGGATAAAACAGTGAGACTTCATTGCACACGCTATAATCTCAGCACTTGGGACCTGAGACAGGTAGGTTTCAGGTTCAAAGTCAGCCTTGGTTAAGGTATGAGTCCCTATGGCAGGTTAAAGGAGAACCAGAGTTCAATCCCAAGTACCACCCAAAGCAAAATAAACAAGGGATCAAAGAGCCTTTACCTGGAGAAATCACCTTTTATGGGAAATAATGACTTTAACTGCTATTCACTTTTTAACACTCACGACTCTTGAAATCATGTCTTTAGAAAACACTGTTATGAAAACATTTTAATTTTTACTAATGGTTGGTTATATTATGGTTTTTACTAGATTGTGGTTTTTGTAATTTTTAAAAAAGAATACTAAAGAATATTTTTATGCCAGGTTTTCAATTCCATTTGATGAATATAATTAATACTTGAATTTTTTTTTTACTGTTGTACTATTTTATTTGTTTTTTATTTATTGATTTATAGAGGTGTTCTGATTTCATTTTTAGGTTTGTTCCACCTTCTGATTTGTCTGTCTGCAACTAAGCATAGAGCTTTGCCCATGCTAGGCAGGTGATTTCCCACGGAGAGTCACACCCAGCTCCAATCCAGTTTGTATGTATATCACATAGAGGTGTGTGTGTGTGTGTGTGTGTGTGTGTGTGTGTGTGTGTGTGGTCCCTGCACATGCTGAAGACAGGTGAATGTTGTCTTTCTCATTAAATTTACACCTTGTATTTCGAGAGAGGATCTTTCCCTGAACCTGGAACTTATGGTTTAGGTAGGCTGGCTGGTGGGATGTTTGCTGGACATCCAGCTGCCTGGGGCTCTTCAGTACCAGGATTACAGATAGACTATGTATGTGCCTTTGTGTGAATTCTGGGATGATAGCTAGGGTCCTCACACTTACACAGCAAGCACTTAACTGATTGAACCCTCCCCCAACCTCCACCCCCAACCCATCCCCACTCCCTTTTATATACACATTTTAACAAAGTTTTTTCCTGTGCTTTTTTCTTTTGTTCTCCCTCTCTCTCCCTCGCTGTCTTTTTTTCTCTCTTTCTCTTTTGTTTTCTAACAGTCTTCCACTATGTAAAATTTATAGCCTCCTACCTCCTAAATATTGAGATTATAGTACAGGATGCACCACCATACCCAGCTACAATTGTTTTTAATTTCACTTTAAAACTTGGCCTGTGTATTACCATTTTCTGAAAGAAAAAACTTGAGTCTTGCTAAAAAAAAAGTTTTTGAAGATGTCAAACTTTATCATTTTATTCAAAACAGTGATTCCTGTTTCAAAACCAGTGTATGAGTAAACACTGTAAATATAACTTAAGGATGTGCTCTTTTCAAAGATTTTAAGTGTATTTGTTAATGTTGAGTGTTTTTAGTAAGACTAACTGATAACCAGTGTGACTTAACCGTTTAGTACAAGATGGTTAGAGAGAACACAATGTGTGAGTTCCTCATTCTTCCTTTCGTGGACATCAGGAGTCACTGGAGCAGCTTCACTAGAAACACACTGTAGTTTACTTGGGGTTCTCAACCTTCGCCCTATACCTAGTTTCTCCAGATGGTGGCATCTTGCAAAACTGGAGGACAATTCAGCAACAGGCAATCAAGATCACTACAGAGACATCTTCCCCTCTCTCCCTCCCTCCCTCCTTGCTTCCTTTTTTCGTGTGTGTGTGTGTGTGTGTGTGTGTGTGTGTGTGTGTGTGTGTGTGTGTGTGTGTGTGTGTGTTACTGGAGATTGAAAGCAGGACTCACAAGCACTCTGACACTGAGCTATATGCTCTGCTCCACCTTTTCTTTTTGCTTTGAGACAAAGCGCTAAGTGGTACAAGCTGGCCCTGATCTCACTATCTTCCTGACTCGGCCCCTGTAGAATTTTACAGGTCTATGCTTCGGTTTTTCCTTTTAAAAGTACCCACAAGCAAATAAGAACCATGCTCTGACTTGGTGAGTTTAAAGTTTCCTGTTTGGAATTGTAGGCTGTAAGAAGTTGGTCCTCCACTGATTCAAAATCAGCTCCCAGGTTTGGAATTAGTGGTTAGGATGTGGATGGATGTAAACATTCTATCACTCCAGGGACACCTGGTTGCTTCAATTTCTGAGGCTCCTGAGCCTACAAGTGAATGGGTCCAAAGAGAGGCAGGCGAGTCTGGTGAATGGATGATTTCAGGACTCGTACCATTTAGCACTAGGGACTTCCAAATGGAAAGGGAGAAAGAAAATTGTTGTGAGCTTGAACTGCTTGGAAATGAGGCTTGGAAAGAGAAATGCAGATTGGGTCTTGGTTTGTGGTGGGGTGGGAGAAAGGCAAGTACCAGGATGAAGGGCCCTCATAGGGGTGGGTCTGGATTGCTGTTTGTGCAGAAAAACCTTTCCTCTGATTCACTTCAGGACCCAGAACAGGGCTAGAGATAGTAGGTAGCATATCAACTTGAAACATGGTTGCTAGACCCTGTGTATAACCCTCTGAGGGGATGATTATTTTACACTTTCCTGGGACCAGCTCAGTCCTTGAATATTGCTGCTGTCTGCTAGTTGTTAACTTCAGTAACGTGTACATTTGGAGCTAGCTCTCTGTTTACTGAGAGGGTTATCTTGGATATCTAGGAATTTAGCAACATTTCTAGCACCTACACATACACATGTACATACATACACGCCAACTCCAGCTGTAAAGACACAACTGGCTGGGTATTGGGTATTACTGTATGGACAGAACTGAGAGCAGCCGTTCCTTACTGGATGCTAAGGCTCTGCAAAATCTCAAAGTCAGAATGGATTGCAAAGGTCAACTGATGGTCACACCCCCACACTGCCCAGTTGACATTGTCTAAGCTGGCATAGCTATGCCCAGCTGTTGGATGTGCTCCGGTTGGTAACTATGTTCCCCCACCTCTGCCTTTAGCCCAGCAGTCTTGACTCATACAGTGGCAGAACCATTCTGAACACACCATCTGCCTGAGCCCTATGGGCAGCATGGCTGTGGCTGTATATAGATGCCCTGTTTAGCCCCTTGGAAATAACCACTCATCAAAAAGGCAAAAGGCACCAGGGGAGCCTGGCTGTGTGCCCTGCTCAGCCTGGTGACCACATCACAAGCCCTGCCCTCTGTTGCTTCTCTCCCTCCCCTTTGTGTTTATTGATGTCAATCATCTCCCTGACCCATCCAGAGCCATGTTGCAAATGGAAGGCAGGAAAGAAGAAGGGCAAAGAGAAGAAAAAAGAAAAAGGAGGTAAGGAGAATGAGAGAGAGAGTGTGGCCTCCCCAAGGGACACACCCAGGACTCCTGGTTTTTACTTAGTACAAGAGCATTGGGTCTGCCCTCTTCCTCTCTCAGGTCAAAACAGGAACAAGGTTGGAATGGTTCTGCCACTGTCTGAAGACAGCCTTTTGCCCCCCCCCCTTTTAATCTATAAAGAAACATATCTTGAAAACATCTGGGTAATTGGTGTGGGGTGGCTTTTTTGATAGGATAGACCAGAAGTACATAGAATGGCTAATAAAACATTTGAAGCTGGAAAAGGGGTTCTCTCTCTCTCTCTCTCTCTCTCTCTCTCTCTCTCTCTCTCTCTCTCTCTCTCTCTCTCTCTCTCTCTCTCTCTCTCTCTCTCTCTCTCTCTCTCTCTCTCTCTCTCTCTCTCTCTCTCTCTCCTTCCTCCCAGGCTACTCTCCAATTCATGATTCTTCTTTTGAGAACCCTAAATCCTGCTATTAGAGCACTGAGCCATCCAACGAGACCAGGGCATTAACTGAGCTGGAGATCTTGTACCTACAGGGCTAGATGGTTTTTCTGTCTTTTTGTTCTAGAACTCTAGAAAGCATACATATTTTGAGTGCCAGCTGTCAGTTGACCACTGGTGGCATGTACAGGGATTGTAGAGTGGCTTTGGGCATGGAGCAAGCCTTCTCCTCTGAGTCAGGCTGAGAACCCCTGGGTTCTTCTAACTGAGTTTGCCTTTTCCATGGTTTCTTTGTAGACATCCTCAGTGATTTAACGTTGGTGGCTGTGTGTGGATGTGGGAATTTCCATATTCCTGGCTGGCTGTGGATTCATGTTGAATACATGTGGTCATGCCTAGGTTTGCCTTTCCTTGTAGAGATTACACAGCAAGACACTATAACATGAAAATAAATGAGAGAGGCTAGAGAGGTGGCTCCTTCAGTAACATGCTTGCCACAGGACCATGAAGACCTGGGTTCTATCCCCTCAAACCCCAGAACAAAAGCCAAGTGCAGTGGTGAGCTTCTGTAATCCCAGCATTGAGAAGGAAAAGACCAGAGGACCCTGGGGTTCAGTGCTCGATCAGTCTAGTGGAATTGACTCAGTTTTATGAAGAGACTCTGTCTTGAAATGGAAAGGGGATTGAGGAAGACATTCGCCACCCACCTCAGCAATCCACATGGACCCTGCATAAATGTGCATGCACAGCCACACATATGTGTATATGTACAACACACACACACACAACCCTAAAATGAGGAAATGCAGAAGGCAAAAAGACTTTGTATTTCTGGGTTTGTTCTAGCCAAGCCTTAAGCTCCAGATGTGTGAACCTGAGCTGTTTTCTCATCTATGTACTTCCATCTCTCATGGGTATAACACAAGTGTGAGTCTGTATTTGAAATCTTCACATGCTGATGGCAGGGATGAGAAAGATAATGTATATGTAAATGTCTCTGTGCATCACTTATGGAGCATTCAGTAACACAGATTAGGATCCAAATATCCAGAGTATAGCTTCATTGGTTTTCATTTTTATTTTTGTCCGAATGATGGGCAGATGGATCTGCTGGTAAAAGTGCTTGTTCTGCAATCACAAAGGTCCTAGATCAAATCCTCAGTATGCACATAAAAATCCAAGTGGTGGGTGCTCAGTGCCTGTGACCCCAACCCTGGGAAGGTAGAGGTGGGGATAGCCCAGGAACTCACTGGCCTGCCAGCCTAGTTGAAACAAGCTTATCCCAAGAAAATGAAATGGCCTGCCCTGTCCTCTGTGTTCATGTGCCCAAGGGTGGACCGACACATGCAGGTGGCATGCACCACACCTGTACACACATATAGGTACTAAATAAACAGGCAAATAAAAAAACAAACTTTCTGACTTGGTCCCCTTTTCTCTTTTAGGTTCCATTTTGGGGACGGAGAATGCATCACACTTGTCCTTGCCTCCCAGGCTTGGCGTGTTTACGGACTTCTTTCAACCGGTTTATTTGTTTGGCCCGGAAGTGATCACTCTGAAGTAGGAACTTGAAGTGTGACCCTCCGCTGCACAATGTCTGTCAAGTCTCACTTGTGATTGTGTCAAAGAATATGCCAGAAAGAAATGCTCTCGCTTCCTCAACTTTCCAAGTAACATTTTGAAGTGACTTTTTATTTTCTTTTTGAAGGAGAGTTTCGATTTTTGGATAGACTTATAAAGGGCAAAGCATTCTGGAACAGCTTCTCATTTTCCTGTTTATGTTTTGGCTTGACATTTTTGGAATGCCAATAGCAACCATTTTCACAAATAGGAGAACAAGAGGAGGCATTTTGCTGCAGAAACTTTTTGTTTTGTCCTTTGCAACCACTCTGCCCATCCTGTCCAGTGCACAGACATTCCCTCACTCTTGAAAGACTCTGAAGGCCCTCACTTTATTCAGCCTAGTATTTTAAAGTGGGGTCTCTACAACCCTGGCTTGCTGGTAGACCTACTGAGGAGGCTCAAACAGCTAGCTCTATACTTATTTGGTGGCAAGAGGGTGCATTCGAACCAGATACTCCAGACCACTCACTGGAGTGCTTCTGGAACTTTCCTGTGCCCATCTAGCCCAATGTCTTTTAGTTCCACTGTTTAACTATAGGAAGACAAAATTAGTGGGACCCTGAAGGAAGAATGTGGTCCATTTTTCTAGATTTGTTTAAGCAAAAAAGCATTTTCTCCCTAATAGAATATCACTTTTTTTTTATTACCTGAAGCATTTTTTTTTTAAAATCTTCTTGTTGGAGACATTCTAAAGAATGCCACCAAGGAGGAAGCATTGATTTTCATCTGGCATGATGGAGTCATCATTTAAAAAATCGGTGTTAAGTTATAATTTAAACTTTTATTTGTAACTCAAAGGTCTATTGTAATGGATTTCCTGATATCTTGCCATTTGTACTGGTATCAATATTTCTATGTAAAAAATTCTGTATCAGAATAATGACAATCCTGTATATCCTTTGATTTATTTTGATATTATATCCTTATTTTTGTCACAGTTGTCAACAGTTTTTATTACAAGCAGATTTCTACATAACCCTCATCCTAAAGTGGGCAGACGCCCCAAAGCTGGTGAACTCCAACACTGCGTGCATTTTCCTTTCACATTCAGGAGAATTGTGTTTGTGTGAATTTTAAGGTAGCACAAAAATGAATAAATAAACCATGTGTACCCATCAAAAAGGCTTTGGAGAGTGAAGGAAAAAGTGACACCCAGAAGTGACTGTTAGCCAGAATGGACCCCCAGATTTGCCCTGAAAACCTGATGGAGCATGCATGATGCATGGTGTGGCATGGGCTAGGCTCTAACTGCATAGTAGTGCCAATGAGCTCTGGCCTTAAACAACTTCCTAAGTGTTGTCAGTTCATATTGTGTCTTGAATAAACAACATCCAAAAACTTAACTTTTACTGACTACACATTTGCCCATGCCCACTCACCACCTGTTCCCCAAAGCAGACACCAGTTGTCTATTCTGTGGTTATTTGCTCAGTTAGGGGTTACACAGGTACATTGGATATAGCTTATCATCTCTCAGGCTAAAGTGTGGCCCAATTGTATGGGATCTGGGTGTACTCGTCACCAAAGCTTCTCAGAGAAGTGCCTTTCATTTACTTTACACTAGAGGAAACATCCTTAGCAAGTCTGTTGGACACAAAATAATCAACTTGAGCAAGGGGAATTGTGAGAAAGAAATGGGCAGGCATGTCAGCAATTTTTACACAGCATTCAAGACATTTTTTTCAATAAGTAACAATATGTAACTTTAATTTTTACCAAAATTAAAAGCTGCAACCTCCCCTTATTACAACCTTGCTCTTATGTTTAGCAATCCAGTTCAAAAGGCTCATACCTAAAGGAACAGATGGAGTCTCAGGACCAATATGCAGGAGAGCTGAATTGGGTACTCATTAGCACCTGCTGCCCTGGGGTCTTGGTGTTTGCTCTCTCTCCCTTTGCTTGTTACTTTTATTGTGCCTAGAGCAACACACTACTTGGAGACTATTTTGTTAATTATCAAAAGGAGCACCTTTGGAATCACTGTTTCGCAAGCCATGTGATCCCATTTCTCAGAAGTTATATGCCTTTAAGTACTGCTATTGTGCATGAGCGTGTTATGAGGAAGGGGAAGGAGAAGGGAATGTACCCAGGCACACTTGCGGAAGTCAGAGACAACTGTGTGAATTGGTTCTCTCCTTCCACCTTCCATGGGCTCTGGAGAACAATCTGGAGGTCAAGTTCACTGGCAAATGCTTTAACACCCTGAACCATCTCACCAACCCTCAGAGGTTGTTTAGGACAGTTTTATGCAACACATTTTAGGTCTATATCCTGGCAACTGCGTGGTTGGCTCCCAGGACAGCCCTTCACAATGTCTGGAATGTCCTAGAAGGTAAGGCAAGGTAGAGATTTCTAGGTGAAAACCAAATACTCCATATACACATGCATTCTCTCTCTCTCTCTCTCTCTCTCTCTCTCTCTCTCTCTCTCTCTCTCTCTCTCTCTCTCTCTCTCTCTCACACACACACACACACACACACACACAAGTGCAAGGCAGAAACAGATTTGGTGCTTACACCTAGTGACTAACCTCAAGTGGGCCTTTCAGCTTATTTCCCACTTCAGCTTCATGGACAGTGTTGAGATCTGAATAGGAACATGTGGCCACCACTGGGGACAGGCCACCACGAGGTTTTATACCCTGGCCCCTTAGTCGTTGTGTTTCCTCACTCTGCGTGCATTGTGGGCAGCAGCTTCAGACTTTGGTCGCCATGCCTTCCCCTGGCTGACAGACTGACCGACTGGAGCATCTCCTCAAGCTGTGAACTTATAAAAAACCCTCAAGTTGCTGCTTTGTCAGGTATGTGTTGCATTGGGGTTTCTTTGGTCCCGGGCAGCCAGAGGCCCAGACCCACAGACCTGCCAGACCCATAGCCACCCACCTCTGTTGCTCAGGCCCCCAGAAATGACTCAGACACTTATATTTTTATGCTGTTTGGCCTATGGCTCAGGCACATTGCTAGCTAGCTCTTACATCTTAAATCAACCCATTTCTATTAATCTGTCTGCCACGTGGCCCGTGGCTCACCTGTGTTCCTTACATGTTGCTCCTTGGGCAGCTTGCTGGATCTGCCTGACTCCACCCTGCTTCTCCTACCTATGACTCCGCCCTGCTTCTCTTACCTATGCTCTGATTTCTCCTCCTACTTCTTCTATGGTGCCTGTCATGGCCCAAAACAGCACCTTTATTTAAAGATTAATATTCACAGCATACAGAAAGGCATTCCCACATCAGGTATGTTGTCATAGCAACAAGAATAATACAGATAGTCACTTCAAAGTGTTTGACTTCATATTTTAAAAACTTGTTTTTGCTTGTTTTACCAAAGGAGAGGTTTGTGCTAAAACTACTTCCCTCACAGCTGAAGCTCTGGTGCTTGTCAGCATTTCAACACAGCTCTTGTGAAGGCTGTGCAAAATCAGCCAATCCAGGTACAGACCAAACACACCCAATCATCTTCCATTCTGGTTCTCATCCTAGTATTTCCTGGCTTCTTTTTCCAGGGGATGAAAGGCAGGAGCTATTTTTAACTTTAAGATCATGACACTTGTGTTTAGCGTACATCACTATGAAACCCACTGACAACCTCTTGTGACCTTTGCATTTTTAGATTGTCACACATTTCAGATAATATCATTGGAATTGATATTTCATTTAGTTCTGTTATCTTTCCTCCTAATCTATCCCTTTTTTGTTTAACATCTGTACATCTTCCACTATTGAAAAAAATATTAATGTCTGTCTGTGGTAGCCAGAATATTTTGAATCATACATATATTGCATGATGGCTAACCAGTACTAGATAGCATGTTCTCACCTCATATATCTATTCTTTATTGTGAAGTCATTGAACATCTATGTGGGGGAATCTAACACTTAACAGCAATCATCATTTCATACAACAGATTTCCCTGTTAGCTTTTCTAACACTATCCTAAGAATGACAGTCCCTTGTCCCTGGATCCTTAAGAGAATCAATCTTATTCTCTACTCCCTCCAAAGACACCAGGCTATTTTCAGTATACACACTCCCAAAGCTAGAGGTGCTATTAATATACGACTCTCTGTTAGAGTCAGGATATCACTAAGTGTCCCAGGCTGGCCTATGAACTGTCATGTTCCTGCCTCAGTCTCCCAAGTGCTATAGTTACAGGAGTACTATTCAGTTTTCCTGTCTGCAGTTCCTCTCAAATAAACACAGTGAAGCTTATATTAACTATAAATGCTCAGCAAATAGCTCAGGCTTACTTCTAGCTCTTACATTTTTAAGTTAATCCATATTCCTTATTTACACTCTGCCACATGGTGGTACCTTTATTATCATGGCACATTCATTTCCTGCTCCTTCTGTGCCTGGCTGGCAACTCCACACTCCACCTTTCTTCATCCCAGCATCTTTAGTTTGGTTGTCCCATCTACACTTCCTGACTGGCTATTGACCAATCAGCTTTTCATTAACAATGAGAGCCATTTTCACAGTTTACAGTATTATTGTACAGCAGTGTGCCACTGTGCTCAGCTAACATGCTATTTTGGAGGTACTGTTCCCAGTTTTCCTATCATCTACCATCCTCTAATATGCTAATTTGTTTTGTTTTTGATGAATCCTAGGTGCTGTGATACTTTTTAAACATTTTTCCCTTTAAGGTCCACATATAGTTGAAAGTTACTGAAAAAGAATAAAGGATAGCGTGTCTGTAGACGACAGTGTTCAACAAGACAATTTTCTAGTTAAATTAGAAGGCAGAAGCTATGTCTTTGGGAGTTGTATTTTTTTTTAAGGCACATGTCGGCCTCGGTGGATTGAGGCCAAGGGCTCCCTGCTAGAAAGTCACTCAACACCACGTGATAGGGAAGAGAGAGGAGAGGGGGAGAGAGAGAAGGTGGGGGCTCGCCTTTAATACGGGGATTGTGCGCCTGTGCATAGACTGCATGGGCTGTTTGGGTATTTGCCTGAGCACTGGCTGCACATGCCTTAGGACTCTGGACTGACTAGTGCAGATGCCTGAGTACTGGCAGTGCATGCACAGCTGTAGGACTCAGGAGGCCACTAGAGATGCTGGAAATGCTAACAGAAGTTTCTTAGGTCCTTGGCATAATGACTGATTTATTTCTCATTCTAGAAGGAAGCACACAGAGGGAGCTCCACTGAAGAATTCTCTAGTGGTTTCAGTAGTTTGGAGATTATATGAGAGGCAGGTGAGGGAGGCAGGTGGTGGGGAGAGTTCTGCCCAGTTGGTATGCAGTTCTGTAGCTCAGATCTCTCCTGGTTCTAGACTTCCCAGGGAGACATGTCAGGTGACTCACTGTCTGAAATTCCGATTCTCAGGACTTCTGTTCTACTGGTCAAAAGGTCATCATTTCCACAAAATGTACCTTAGTCTCCAAAGACTAAGAATGAAAAAAAAATGGAAATTAAGCATTGAATTATGATTTGTGGTGACAAAATGCTCAGATTGCATATGCATTTTAAGTATGTGTCCTTGTGTCTTCCTGGAGACTTCCTTGTAGTGTCAGGAACTGTCATGCTTTGGCCTGCTTTCTGGAATTACTGTTCATGAATATTCCCAGGCACTCTGGATCATGAGTTCCCCAAGTTTATGACTCTGACCCTGGTTACTTTCTAGACCACAATGTTTCACACTGAGGGCGATTTTTTACTTGTACTAGTTCTGACAACTGGTAGTGTCTTTAGACATTGCTCTACATCTTCCAGAAGCAGCAAGTACAGGTAGGGACTTGTGCTTCAGACAACAGCTATTTTGTGTCTGCTGGATATTTTTTTAATTGCACATTTTATTTTATTCTCAGAAGGTAAAAACAATCATAAAACTTAACACATTGTAGACTGGGGAAAGATCTTAGTCATGCAACCCCAATGACCTAAGTATAACCTTCAGAAATCACTTAAAAAGTAGAATATGACCGTAACCAATCACCCCAGAGCCAGGGCAGAGGAGATAGGAGTCTTGGGCTTCAAACCAGCCACTCTTGGTACTTTGGTGAACTTTAGGTTTAGTGAGAGATCCTATCTCATAAAGTCATGGGTAGGACAACCAAGGAAGAGTCCAGGAGTCATCCTGGCATCCACACTCAAATGTGCATACATATGAACATGTATGTGCACACGTACATGTGCATACAGACACAGAAGTCACTATGAGGACTTAAACCTCAGCATGATCTAAGGAAATGAAATACGTACAAAGAATTACACCCACGGCATGGCATGTGTGAGTGGGTGCCAAGCAAAGTGCCCAGTGACACTCATCACTGAGGAATGATTTAGCCTCTAGGTTGAACTGCTGATCCAATCTCCACAACTGCTTAAATTCAGAGTCTTATCTTCTTGATTAAAATGCAGCTATTTATTTGGGGTTCCATGGAAGAAACTCAGGCAAATTTGAAAAACAACAGCGACTGTATTTTATTAAGTTTGGTTTGAGGAGCTGTTGAGAAGCTTTCTGGGCTGCATTTCTCTGTGACCAGATCAATGCTGGCATGAGAGTATTTAGCCCATTCTTCAAAACAACAAACAGCCGAAGAAGCAAAAACTTTTTATTGTGTAAAGTTTAAACATAGACATTCTTAAGAAGAGGGGTTGATGAGATCGCTCTGCCGATAAAGGTGGAAAACTGACTCCACTAAGCCATTTTCTAATCTCCATACATGTAGCCTTTGAAGTGTGTGCATGTGTGTGCACAGACACACAGAGTAACAACAAAATTAAAAATTTTAACTTCTTAGAAATGATGAAAAGAAGCATCACAAATCTGTCACCCGGTATCTTGTCAATGTCAATAACTTCAGTGGTGACCTTATTCCAGCCCAGCCTCTTGCATCTCACTCCTCCCTTCTCCTTCTCATCATCCTAATGCAAACCAGCTTAGTATCTTCTTGAGAATCTTCTTGACACTATATGTACTATTCTGTTTTCCATTACTATGACAAATGCTCCTTATTAGGTTTCTGTCTATGTATCTCTCTCTCTCTGTTTTTCTCTGTACATGTGTACATGTGTAAGCTGATACATGTGTGTATGGAGACCAGTTCATCATCAGGTAGTTTTCCAAGATCAGTCTCCACCTTTATTTTTTTTTAAGATTTATTTTATATTAAATTATGTGTCTGAGGCAGAGTAGTGGTGATACACACCTTTAATCACAGCCCTCAGGAAGCAGAGGTAGGTGTGTCTCTGTGAGTTCAAGGCCATCCTGGTCTACAGAATGAGTTCCAGGACAGGCTCCAAAGCTACACAGAGAAACCTTGTCTCAAAACAACAACAAAAAATCATGTGTCTGTGTTTATGTCTGTGAGTGGATATATACACTTCTGTCCTGGTGCCTGTGGAGGCTGGAGGTGTCAGATACCCCTAGAGTTGGAGTCAAATGAGTTTTTGGTCACCTGATGTGGGTGCTGGGAACTAAACTTGGATCCTCTGGAAGAGCAGTACACACTCTTAATCACTGAGCCATCTCTCTATCTGCTTATCTCTCACTGAACCTACTTACTATTTGGCTAGACTTTTGCTAATGAGCTTCAGGGATCTGTAGAAAGTTTTCTGTCCCTCCAGCCAGCTCCCAAATAACCACACAAAAACTTATTAGTTTTGAAAGCTCAGCATATAGCTTAGTCTTGTTCCTACCAAGTTCTTACAACTTAAATTAACTCATATCTTTTAATCTACTTGCTTTCATGTATCTCATGTATCCTGGTTACCTTTACTCTGTACTCCCCATCCTGCTTCCTCTGTCTGTCTGGTAACTCTGCCTTCTTCTTCTCTGCATCCTCTCTGCCTCAGAAACCCTGCCTGGATATTGGCCATTTAGCTTTTTTATTAACAATCATAGTGATGTATCTTCATATAGTGTACTAAAAAATTATTATATAACATTTCCCCCTTTGTCTAAATAAAAGAAAGGTTTTAACTCTATGATAAAACTATAAACAATAAGAACAATTATCAGGTAAGAATTACGTTTACAATGTCCAGTCCTTTTGTATTTGGCATATTTGGAGAAAATACTCCATTTTTGTTTTTTAAATCCAAAGCGCTGTACCTAATTAACCTTCTATCATAACTAAGGAAAACTGCAACTACCCAGTCTTCAGCTCCATCAAAGACCCCAGAAGGATATAATTTTACCTGAGTGTTTATATATACACATATATATATAATTAAATTAATATTATGTTACAGGAAGTGCAGTATAAGTCAGTGATGTGGGAATGTCTTTCTGTATGCTATGAATATCAATCTTTAAATAAAGGAGCAGTTTTGGCCCATGACAAGCACCATAGAAAAAGGTGCGGAATCAGAACAGGTAGGAAAGGAAGGGAGAAGTCAGATACAGATAGAGCCAGCTGCCCAAGAAGAAACATGTAAGGAACACAGGTGAGTCATGGGCCATGTGGCAGGATAGATTAATGGAAATGGGTTGAGTTAAGATAAAAGAGCAAGCTAGCAATGTGCCTAAGTCATAGACCAAACAGCATGAAGTTAATATAATCATCTGAATCATTTTGGGGGGACTAAGCAGCAGCAGGTTGCTAAATTGCTAAAAGGTCTGGGATGGCAAGTTAGTGGGTCAGGAACCTCTGGCTAGATGGGGCCAGAAACCTTATTGTAACAGATGACATCCCAACGTGGGCCAAATACTCACATAAAGCCTGAGAAAGCTTAAAAGGGTTCTAGAGCAGAAACAGAGCCAGTAGCAGATTTCAAATTGTGTATCTGAAGCAGGTCATTATACAAAGATAGCACAGTGTCCAGTTCACACTCAAAATGGCACCAGTGGACTGGCGGCAGGAACATAAGCTGCAACCAGGCAGGTTCCTGAAGTCTCACAGAGAACTTGGTAGCATGTGATTGATTTTAGATTTCTGTTCACTTTGGACAAAAAGGAAACGGTAAAAGACGGTTTCTTAGTAGCAGCATTTCTTGGGTCTGCTCTATTTTCTGGCAGCAAACAGAGACATGGCCCCTTTAAGAGAACTTACTGATTCAGCTTTTTCTGCAAAAAAACTATGTGGCTCTTTAAGAGAGTGGTAGCATTTTAAAAGCTCTTCTGGTTGGAAGATGATTAAGGATTCACAATAAAACAGATTCAGATGGGGAAAAAAGCCTGTAAATGGGTTATAATGTGTGTAAAATGTACATAGGCTTCAGAGAGAAAAGAAGGTAGAGAAAGTCTTTTAAAAAGAGAAATAGAGTAATAAAAATATAATAAGCCATGAAAAGATGGAAAATAGACACAGATTCTGGATTATGGTTATTATTGTGTTTTATTTTAATTTTTCAACTGTAAATGAGCTAACTGCAGAAAGACAATGGATTGCAAAGGCTGCTAAGTTAAAAGAGAATATATATTTTAAAGGTGTCTTTGTAGTAGTAGGGGTTTCTAGGTCCGGGGCGGCCAGAGGTCCGAGACCCACAGACCTGCCGCCCGAGACCGCTTAGCTGCCCAGCCGCTCACCACTCAGACCCCCAGACATGACCCAGACACTTATATTAACTTTATGCTGTTTGGCCTATGGCTCAGGCACATTGCTAGCTAGCTCTTACATCTTAAATCAACCCATTTCTATTAATCTGTCTGCCACGTGGCCTGTGGCTCACCTGTGATCCTTATATGTTTCTTCTTGGGCGGCTGGCTCGATCTGCCTCTGACTCCGCCCTGCTTCTCCTACCTATGCTCTGATTTCTCCTTCTACTTCTTCTATGGTGCCTGTCATGGCCCAAAACAGCTCCTTTATTTAAAGATTGAGATTCACATCATACAGAAAGGCATTCCCGCATCATATCTTGACTTTGAAATTTGTGTCTAAGGATATGATGCTTTGGAAGAGAGGTTCTGCTTTTGTTTCCACAGATCATGAGAACCTGTGAATTACTTTCAGGCTCTTATGGTTTCATCAGCCAAGACCACCTGAAAATTCTCTGATGGGAAGAGATGATCACATCAGCTTCAGAGCTGCAGACTAAGATGATCCAGTCTCAAGAACCTGTGAGATTGACAAAGCTCCTTAATCAGCAGGAAGTAGTAATGGAAAACTACGCCCAAATTCCCAAAATATTGTTTCTTTTTATTATAAATGGTTAATGGGCATAGTTAATCTCTTTCTAAGAAGAAAAAGGGGATATGGTATCTGAGCAATTTTTAAAAATTAGATTATTGAATTTACTTTATATTGGTATGCATTTTGGTTTATTGATACAAATTTAAGGTCAATTCTCTTATGCTGTATTTTTCTACTTTTATTTAAAGAATGATGCTTATGTAACTGATTTAGAATTGTAATGTATGTTAGGATTTTTTAGGTATACAAAGATATATTTCAATTAGATAGGTAATCTTCAAACACTTCTAAGACCTACAGAATATAGCATTTAAAATATTTTAAGAACTTAGACTTTTATGGACAGTGTAACAGGTCTGCTCCTGGCAGCACCAATCTATTTCAAGAGAAAAATGGGCATCAAAGAAACTCCATATGAATTTTACTTTCTTTGTGGCAGCAGTTAGCCACTGGACAAGAACATGTTTTTGTATTGACTGCTTGACGGTATACTATTTAAACTGGACATGCTGGTTCCATAGGAAGGTGACCTCTGAACTTTGGCAGAACAAGCCAAGATGGTCATTTAGGTTCCTGCTTTGCAGAGAAAACTGTCAGACATTCTTCAGGACTCGAGGAGAAGCGACTGATGAAATATACCAGAATGGGCAGAGAGATTTCCTGGGCCTATAGGCTGAAGATAGATGCCCCAACTTTGTAAAATAACTTTGGGTGACTGTTCAGGCATATAGGTGTCATCTCTGTCTTTTCTAGATTGTGGAAGTGGCTTTCACTTCCTGTTTACTTGAGTAAATATTATATCCTTCTGTGGCCTTTGATGTAGTTGAAGATTAGATAGTTATAGGTATAGTTTTCTTAGTTATTTAAAAGATGTATTGGATATGAAACTTTAGATTCACAATGATAAGGTAGATGATAGAATATTTTCTTTAATTTTGCTAAATACAAATAGACTGGATATTGTAACTAATTCTTGCTTGGTAGCTATTTTGTCATATATAATTTTGCTATGTTAAAATTGAAACCTTCCTTTTTATTAGACAGAAAGGGGGAGGTGATGTGGGAATGTCTTTCTATATGCTGTGAATATCAATCTTTAAATAAATGATAGGCACCATAGAAAAGGGTGGGAAATCAGAATAGGTAGGAAAGGAAGGGTGGAATCAGACACAGATTGAGCCAGCCAGCCACCCCAGAAGAAACATGTAAGGAACACAGGTGAGCCATGGGCCGTGTGGCAGGATAGATTAGTGGAAATAGGTTATGTTAAGATAAAAGAGCAAGCTTTCAAGATGCCTAAGCCATAGACCAAACAACATGAAGTTAATATAAGCATCTGAATCATTTTGGGGGGACTAAGCAGCAACAGGTTGTTAAGGGGTCTGGGGTCGCAGGTCAGTGGGTCTAAGACCTCTAGATGGAGCCAGAAACCTTATTGTAACAAGTCACTTCCAAATCCTTACAAATAACAGCCATATGGTTTCCTGGACAGCCACCCAAGAGTCCTCTGAAATATTGGGGCATCCAATCTTTGGCAAATTCTTCTATGAAGCAGGACTTTTGAAGAACTGTCCTACGTATTCTTGGCAAAGTTCAACAGTTGTTTTTTCCTGTGTATCCTGTAGGAATGTCTGGCAGACTTTTCTATAAAGCAGGAATTTTGAAGGACTTTCCTGCCTTACATGGCAAACTTCAACAGTCTTTTTGTGTCCTGATTTTCCAGTTTGTACAGCATACTGTTAGCAGTCAAGACAAGTGTCTAGTTTTGTCACATAGAACACAAATGCCATATGGAGGTTCTTTGATGTCTATCATCTTCCCTGAAGGAAATCGGTGCTGCCAGGAGCAGATGTGTCTCATTATGATGAAAAAAACCTGTGTTAACAAAACATCTTAAATGCCATATTCTGTAGGTCTTTGAAATGTTTTAAAGACCATCTATCTAAAATATATCTCTGTTTTACCTTGAAATCATTTCTAATACAAGCACAAGTTTGATTGTTATAGGTGACTAACTACTAATCTGTGTTTTTTTTTATCCTAAATAGTTTGTAATAATAACTTTCAAGGACTAGAAATTTACATTATATTGTTAAATGATCTGCATAGGTACAATGTCTTAAGCGAGAACAGAAACATATGTATGGTACATTCCAACAAAAGTAACCTTAAATTTGTATCAATATACAAAAATACTTAAATAAGAGGAGAAACATATATACAGTATAACAAAAACAACCTTAAATGTGTATCAATATATGAAAATCTATACCATTGTAAAATATCTGAGACTAGTGGTTGTTTTTAGTTTTTTAGTTTGAAAGTATATACAATCATCTGTTGGAATACATTACTGTTTGGTAGAGTTTACAGTTTGCCACGAGTCTAGAGCTTCTTCTGTAAGTTGGGCAATACAGAACTCCCACTCTCCCCAGCAAGGCTTCCTGCTCTCTTATCTAGAGAACATCCCTGGGCCTGGAGGACTGACCTTATCTGAAGGCAAACTCTAAATTAGAAGCCTGTCTCTAAAACCAAACACCTGGCATTTCTTTGGCTCTGACAAAGATCCCTGCTGGAAGGCGTCCTTGTTGTGCATACTAGGAGCCTTTTCATAGAAGTGTGCCTCTTAATGCAAATTAGGCGATGTCCTTGCCACTGTCCCCAGCCTTTATACTGTCCTTTCTTCCTGTAATAAAGTGGAGTTGTAACACCTAACCATCTCCCTGGGGAGCTGTCTCCACAGACCGACAAGCCATGGGATCCTGCTCACTCGTTTTTGGCTCCTCCCCCGCCCCCATCTGGATAAAGAAGGGCTGAGCAATAATCTACCCTTTTATCCTATCATTTCTAATGCCCCCTTTTCTTCTCAGAACAAGATCCCTGAATTAATCTCCTTCACTTAGCTTTTTTCCTGGCCATTACCAATAACATCTTGTAATCAACTCCCCTAAATGACGACAAAGATCCATAATCCATCTTTTAGAAATGTGGGTGTTGTATTCTATAGTCTGCTTCCTGTTATCTGGGGGCACTGAAATCTTTAGAGGATCCTTGAGAAAATTCAGAACTATGGTTAAGTCCTGGGGTAGTCTCTGAAGCTGGACCTTCTCAGCCAGCAGCCTTGAAGCTGTTCTGGTTGTAGAATTCTGAGGAAATGGTAACAGAGACATCTGAGAAGCTGGGTCACTTGGGCCAACTGTTATCATTGGTGTCTGGTCCCCTTGCTCTGAAAACACACGAACTTTCAAAGGTAACATACATATTGCATTAACACAAGTATGGACTGTGCTCTGTACACAAGCCAGGCAAAGATGATTTGTTGTTGTTTTATGTTTGAGCAGGTAAAATGTACATTACCTGTCTTGTAGTTTGTATCTTTTTTTTTTTTTTAGGTTTATTTCTTTATGCTTGTAGCCAGGATTTTCAGGACACAGTCAAATCTGATCCTTGTTAACACTAAGTGAAAACAAAAGCATAGATGAAAACAAGACACTTTTCATTCTGAAGCCAGGACATCTCTAGAGTTCCCTCCACAATCCCATTTCTCTCAGCAATTGTTGTCTGTTGACCAGCATTCGAAATATTCAAAATTAACAGAGCTCAATATAAGGTCCAAACTCCCTGTGTTATAATATTTCTCATCCTTGCATGGCTTATTCTTTGTTTAAAAAAATTACTTCTCTATTTAAGGATTTTATTATTTTTAAACTATTATTTTTATGACTGTCTATATCCTTTATTTAAAGGCTGCCCACATTATTAGAACACTGTAACTTATTCAGAGGTTTTTTTCTGTCTGAACCTGCTTTGCTGTGTATCTGTAACCTTTTCTGTCTGAATGAGCAAATTCTTGTCTCCTTGTCCAGAACTTTTTTTTAGCCTTTTCAGGACCTATGTTTAAATATTTGAGCACCCATGTTGGACAACATTTGTAGAGTCTTCCTCCATCCCACCAGTAAGCTCCCAAATAACTACATAGAGACTTACTATTAATTATGAAAGCTTGGCCAATAGCTCAGTCTTGTTTTTAACTAGTTTTTACAACTTAACACATATCTTTTAATCTACATTCTTTTATGTAGCCTGGTTACCTTTACTCTGTACTCCCCGTCCTGCTTCTGCTCTGTCTGTCTGGCAACTCTGCCTACAGCATCCTCTTTGGCTCAAAAAAATTCCACCTGGCTATTGGCCATTTTTGAAAATCAAACAGTGACATATCTTCACAGTGTTCATTCTGTAGTTGGTTTTCTTTTCACCTTGCTTGGTCTTCTCCCAGACCTCTCCTCCTATTTATTCTCCCTGCCTTCCAGCCTTGCTTATTCTTTCTCTTGCTTTGCTGTTCAGCTCTTTATTAGACCTATCAGGTACTTTAGACATAGTTGCTAGCTTCACAGAGTTGAACAAATGCAACACATAAAAAATGCTATTACATCTTTGTATCAATAAACAAATATTCTACAGCATAAACAAATAAAACACTTCTTAAAATAATATTCCACATTATTCAACAACAGGTATCTACCTGTCTCTTCTAACACACACACACACACACACACACACACACACACACACACACACACACACACACACACACCCTACCTTGAAAGAAATTACCTACAGGCTTGTCTACAGGCCAGTCTTAGGGAGGCATTTTCTTAGCTGAGGTTCTCTCCTTTCAGATACCTCTAGCTGGGTCAAGTTGATAGAAAACTGGCCAGCACAGTCCCCTTGACAGCACTAGTCAGATTCCAAAATAATAATAATAATTATTTTCTCCCCAAGAGCATCACCCCCAACAGCTCAGTTACTTCCCTATAGGCCCTACCACCTAAAAGCTTCCACACCCAACACTGCTGGTCAAGTTCCTAACAAGAGGCAACTATGGGCCAAACCATCTAATCCAATGCAAGCTACAACACTCTACTCTCCTTCTGTTCCTTAGACAGGGCCGTGGACCAAGGTGGGTTCCTTATACAGTTACTTGGGTGGGGGGAATGAGGGTTGGATTTGGAACTGAATCTTGTGCAGTCAGGCTAGCCTTACAGGTTCTGTAATGGAATCTGACCTTAAAATCATAATCCTCTGCTTCTAACCTCCAAAGTGCTGGAATCTCAGAATGCTCCTACCATACCCAGTCTGAACACTAACTTGAGATAAGCTTTTTAAATCCCAAATTGGAATACAAAATTAAGGAGCCAAATAATTCAGGCCAAGAATCTTCACATAAATGAGTATTTGTTCCTGTGTAAAATTTTAGAAGATAATATTTTGCCTCTCAAGCATGAGAGGCATAGAAAACATCACTTGCTCTGTTTTTATGGGGATATAAAAATAAATTATTAGTCCTCTGTGTGGCAAATGTTAATATTTTCTATCATTTTTCTTTCATCTTATTAAGAGCCGAGAAATCCATCACTAGAAGAGGACTATGGATTAAAGCTGTCCTCTACTACACTTGTTCCCTAGTCAGAAACTGTTCACAGCTGTCCACATGGGACTGTGGGACTTAAATCATGAGCAGAGAGAGAGAAGGTATAATTTCCCACACTTTGCTGAAGGAAAATTGAGCTTCTTCTCCAGTGGGGAGAGGTGAGAACATTTGGTATACGGCCTGGGCAGTGGAAAATCTGGTTGAGCTGACCTCCTGGCCAGGATTGGGGGGCCTCCTGAAGCACACACATTTTTGAAGAAACACCAAGTTGCTCTTACTTGGAGTCATCTTGAGAAACATCCTGATGACCTCTTCCCTAACCACTAATCTGACTCTCTCTAATGCATTATCATTTTGTTATATTTTAAACTGTTATCATTTAAAGTAACTAGGAGGTGCTGGAGCTATGGCTCTGTGGTTGTTAAGGGCACCCTTCCAGAGGATCTTGGCCTCCATGAGTACCAGACCTGCACGTAGCACACGGACAAACATACAGACAAAATAACAATACACATGAAATAAAGATACACACATCTTTACAAATAAATAAATGAAATAGTGGTGGTCAGGTATGGTGGCACATGGATTATAATCCCAGCACTCAGGAGCTGAAGGCTGAAAAATCAGGAATTCAAGGCCTTCCTGTTAGATAGTGACTTTGAGGCTACTTTAGGTAGCATGACACCCTGTCCCAAAGTCAAAATTTAAAAATAAAGATGTTCCTTTTTAAGTGCTTAAGAGCAGGACCAAGCCCACACTGACCTCAAATTGATTTGGACTGATGACAGACCAAACCCAAAAGGGATGTGTCCAGATTTAGTATGGACGTGTGGTGATAGCCAATCAGCAAGGACAAGGACTGCAGATCTTAGACTTTAAGGTGTCCAAGAAGCAAAAGTGGACCCAAAGGTCCTGTCAGGAGCTGGCTAGCTCAGGGATGGGGCCAAAGCGGGGGAAAGGACAGGGCTCCCCAGTGTTCTCACAGTGTTCTCTGCTCAGAAAGGAGTTCTCTCCACTGTAGTCTTGAGACTGTTCAAACTGTGGAGGGCTAGATTTACATGCATTTCCTCCTTACAGTCTTGAGGGCCCACAAGAAGAACCTGATATCCGAGTGGAGTGAGGACTGCATGAGAAATGGAGAAACTTAGTTTGAGCACATCAGAACAGCTAGTGTCCAAAGCCAGAAAGATGTCACCTATGGACTAAGAAATATGGGGGCCAAGGTCACAAGACAACTGTAAATTTTCTTGTGGTGTTTATATTAATTTAAATCTTTCTAAGAAGTTGGGGGGGGGGTTGAAGAAGAAATAAACTTTAAATATTAAACTTTCAGTGAACAACAATAGCAAAAGTCATAAGTCATTGACAAGAGACTAATGGCTTTATGTAACTGTGTTCCTTTCAATAGAGACAGGTTATTAAATATATACCTACCACTATTTAATTCTAATATCCTTAAAAACCTTATAAAGCAACTTAACAATTTTTTTTTCAAAAACCCTTTGTCAGACCACACATGCCACCGTATTCATAAAAGATTAGAACAATTATGCAAATAGCATTCTAGAAATAGCTCTGGGTATCCCATAATTCCTCAAGATAGATATGCAAATGAAACTGATCGTGACTGTGGGCTTAAAGAATTACACATGGCCCAATTACACTCTCCATGCCACTGCTGAGTGCATGCCTGTGATGGTGGTTCTTTCTCTTTCTGCCCAGCACATGGACACACTGACAGGGAAATAGTCAAGGATTATTGCGGGGAAAGAATGTTAAAAGAGGAAAAATCTTATTTTCTGGTGTATTTTAATTTAGGATTTTTCCCACCCCTCAAGGCTGGGGATAAAATCTAACCCCCATGCTAGGTTTCTTCCAGAAAATGAATCTACTCTGTCCTCTTCAGGTTCCAAGCAAGAAACTAGATGTCATTTCCTGGCAGAAAATTAAGATTTCCCTCCCACGTGGCTACACAGACTGGCATTCCACAGGTAATATAGTTATACCCAAGAAGTGTTTAAATGCATAGCTTTCTAACAATTTATATTCTTTCCACCTGCTATAGGGTGGCCACTTAAAACTTAATTTGTAAATGACGAAATGATTCCCCCTGGAAACCAGACAGTAATGGCTTCCATTTACCTGTCTCCTTAGTGTTCTCAGAAGTGAGATGAGTGCATTTACATGTCTTAAATGTGTTTACACTTTCTCGGTATAATTCTAACTGATTTCAAGACTTCTAGCTTCCAGATATAAATCTCAAGCTATTTATTTACCAGGATACAGTGTTGGCTGGGTCCCTCCTAAACCTTTCTTTGATTAGGCCTGTCCTTTCTTCAAACAAAACCCACAGAATACCTTTCCCTGGGGTGCAAGCCTCTTCCCCCTCCCTCACACTTTGGGAGGGGTTCAGAGGTCCCTATGAGGAAAAGGATTTTGCTCTCTGGAAAGTTTAGACAAAACTCACTGTGGCATCTTTGCCAGCTCTTCTGGCATGGACAAGTTACATAACAAACTTCTTCCATTAAAGTGACCCCATTCCTTTCTGACTCTAGAATATTCAGATACAAATAGGAACAGGAAATTCTGAAGAGAGAATGCTATGATTTTATTTTACTGAGCAATATAAATTTTTAAAATGGATTCTAGAGTGAAGGGGTTGCTGAAGGAATCAGAGGAAAATGTATAGCCCAGGAAGAGGGGAAAGTGAAGCCTGGACCATTTTGGGTCCAGTGCTCTGGTTTCCCGTTTTTCATCAACTGGGAACCAGAGCTGAATGTCTGTGAGCCTTTCCAGCCGAGCTGGAACGAAGCCTGGCCTTTGCATTATTCCAGCTCTCTATGTGGACCCGCGTTGGCATGTGTCTGGGTCTGCCTTGCTTTATGACTTAGGGTGCCTTTGCCAAGTTTCCCCTGTTAACTAACTAGTAATCAAGAAAACTGCACCCCATTTCCCCTGTCTCTCACTGGCCAACACAGAACAGGCTTCATCCTGGCCTTTCAGTGTGTGTTGATTAGGTAGATTTACATGTCACTTCCCAGATTCCCCTAATTAGACAAATGACTGTCACAGTTACTTTACTCTTTGCTATGACAAAAACATCTGACAGAAGTCACTTTGGGAAGAAGGATTTACTGTGGCTTACTGCTCAGAGACTATAATTCACCATGGCAGATCATGAGTGTCCTGTGAATGCCAGGTGAACATAATTCACTAAGGCATGCTGACTGGAGAGTGTGTGGGTCTGTGATGGTGGGTGTCACAACAACAGCCTCTCACAACAGTGACCTGGAAGCAGAGGCAGGACAGAAAATAAGGGAGAATTGTGACCCACAAAGCATGTCTCTGTGACCTGTGTCAGCCAGCTGGGTCTTATTTGTCAACTGTTCTGCAGCCTCCCAAAATAGATTCACTAGCTGAAGGACCAAATATTCAAACACATGAGCCTGGGGCAAGAGGAGAGAGGGCAGGACTTTTCATATTCAAAGCACGAGAATAATCTTTAAAATGTATATGTACATTTGTCCAAAAAAGGTTAATTACTACAGCATAATTACATAGAACCAACCTTCTAGTAATAAGGAAAAGTCTGTATCAACCCAGGTGTGGTGGCTCACATCTTTAGTAACAACAGTTATGAGGCAGAAGCAGGCCAGCTTGACATACAGAGTGAGTTCCAGGCCAGCCAGACCCTGTCTCAAACAAACAAACAACAAACAAAAAGCCTAGTTCTTTTTTTGTTTTTCTTTTGAGATCAAGGTTACTAGCAGCAGACAAGACAATCTGATAGTTAGGAAACATGGCTTTGGTATCCAACTTTGTGTGTGTGTGTGTGTGTGTGTGTGTGTGTGCAGGTGCATATATGTACAAGTGTACAGATATGTGAGGATGCCTGAGGAATGACACCAACCACAGGTGTCCTCAGGCACCGTCCACTTAATTCTTTTTATCTTGTCTTTTCAGTGTGTGTGTGTGTGTGTGTGTGTGTGTGTGTGTGTGTGTGTGTGTGTGTGTGTGCTTGTACTCATGTGGTGCTATGCATGTGATGACGTCAGTTGCTTTTCACCATATATATTGAGGTGGGGTCTTTCACTTGAACCCATAGTTCACAAGCTGAGCTAGCCAGCTTGCTCCAGAATCCTGTATCTAGCTTTCTTGTTTTGGGGTTAAAATTTGGCCACCACACCTACCATGTGCTTGCATTGGTGCATTGCATTGTGGATGAACTCTGTTCTCTGACCTTCTAGCTTGCTCATCAAGTGCTTTATCTATATTTTAAAAAATCCATTTATGTATATGAATACTCTATTTGCCTCTGTGCCTGCATGACAGAAGAAGGCATCAGGCAGATGAGGTCATCAGATCTCATTGTAGATGACTCTGAACAACCATGTGGGTGTGGGAATTGAACCCAGGACCTCTGGAAGAGCAGCTAATGCTCTTAACTGCTGAACCACCTCCCATTCCCACCTTCTCCTTTTTTGAGACAGAGTTGCTCATTAGCCTGGGACTCATTACCCTTGCTGGCCAATGAGATCTATGGATCCTTGGAATAACTGAAACCATGGTGGATTTTACTTCACAGTTAAGGGTCTATAATCTATGGCCTTCACTGAAATCAGTGTCTCTCCTCATGGCCTTACGACAGCTGGGCTGCTGTAGCTCCAAGCATCACATCCCCACCCAAGCGCACCCCAAAGAGAATGAGTGAAAATAGGGAAAGGGCTGGATTAACCCTAAAAGTTTTGTTCCTTGGAGAGAAAGGAGAAAGAAACTCTTGAACTCAACTCCATCTAGTTTTTACTCCCCTTTCCTCCTGGAGTAGCAAAGAGATATGGAAAGAATGCTGCCATAGGACTGTATCAGTGGGTAAGCATGGCTCTCCATTGTCTCCTTTACCCCTCACTGAAAGGGCCCTAAAGTCACTGGTTTGGCTGCCCATGTGGGTGAAGTATCTCCCAGGTGATTGGAGAAAATATTTTGAGGAAATTGCATATTGCAAGCCAGCTGGCTCAGTGTCCTGACAGTTTAAGGTGCCTGCTATAGACAGTAAGCCAGCTACTGCTCCAGGCTGCTCCAGGCAATAAGACTTCATGAGTACAGCAGCTCCTGGAATCTCTTCTGCAGTGCACAACGGGATAAAGTCCACCACTGTATGGAGGGGGGCATTCACTCTTTGTGTCTTATCACGCTTTAGGTCTGAAAGTTTAATGCGTAGTTCAGCGGGGTGGGAACAGTAAGGTCTTTGGACATAGGAACAAATCATAATGTGTGTGACACTGCCAGTGACCAGGAGTGACTAGAGGCCAAGAGAGGGGCAGAGGAGAGACTCGGGGAGGGAACAGGGGACACTATGTGTCCTATGAGTTGAGGCACAGCCTTCCTGGGGGGAACAGAGTGTAGGACATTGTAGCTGGCCGGCCAAGAAGGCTTTCCTAAGGTTCTTGACCTGGGTCTAGCACAGAGCCAATGCCCAAGAAGGACCTGGAGCACTGCTATTTGTACAGTCTCCTTGTGCACATGCTTCCTGAGATGTTGACCATTTTGCCTATTATCCTGCTGGACATAAGATAAGGAGGAATCCCCAGGCAGATGTGGGGAGTGTGGAGAGTTTTCTCGGAGCTGGAGAAAAGACGTGTCCCTCGGCCGGGGTCTCATCTTCCTGGAAGGTCTGGGACATGAGAGAGAAATAGAGACAAAGATGCCGAGGAACAAGAGGCTGGCCTCGCACCCATGAAGCTGCAAGGGCAGAAATAAGGACTTAAAGGGACTGAGACACTGGAATTGTCTGAATGATTGGGAATGTCACCATCTGATTGCACCTCTAAACTTTAGTACTTAACAAGTATAATCATTGGTTGAGTGTGCGTGCATACACACACCACACACACTACACCACACACACACCACATACACACCACACACACACACCACACACACACACCACACACCACCCACACACACCACCCACACACACCACCCACACACACACCACACACACACCACACACACACACCACACACACCACACACACCACACACACACACCACCCACACCACCCACACACACCACCCACACACACACCACACACACACACCACACACACACACACCACACACACACCACACACACACACCACCCACACCACCCACCCACACCACCCACACACACACCACACACACACCACACACACACACCACACACACCACACACACCACACACACCACACACACACCACACATACACCACACACACACCACAAACACACACACCACACACACCACACACACACACCACCCACACCACCCACACACACCACACACACACACCACACACACACACACACCACACACACACACCACCCACACCACCCACCCACACCACCCACACACACCACCCACATACCACACACACACCACACACACCACACACACCACACACACACACCACACACACCACACACACACACCACACACACACCACACACACCACCCACACACACCACACACACACACCACACATGCCACACACACAGAATGGAAAGCAACATGACAAATTGACAGACTCTAGTAAGACCACACAGTGGATCCAAAGATTACTTCATAATGGCTACCAGTTTGCTACCCACTTCCCATTTTGCTAGGAGTACCCACATTTTACAAACAGAAAGTCAGGTTTCAATTTACACAGCTCTACTCTTTCTGCAAAGCTATTTGATAGAGGGTACCAAAAGACCTGAAACTGCTCATTTTAAACTCAGTAAATCCATGCCAGGACATGCAGATGGAAATTTCTATATATAGCCTTTTTCCCCCCCTGTTGCTTTGAGTATGGGGACAACTCATTCAGCTCACCCTGGGGAGGAGACTGTGCTGAATTAATGTCCCAAATTAGCAAATGAGCCATCTTAGTGCCCGTCTTCCTTGAGTGCACTGTACCTGCTGTGCTACAAGGAGCTGAGTATCAGGGACACGCTTCTGCACTTTGCTTGATGAACTCTGTGTTCCCCCAATTTGAATCCTCACTGGAAACCACGCCTTTCCCTATGACCAAGTTTGCACACATGTAGAAAGTCATGCCTTGGAACAATGGGGGGCTGTGAAAGGTGACTTCCCCATTGGAAGGGTTCCTCCTGACTAAGCACACCACAATAGGAACTACTGGGCTGTGTAAGCATGCCAATATAATTCCTCTGAAAATACCCCAGGATCTCAGGGCTCCCAGCATCAGCAGGTGAAGATGTCTCTGCTATGGTCTAAATGCTGCCCAAGGCTGGACTAACTCAGGGATGTCCTATGATGGGTAGGTCCCTATGGCCAGGTACTAAACATTTGGAATAAAATAGGGCAGAGGCTTTATTTTCCCTGCCCCTCTGTCTATGGCCCTTGAAAACCCAAGTGTGGATGTCTATCTGAACTAAGGTTACAGGGAGTAAAGGAGCCTTCCAAACAGAACAGTGTCTTTAATTTTCACAAACAGACAAAATAATGCTACTCAGTGGAGAGGGATTGGCCTTATGGTCAGCCTCTCTTGGACTTAATGTTTCATAATAATATGTGCAAAATAAACCATACGTTTACTATATCCATTATGAATAGTATGTCAAAATTATTACTTTGTTCATACCTTTTTTTAAATCGTTGGATCTTTTCTCCTAGTGGCTCTAGACCTCTCAGGTATTAGGCAAATGTTCCCCTACTGAGGTACATCTTGAACCCATTGCTTTTAAAACCATTTAAAATAAGACGTGTGTTCACTGTTTCTTTCATTTAAAGACAATATTTGCCTTTTTTTTCTTTACTTATTATCTATAGTGTTCTGTCTGCATGTGTGCCTTCAGACCAGTAGAGGGCACCAGTTCTCATTATTGATGGTTGTGAGCCACGATTTGGTTGCTGGGAATTGAACTCATGACCTCTGGAATAGCAGCCAGTGTAGAGCACCCAGTGCTCTTAACTGCTGAGCCATCTCCAACCCCAATCAGCCCATTTTCATCTAGCCCTTCAAAGTTAAAAAGACAGTTGCTGGGGAGGTGGCTCAGTGGTAACCTGCTTTCTGCAAAAGCATGAGAAGCTGAGTTCAGATCCCCAGCACTTACCTAAAAAGTAAAAAATCTGGAGGCACCTGTAATTATTAGTGCTGAGGAGGTGCAGACAGGAAGGTCCCCAGGGCTTACTAGCCAGTCAGTCCAGCCAATTGGCAAGATCTCAGCTAAGCGAGAGACCTTGTCTCAAAAAATAACATGGAGAGTCATAGAGGAAGGCAACAGAGCCAACTTCTGGCTTCCATATGTATATGTATGCACATCTACACACATAAACACTAAGCCTCACCCCACTCACAAAGAGCTCCAAATGTTTCAGAAATGCTAACCAAGCCAAAAACCTGAACTGGGCAGCACAGACTAAAGGACAGTGTGAGTTACTTAGCCACAGCCCAAAGGGACTTGGCTTCAAATAACAACAAGACAGCCACTCCAGAATGAAAATACTGGTATATTTTGTGTAATGCAAAGAGAAGTACAGATAGAAATCTTCAAAACGCAAGTTACATTAATAAAAACAGAGCAGTTTAAGCAAAAAGTATTATACAGTACTTGCAATGTAGTCCTTCAGTTCCAAATGACAATGTCTAACAAAGAGATAGTATTTTAAATTATAATTCTTATTAATCATTTAAAACAGCCATCAATAGAACAGCACCACCTAACTCAGCAAACACCCCAGGAAAATGTTTTGTCTCCTGGGAGAGGCACCATTATATCCCATTTTTTACCATGGACAAAAGTCTTCAGAGTGAAAAGTAGCTTAATAAGACAGAGCAAAACTGGGCTTTTCAAAGCACAAGCCATCTCCACCAAAGTATTTTAACTTTTTACTGGGAAAAAAAACAAACCCAAACCCCAAACCCACCTGTGGTTCTCTGCCCTCCAGAGCCCGCCCCATCCGCAAATCATGATCAATACAAACACATGCAATACTGTTTTTTTTTCTCTCCACACTACTATCCAAAACACTTTTTTACTGTTTAAAAGTCACAGTCTCACAGAAAGTTTCCGTTCAAGATTGATATACAGAACAGCTGTCGCTGATATGTAGTTTTTAAAGTAATATAAACAGGGCTCCTAATCTTGCTTGTTAACTGACTCAAAAGTGACTGCCTTCCTACCCATTCCCATTTCCTCTTAAAGTTCAGTGTCACTACTGGGAAAAGCTCCCCACACTTCCAAACAAGGCACACAGCACATCTAGTCCTATGGCCTGCGATTCAGAGGGGACTTTAGACAACTTCTCTCTCTCTCTTCTATCTTCAATAGAAGATCCCCTACCTCTCTCCTTCACTGCAATACAAAGGTAATGCCACTTGAGGTTGTCAAAAATAGCTTCTGTAGAAAACTGGCCATGATCTCTAGGAAACTTTGCATGAATAAAACCAGTGTAGCCTTTATTTAAAAAAAAAAAAAAAAAAAAAAAAGTCACACGTGGAAGAAAAGAAGTCGATACCATTACAAAAAAAGACTGCAGGGCCTACCGCCAGGAAGAAAGTATAATTAGAAGGACGGAACTGGACCACGGCATCCCCTCCCCCGCCCCCAGCACAGGAGTCTGTACAATCCAAGTGCGTGTCCACTTTGAGAATCTTGTGAAGGCAGCAGAGAAAAACCAGACACTGGACAGAAGGGGAAGAAGCGCGGTCACAATCGAAGCCAGAGGGAGCCTGGGTGGCAGAATGCGCCTCACAAACCAATGCCTTTGAGGTCGCAGGGGAGGGTGGCCTGCGTAGCCTGGGGACTCTGGCAGCAGGGAAACTGGGCTCTAAAACAGTCCCTCAGCTCCCGATTAAAGAGGAAGCACACCACGGGGTTGATGCCAGCCTGCGCGAACGTCAGCCACACCGAGGCTGTCAGGTAGGCCTGCGGGACAGCGCCCGGCTGCACCAGGACGTGCAGGTAACTGGCCACCACATAGGGCCCCCAGAGGAGCAGGAAGAGCAGCGTGATGGCATAGAACATCTTGCACAGCCTCTTCTCCGTCTTGAATTCCTCCAGCACCAGGAGGCGCCGGGCGCCGCGGCCCGGGCCTGCAGGCCTGATGCCCACCAGCGCGGGTGGCGTGGGCCCGCGGCCGAAGCCCGCCGTCCAGTTGGCAGCCGCCTGGCCCGTGGCTCCCGGGCCGTGGAAGGTCCAGTCGTGGCTGACGGCGGGCACCAGGCGCGCGGGCCGCATCTTGCGGCGATCGTGGATGAAGAAGAGCAGGCGGAGGTAGACGAGGTGCGTGGCGCCCACTACTGCGGCCAGCAGCAGCAGGAATCCTAGTGCGCCCGGGGCGCCGTCGGGCCGCTGCTCCAGGGCACACGGCGCGTCCTCGTCGTCCGCGCCACCGCCGTCCAGCACCGGTGGGAAGGCCGCGGCCAACGCCAGCGCCCAGGCGGCGCACACCAGCATCGCGGCGCACGGCCAGCCGGCCAGGCGCTCGGCATAGAAGCGGTGGTGCGCGATGGCTAGGTAGCGGGTGACGCCCACGCCTAGAAGCAGGAAGGCCGCGTGGAAGCAGAAAAGCGCAGCCAGGAAGGCCAGGAGCTTGCAGCCCAGCGCGCCCGGAGGCGTCCCCGCCGCGGCCGCCGCGCGCCTCGCAGCCAGCATGACGGCCGGGAGGCAAGCGAGCGCGCGCAGCCCGTCGGCCAGGCACAGGTCGAGCAGCAGGTAGTAAGGCGCGCGGTGCAGGCTGCGCTCCCGCACGATGAGCAGCGCGAACAGCACGTTGCCCGCCAGGCTCACGCACAGTAGCAGGCTGAGCGTGGCCAGCCTGAGGCCCAGCGCGGCCGCCTCGGCCCCGCCGCCGCCACCCGGCTCACTCGCGTTCGCCATCGCGGCCGCGCTCCTCCCCGCCGGCCCTCGCCGCTCGCCGTAGGCCGCCCCAGGCCTGCGTTCCGCCGCGTGAGCTCCCCGGGCCCGCGGGGCTGTCAGCCCGCTCCCGGCCGACCCTGCCCCGGGGGCTCCGCGCGCCTCGGCCGCGCCGCCGCCATCTCAGCCGCGGTGCGCGCGGGAGGCGACGGCCACTCCCTGTGCCCTGGGCGCGGCGGGCTTCACTGCGGGCAGGCCCGCAGCCCCCCGCATGCTCCTCGTCCTCCTCTCGGTCCTCTTCCGCCGCCGCGCCTCTTTGCTCTGCCCCCCGCTGGGCCCGCCGCTGCCGCCGCCGCCGCCGCCGCCGCCGCCGCCGCCGCCGCCGAGCCCCCTCCCCTCCGCCGGAGCGCGCAGCGTGGCCGCCGCCGCCAGTCCCGCCGAGGCATCCTGCGCCGCACCGGGCCTGGCTGGGCTGGGGGCGCCGTTGCGACAGACGGGAGGGGAGGCAGGGCCCAGGACGCGAGGTGGCGACAAGTCGCGTTTGGCCCCAGGTAAACGGGGGTCCGGCGGAGGTGGCGTCAGGCGCCAGCGCTGGGGTCACTATGGCCGGGAGCCGGGGACACGGTGCCCTGGGATACCAGGGTCTGGGAGGCCTGGGGAAAGAGGAGACAGGGATGTCTGGGATGAACCTAATGTTGGAAAGCTGGTAATGATGGGCAGCAACATAACGGGGTAAATCACAGAGCACCAATATCCAGGTGAAGCCTGATATGGGCGACAGCCCGCGGGAGACGACCATCCCCTGCCACCCCCACCCCCAGCAACAACTGCGAAGTTGCTTCTGTTTCAAAACCCATCAGGCACCCCAGGAAGCCTGGGTTTAGAGGGCGAAGGAGTCCAGAGCTAGGAAATGGCCCAGCTGGGCTCTCAATTTTACTTAGTCCGGTTCCCAGGACTGGACTTTCAGGGCTCCTCAAGCGTGCTTGCTTTCTAACTCTTAAGTAGAACCTCGGATAAACATATATCATAGCATTTTCCTGGTATATCCATTTCCTGGGTTAGTCTGAAATGGCCAGTCCCATGTTCTGGTTCTTAAAACACCTTGATCCTGCTGGGCCCACTGTCTGCACCAGCTTTACAAACGGGCTCTTATTCTTACAGTTTTTGGAGCAGCCTGGATACCTTTCTGTCACTGGCTTCTGTTCATTTGCTTCCTGGCACTTAACTGTTTCCGATCATCTGTTTTTTTTTTTTTTTTTTTTTTTAATTTCCTCTTAAAATCCTGCCCATCTAACTAGTTCCTAAATATTATGCATGTGTGTGTGCATGTGAGTATGTGTGTTTTTATCACTATCCTCATTACTTAGCATGTAAAACCAGAATTAAGGGCTGTATTGTGTTTCAGATATATTTATTTATCTTTTTAAAAAAGTCTACATGTGTAATAGGCCTCTTGTAAGATCACCATCACAGAGAGAGACAACTTAGCCTGTGGTCTCAAATGGTGCTGGAGAAGAAGAGGAGCATGAGGAGAGCTGTGATTAGCAGGGTTATTCTACCAGCAGGGTTTAAGAGAGATAGCAAAATCCTTGTAGTGGCATGCACTTGTGGTCTCAGCACCCAGAAAGCTGAATCCGAAGGTTGTGCAATTGGAAGCCAATCTAGGAAACATACCAAGTCAAAGCCAGAGAACAGAACCTGAAAGTTAGTTCAGAGCCCCAGACTTTGCATTTGGAAATCACTGGGGACCCCTTTAAAATGCAGTTCTGACTTGGTATGTCCAGAATGGGCCTACATGATGAGGCCAGTATTAGCTGTTGGCCCCACTTTGAGCATTCACAAGGCCTTTAAATATAATTCAGACCTTTTTGCAAAAAACCTAAAGGAAATGCCTTTCTTGGTCCTCCTAAGTGGTCAAGGGGAAGTAGCTGACTAGGCACTTATATGTAACAGAAAAAGAGCAGTGTGTTTGGGAGGGTTCACTGGTTGGGAATTGTGTTTTGATCATGGGAGCAGAGACAGATTTGGAGGTGAGTGGTTGCTGGTGTTGGTTATTGGCCCACAGACTGAGTCTGTGAAAGTATTCTCCTACCCTCATGATCACATTGGGCTACAGATGTCCCAGCAGAGAAAGAAGGAAAAATCGGAAGTGTTCCTTACGTGTATGTTAGCCCCCATTTGAGTAGCTTTCTAGAAGACCTATACAATAGGAAGCACAATGTGATGAACTCCCACTCTCGGTGAGAGAATGGGAAAGGGTTCTTTTTCTTTGTTTAAAGCTAGATGCATAGCTCTGGAAAATGAGATCTTGCCACTGTGTGGGCTGTACTTGCCCAGAGAAGGAAATTCCTTACAGTCCATGAAGACACCATCTGTGGGTTCTTGATGTTGGTATTTAAGGCAGTTTCCATTTGCTAAGCTCCTAGATACCAAACTGTGGTAACTAACCAAACTATAGTGCTACTTAGTGTCACTGCCATGGCCTTGTTTAGTATATATGGTTACAATCTACACTTTGCAGATGAAGCACTGTGCGTGTGTGTGTGTGTGTGTGTGTGTGTGTGTGTGTGTGTGTGTGTGTGTGTGTGTGTGTGTGTGTGTGTGTGTGTGTGTGTGTAGGCCAGAAGACAATGTAAAGTATAGGTACTTTACAGGTAGCATCCACCTTTTTGTTTTTGAGACAGGATCCCCCACTCTCCCACTGGCTTGGAGCTTGCCTAATAGACTGGACTGCCAAGCCCAGGGACCCATCTGTCGCTTCCTCCCAAGTACTGGCATTACAAGCAATCTTCACCATACCTGGCTGTTTTATGTTAACATGGGCTCTAGGGATCAAACTCAGGTCCTTCTGCAGGCAAGTACTTTTGTAATTTAAGCCATCTCTCTAGCCCCAAACTCTGGCTCTTGAGGTGAGAAGGTGACTGAATTTATAAACTGACAGTAAACAGCAGGTGCTCAGGACAGAGACTGATAGACCCTTCAAGTGGAGAAGGGCTTTTCACAACCAGTTAATCTAACACTAAGGTTTTACAGACTCATTCATGGTTAAGTGAGAAGTAGGGCCCAGGTCCTCTCGTTCAGGTCAGACCCCTCCCTACCGAGTTGGAATATTGACAGCATTTGATGTTATGAATATAAATCACTCAACAAGTAATTTAACCTCTTGAAATCTAGAATGTTCACATTTACAAAATGAGATATTGATTTCCTAGGGTCTCTGAGTCTGCAGTTTAGTTTATATGTGAGGGGGAAAAATGGAGTTTAAATGGGTCTATCTCCCAAATGGAGAGAGGTAATCTTCAGAGAAGGTGAGGAAAAATAACTCATAGCTCCCTTGTGCTTTTATTATATATAAAAATACTTATATTTTTATATTTATATATTATATATAAATATTTTTCTTTTTTTCTGCTGCTGCCTATTTAGGCTGATGCACTTCTCTTTGGGATCCGAGGTTTGGTTTAATCGTTTACTCAGAATCAGTTAAGATCAGCATCAGTAGGAAATGTAAATCATGACTGTGGTAGCATTCATTTGTCCACAGTGCTCCTTCTCAGCATTTGTTCAGTAGATTAATCCTCAGGAAAAGCCATTAACATTTCATCGGCCAGGATCAACTTGTATTCTTTTTACTTCAGGCAAAGTTTTTAAATACTTTCTTAGGCACCAAGTTGAATGTCTCCTGTTAAAGGCAAATAAGATTTTTTTTTCCAATAAAATTTTCCATTTTGCTTATAGGTAACTCTTTTCTTTTATATATAGATAGATGAGTTGGAAAACCCCCTCCATCAGTTACCTATCTATTTGATGCACATAGTGTGGCTGGTAATGTAAGCCAGCTTGTTCAGAGGGACTTTGGCACACTTTGACACATGCAGCTGTGGCCATGGGTCCTGTCATTGTGGAGGCCATCTTGGCCACTGCCTCAAGTTTCTATTTGGTCATTAGACTGTGGGTACAAGGAATGCCAAGTTGGAGAAGATTGCATTGGCAGCCCCATTTTGATTCTTAGAAGCAGTGAGGCAGAGTTTGGATGTTGGATTATCAGATCATAGCACTGGGCTGCTCTGTAGCCGTCAGCCATAACTTCAAGGATGTAAATGAGCTCTGGAGTTAGATATACCCTGGCTCACACCCAAATCAATCTTTTCCGTGTACCCCTGGGAAAGTTCTTTTTACTCTGAGCTTCTGAGTCCTAAAGGCCTGCTGTGAGAAAGAATCAGTTAAATAGGACCCTACTAATAGAAAGCAAAGCACAAGCTATGTACATAGGCGGCATGTAATTAGTGACTGCTGAAGGTAACGAATGGGGATAGATGAAGTGGGTGCCGTCTCAGCTCAGATTCTCATACCTCAGACCAGCAAGCAGTGACTGAAGATGAGAATAATCTGATCTCAACTGACCCAATACCAGATAAGATAGCCTACATGCGTGAACACACTAGCTTGGATGACCATGTAAAGTAAAATACTTGCACCAGATTTATGGCACTCTTAAAGAAGCAGGGAGTTGCCATGATACCTGGGCCACACTACTCTCTCCACAGGAGGGCAAGAGCAACATAGACAGAAGTTAGGCATCTAAGGAGCAGTTATAATTCCTTTGATTTATGGATATACCTCTGTGTTTGTAATGCAAATATTGGAAATATACTGTGTGACAGGTTTCTTGAGTTTAGGTTGGCATAGAGAATATATAAATGGGTCAAGTTTCAGTTAGGGCACCAGTCAGTTAATGTCACATGACCACATATACTGCTCGCGGGTTTTATACCACTAGCACACAAGCCTTGCTCTCTGCAAATTCATAGAGACAACGTTGATTGTGGAGGAGATTGGAGCAGGGCTGCGTATGGCTATAGCATTTGCTCAAAGACTGATGAAATTTTCCTGAAGTTAGGTAATGTGGACACTTATACAATCCCATGAATGGCCCAAGTAAACAAAATTGCAAATAATACAAAAATAAAACCCAATTTGTACTAAAGTAAAACCAGCACTATGACCTTACTAAAGGATGGATTGTTGTCCAAAGTGATACACATATTTGCTCATAGTCTTGTGAATGAATGTCAGCCTGTAGGGTCTAACTTCTGGGATTGTCCTAGGAGTAGCCACAGAAACCAGTCATGTTTTCTGTCAAGTCACATGTACGGGATTTCCTCTTTCCTGGGCTTCAAGATTTGCAGCAGGAGAATGCTAATGTGAGTTCAGTAGGACACACAGAAAGGTTTCAGCCAGTACCCTTCTATCAATGCACATACTCAAAAAGCCATCATTGTTTACATGCAGTGATGCAGTAGGGTGTTCTGTGTGCATCATCTAGGTACTTCTACAAAAATACCCAACTTCACAGAGTGCTCATTGTGTAAGGTAGGCTCAGACAGAACAAAGTGGAAAGGTAAAGTGAATATGTCAATATTAATTTTTTTAAATAAAATATGTGTGGGGGCAGGTGGTTATATGTACTGTGTGTTGCATACAGTACAGTTACAGGCAGCTGCCAGATTTGGGTGCCGGAAACTGAACCCAAATCCTCTGCAAGAGCATGTCCTCTTAACTTCTGAGCCATCTCTCTATTCCTCAATTATTAATAACTGACAGGAAATTGCAGGTAACGATCAGCATGATGTAAGTGTCAAATGAATGGTTTCTCCAGCTACAATGTTGAGAAGGGAAAAAAAAGTTAAAACTGTCTCCTACACATTTCTTAAATCACCTGAAAACGTTCTGAGACTCAGGGTCCCTGTCTACAGTTGCATGTGGTATTTTGTAGGGGCATTATGTAGTGTATGCAGAACAGCCTCATGCTTCTACATACTTCAGTGGGCAGGCACTTACAGCATTTAAAAGGATCGGACAGGATCAACAGTGACTTGTGGTTGCCATCAACTTTCCACCATTGACACTTCTTTAATGTGTTAAATTCTCAAGGGACTTAAATTTGTGCCTCCATAGAAGGGAGAACAGCTACCTTTCTTAGTTTTTTTTTAAAATTATAATGTAATTAGGTCATTTTTCCCTTTTCTCCTTCTAAAATCTCCCATGTACCTACCTTATTCTCTTTTAAATTAATTTCCTCTTTTTCTTTGTTAGTTAATATTTGATATATACTTTGTGTATAATACATATACTTTATTTTATATATAAATATTATATATAAGTATGTGTGTATATATACCTGCTCAGACAATATGTATCTTTCAGGGCTGACCATTTCAGGGTTCAGGCCTCCTGAGCTTCCCCCACGCATGTGTCCTTATTTAGGTCATGGTTGGGCGGCCATGTTGGTGAGACTTCATGGGTATAGATTATGTGGCATATCTAGGAGACACGACCTCATAGTAGCTCTAATGATCTTTATACCTGCCTATTCTACAGTGTTCCCTGAGCCTTAGGTGCAGGAGTTGTTGTAGATGTATCTATTGGGACTGGGTTCCACAACTGCATTCTGGTTGATTTTGGTTTGTGATTTTCTATAATGGTCTTCATCGATTGCATAGAGAAGTTTCCTTGAAGAGGAGGTGTAGTAGGAAGTTTCTGTTCCATACTTTTGGGTCTAGCCTCAAGGTTTAGGCCTGCAGACCTGCAGACCCACAGACCCGCAGAGACACACAGATACTTTCATTAATTTGAGGCTGATTGGCCTAAGGCTCAGGCATACAACTTGCTAGCTCTCTACCCTTCATCTAACCCATGATTCTTCCTGTTCAGCCATGCGGCTTGGTACCTTTCTTTAGAGCAGCATAGTTGTCCTCTGCTTCTTCCGGCTTCTCTCTGGCATTCTGCTCTGTGCTTCCTATTCTCAGAGTTCTCTTAGTCTGGTAGCCCCGCCCATACTTCCTGCCTGCCTTTGGTCAATCAGTGCTTTTTATTAAACCAGTGGGTGGGACAATTATTTACCATGAAACAACACAATCTCCCACATGGAGGAGTGAGAATGAGACTTATCTGTGGCTTATACCAGGACAAACATTTAGAATGCAGTTAGCGATTATGTTGGTTATGTAAAGTGGTGGTTGCAGATTCTCCTCCATGATCCATCTTGCTGCAGATTAGTTAGCTAGGTTTCCAGTACTAGGCATTATTTCTCCCTTGTTGAGCAGATCTTAAGTCCAATTAGGGAGCTGTTGGTTACATGCACCACTCTTGCACCCTTAGGGTTATTTGCCATGCTGTTCATTGTGATTCCTGGGTGTCATAGGTTGGTAGGAATATGCGTTGTTTCCTTCCTTTGGAAGCTTGCACGGTGCCTTCTAGTGTCATGAGAGCTAATACTCACGAGGAGCTTTTGGCTCAGATCTACCTTGGATCCTCAGGGCACTGTGGCTGAAGTATATGGTATCTTCAGCAATAAAAGCAATAGACTATAATCTTTTGGGAGTCTCTTAGATAATCCTGACTAACAGCTCAAAAGAGAGCTTCATAAAAGAGGGCTTCTCATGCCATGTGCTGGGATCTTTGTTAGTCTATGAGTTTCGAGGCAAGTTCAATGTATTATAAGTATTTTTAGGTAGATAGTTAATATGTTCTTTCTTAGAGCTTTTCAGATATCATTACTGTTATTTTACCCTTCGTCTGTATTTATCTCCTGCCCCATCCCTAGTTAAGGCTCTCCCCCACTTTTCTCATTCCTCCATCAGGTCACTTGTGCCCTGCTATTCCCTCTTCAATCACGCTGTCTCCCACATCCACAACAGCCCCCTTTACTCTCCTGGTTTCCACAGTTACTCCAGGCTATGTGCTCACATCTGCAGATTTGGAGCTGGGAGCCTCCTTTTATGTGACCCTTCTAATTTCCTGTCCACTCAGAAGCCAAGAGGACTCCCCCTAGTGGTTAAACTAGCTACTGCTGTGGTCCTCACTCACTTAGGAAGGACCTAGCAGGGTGAGGGTGCTGTCCACCCCCAACCCCCCACCCCACCCCGCTCAGAAGATTAATACATCAAATTCCACCCATCAGTCCTCCTACGGTGCTTCAGACTAGCCATGGAGAAGAGCCTGTGCTCTGCCAGGTCATTCTCCCTCCTCTTCCTTTCTTCATCAACAGCCAGGAGCTGGGCGATAACACAGTCGGTGAAGTGTTTGCCTCACAAGCAAGCTCAAGAACCCGTGTCAAAAAGCCAGGCCTGGTGATGTGTGCTTATAGGTGCAGGTCTGGGGAAGCAGAAATGGGCTCACTGGCTGGCCACACTAACCCAGACTAGCTTGGCAACTCCAAGCCAATGAGAAGATGTCATAAAAAACCAAGGTAGATGGTGCTGACGAATGATGCCCAAGGTTGTCTCCGCATGTTATGCACACTCTCACGTGTAGATGTACCCTCCAGCACACATACACAAATAGTGCACGGAGCGTTGTAATTGTCTATATTTTCTAAGGTATAGCTTTGGTTGCACATTCTTTTAAAATGTTTTAAGCTATGGAAACTAGCGGTCCATCATCAGGATACACCTACTATTTGTTGATTTTTCTAGTTTCTAGAATTTTCTAGTGTATATGTTTTGTAGCTCCCTGCCCCCAAAAGCCTTCCAGTGTTGGAAGCTTGGTTGGCATTGTGGCGGCATGGGAAATGGAGTGGAGGCTTTAGAAGGTGGACCACAGTGGGAAGTACTCAGGTCACTGAAGGCACCTTGCCTTGTTTTTGCCTGGCCTACCCTATACAAGGTCTGATTCGGCACTGTAGGCATTAAGCATTAGCATCTCTCAGCCTTCGAAGCCACCTTCCTTCCACTCTCCTTCCCATCCTCTTGTCTAGGCTGGACCACTTGGCTCTGATACTGCCTCACCCCTTCCACATCATTCTGGTCCCCAGTTGTGTGTCAGAGCTCCTGTACAGTGTGGCCCACATCTTTCTTTTTCTTTTTTTTTCCCCTTTGGCCTCATATTCATGTGCTGTATATGCCAAGCAGTTCCCGAAAAAGATGCTCAGGACCTCAGCACTGTAAGACTTTAGACATCTGGAAATGGTGTATTTTGCCATTGTAGCTGACAGAATTCTACTAGGCTGGAAATAACTAATATAGGTGATATTTCATATCCTTATCTGTCATTTTATATGTCCTTACCCAATGAGCTTATCTGGTTTTGCCCATATATTTCAGTAGGCTATATATTATTACTGACTTTTGAGAGTTGGCATTCTTGAGGGCCATCATGCTTTAGAATGCTATTTGTGTCATAGTTGCAGCTTTTCTGGCTTGAAATTGAACTGCCTTGAAGCAAAACTCAGTCGGAGCTGCCATGGTGTCCTTTTTCTGTGCAGACAGCGAATGCCCCTGACCTAGGACTACGTGTGCAGGACAATAATAACCTATAAGTCTTAGGAGTGTTTTTCCTAATAAACACACTTCATGTAAAAGTGTACATATATTTTCTCATTGTATGAGTCATTTGGTTCTTCGTTGTCTTTTTGACAAATTTTGTGTGTGTGTATGTGTCTCTTTGTGTCTCTGTATGTGTGTGTGTCGGTCTCTCTGTGTGTGTATGTGTCTGTGTGTGTATCTGTCTGTCTCTCTGTGTGTATGTGTCTGTGGGTGTGTATGTGTGTATGTCTATGTGTGTCTGCCTCTCTCTGTGTATGTGTCTATGTGTGTATATGTGTGTGTCTGTTTGTCTCTGTGTGTGTATGTGTCTGTGTGTATGCGTGTGTGTCTGTGTGTGTGTCTATGTGTGTGTGTGTCTATTTCTGTGGGTATGTCCATGTGTGTGTATATGTCTGTGTGTCTGTCTGTCTTTGTGTGTGTTTGTCTCTGTGTGTGGGTGTGTTCATGTGTGTGTGTCTGTTTGTCTCTGTGTGTGTATGTGTCTGTGTGTATGCGTGTGTGTCTGTGTGTCTGTCTGTCTTTGTGTGTGTTTGTCTCTGTGTGTGTGCTCTGCTCATGTGGATGTCAGAGAACACCTATGAGAGTTGCTTCTCACCTTCCACCTGGTGATGAAACTCAGGTCATCAGGCTTGGTGGCCAGTGCCGTTACACACTGGGCCACAGTGACAGCTTCTTTAAAGTATTTTAAAAATCAAAGGGTTTTAATTTTTATTTTGATTATTAAAAGGATCATAGTTTTGACAAATTCTTGCCTAAACAAAGATTTTTCTTCAAGTAGGCTTAGGATTTTATGTTTAGGTTTTTTTTTTTTTAATGTTTCACATTGAATTAATTTTTACAAATAGTCTGAAGTAGAGATTGAAGGTTCTTCTTGCCTCTCCCCCTACAGATGTTCAATTGGTCTTTCACCCTTGGTTATGCAGCTGCTTTTATATCTTGATCAGAAACTAACTGTCCATCATCTGTGGGGGATGTTTCTGGATTCTCTCCTCTGTCCCTATTTCCAGGTCTTAGTGCCATATTGCGTCGATTTATTGTGATTTTACAATGACCCTTAAAAAGAGTGTTCTCTTTTCTCAGTTTTGTTCTTTTTCCAAAAATTTGGTTAATTTTTAAGTCACTCCCATTTAAATATGTGTTGAGAAAAAGTTATCAACTTCTGCAAAAATGCCTGCTGGGATTTTAATTGGGATCATACAATGAATAATTAAAGTCTTGAGCGTTGTCTCCCCAAACAGGTTGGAGCTTCGTGTTTGTTTGGTGAGCTGCTTTTCTGTTCATTTTTGCAGTTGTTCTTCTTTTTGTTTTTGAGACCTTTGGCTGTCTCGGAACTCACTCTGTAGCTCAGACCGGCCTCAGATCTCAAAGATATGCCTGCCTCTGCCCACCTCCGATTAAAGCCATGGGACTAAAAGTGTGTGCCACCACCAATGGTGAGCTGCTTCGTTTCAACTTGACACAACCCAGAGTCACCTGGAGTGAGAGTCTTAATGAAGAATTATCTAGGTCAGGCTGGCCTGTTGGCACTTCTGTGGGAAGTTCTGTTGACTGTTGATTGACATGGCATCATTTCATGGTTGGGCCCTGGACTGTACAGACATGATAGAAGCTAGCTGAGCTGCTGAAAACAAGGGGCTGCGCATTTCCTCTCTCTGCTGGGCTGTGCTACGACACTTTGAGTTCCTGTCTGGACGTCCTTGCAGTAAAGGACTGTAACTTAGAATTCTGATCTAAATAAGCCCTTCCTTCCCAAATTGCCTTTTATCTGCATATTTACCACAGCAACAGAAATGAAACCAGGACATTTAGTTTCTTTCCACAGATCTGTATTTGTCCATATATATTGATTGTTTTCCAGATTTATTTGCCAGCATTTCCTGTTTTTAAACTCTTATAAATAGTATTTCAAGAACCATCCCCTTCCACTATTTAAAAAAAAATTAGATTGAATTTTGTAAACTGTTCCTATATTTTGAAACTTTGCTGATCTCAACCAATTTAGTAGCCTTTTGGGGAAATCCCATTAGGTTTCCTACGTATAGATTATTATCTGTTGTATTAAGTTTCTGGCCCAACTGGCCCCACAGTCCAGATCTACCCATGGCCACTTTTACCCCCTAAGATTACTCAGACGTTTATATTAATTTCATGCTGTTTGGCCTATGGCTCAGGCATATTGCTAGCTAGCTCTTGCTCTTAATCTAACCCATGACTCTTATCCTGTTCACCCATGTGGCTCCGTACCTTTTCTCTGAGCAGCATAGTTGTCTTCTGCATCTGCTGGCTTCTCTGGCAACTTTGTGGCATTTCTACACTGTTTTTCCTGTTCCCAGAGTTTTCTTAGTATGGTAGCCCCACCCACACTTCCTGTCTGCCTTTGGCCACTCAGCATTTTTATTAAACCAGTGAGTGGGACAATTATTTACAATGGAACAGAACACAATCCCACTACAATCTGTGACTAAAGATTATTTTGGCTTCTAATCTAGAAATACGCTTCATATTATGTTAAACAGGTGATGAGAGCAGGCCTCAGTGGTCCATCCCTTATATTAATGGAAAAGTGATCTTAGAAGACCACTTAAAAGTTAAATATAACATCAACTGTGAGTATATGCCTGTGTGTAAGAAAGCTCCTTAACTTTGCTAGGAGTTTCTCTATTTTTAAAAGTTTGGGTATAGATGTTATGTTATGACAGATGCCTCTTTGCATTATTAATAGTGTTATGGATTTACTTTAAGAGTTTTGCATTTATTTACTTGATGCTTATGAGAGTATTGCCTGCATGTATGTATGTAGTATACATTCTATATGAAGGGGTCAGAATATGGTGTCTGATCCCCTGAAACTAGAGTCCTGGATGTTTGTAAGTTACCATGTGAGTGCTGGAAAGTGAACCCTTGTCCTTTGCAAGAGCAATAGATACTCTTAAACTACTGAGCTGTCTCGTAGCCCCATGTTTGTATTCTTTGTTGTGAAGTGTGTTGATTGGCCCTTACATGTTGTGTCACCCACATGTTTCCAAGAGCAACACCACTTTGTTGTGAATGAAGTATTGCCATTTAAGACAGGCATGTGTTAAGCTTGCTAACATTTTGTTTAGAATTTTTGCATTTATATTCATGAGAGTTATTTTTTAATTCAGGGTAAAGCTGACCTAATAGGAAAGCACTCACAGACTCTCTCTCACTCTCTCTCTCTCAGACTCTCTCTCTCTCACACACACACATTCTCTTGCTGTCCTAGAGTTTACATGAGGTGTTTCTTTTTTCCTTGTATGTTGTATAGAATAAGCATGTGCAGCCGTTTGGGCTGGGAATTTTCTTTAAGGAATGATTAGTTATATTCCTTTTTGGTAGATTTATAGCTGTTTTAGTTATCAGTTTCTTTTTGAGTAAATGATGTAGCTTGTGTCTGTCAAGGAATTTGTGCTCATTCTCTGTTTTACTAGCTTGGTGACATTCTCTTCTCTGTTGGTATCTATAACAACAACATTGATGTCACCTGCCTCAACTCTGACATCAGCGATTTGTGTTGTCTTGGTTTTTTCAAGTGCTGTAACTAGAACTTAATGAATTGTTTAAAACCTTGACGAATCACATGTTGATCTCATTGATTTTTTTCCTGTCTTTCTTTTATTGCTTTTTGCTCTGAGCTTTGTAGTAAGATGTTTTTGACCCTGCCAGCCCCTTGGTCCAGACTGGTAGTCCCACAGTGACTTAGTCCCAAATAAACACACAAAGTCTTATATTAATTACAAGCTGTTTAGTCTATGGTTCAGGCTTATTACTTGCTAACTCATATCCTTTAAGTTGACCTGTATTTCTATTTAGCCACGTGGCTTGGTACCTTACCTTTTTGCTCAGTGCAGCATTCTCATCCCACTTCCTCTGTGTCTCTGCATCTCATTGTCATCTTTGCTCTGCTCTCCTACTCTGTTTGCCCCAACTCTACTTCCTGTCTAGGTATTTGACCAGTCAGCATTTTATTAAACCACAAAAGCTCCACAGCAAACCTTAGTTTCCCTTCTCCTTAATTTGTGCTCAGTTTTGTTTCCTAGTTTAACATGGAAACTGAATCCCTTGACTTGAGGCCTTTATTGTCCTGTGTGTGCCATACGCTATTCCTGACTGTTTAAGCGGCATTCTATGAATTTAGTGTATGTGTTTTCATATCTACTCATTGTAGAATGCTTCTAGTTTCCCTTTTGATAATTTTACTCAATGGACTGAAATTCCGTTAAATTTGTTGGCATAAACCTGTGGCCTAGAATATGCTGTGTCTTGGTTAAAAAAACAAAAAAACAATTGAAAACAACTTCACATGCACTTGACAAGAATGTATTATGTGTGTATTGAGTGGAACACTGTATAAATGTCAATCAGATCAAGGTGATTGACATTTTGTTAAAATTATTCTGTGTGTCCACTTTATTGATTACTGCTAGAGGGGTGTTAAATCTCTACCTGTAATTGTGGATTTCCATATTTCTTCTTGATTGTGTATCCTAGGGTGCTGCTGTCAGGGCTAGTGTTTAAATTATTGTATTCTCTTGATGTACTGGTGCTTCTGTGTCACTAGTGAGTCTTCATTGCTGGTGCTAAAAGCAAACAGCCTTTGTTCTCACACTTCCCTAATGTGGCATTCATTATATGACAAGAACCATTTCTAGAACAAAATAACCATTGCATGTGTTGTCTACAGGAGAGAGAGATCCAAGGCCTAAATTGTGGGTAAAAGTAGAAGTTACATTGCTTTGGAGCTTGTTTTTATGATTGTATCCTGAGCATATCCCACAATAAAACTCATGTCTATACAACTGGAAACTATGATAATTTTTAACTGGCTCTCTCGTTTTTTTAATGGCATGTGGTAGGTAGCTTTCTATTTGGGTCTTGCCTGTCCTCCAGCTTACCAATCAGTAACATGGAGTTGGGATGTGGTCTGTTTGCGTTAATAGAATACTGATATCGTAACATTTAAATCTGTCTTCCTGCTGTTGTTTACTGCTTGTTTTTCCTGCTTTCCTTTTCTCAAGTTCAGCATTCTTTTCGATTTGTTTTTAGAGCCCTGGTTGGATTATTCGCTATACTTTTGTGGATTTACTGTTTCCTTTTGGATCATGGCGTGCATCTGTAACTCATCACAGCCTACCCTCAGATGCTATTTGGTGTCCTCACACCTCATAAGAACCCATGGCCTCCCCCAGCAACACCCGTGTGTTTCCGTTATGTACATTATGAAACGCATAATTCACAACTATTCCAGAGATGTTCTAAATACCAATTGTGGGCTCTGTGGCATTTCTCATGGTGATCATCTCCTGGGAATGATACTCTTTCAAGCTTTCATATACTTCAAAGTATCTTTCTTTGTTTCTCCTGGGTTCTTTACTTGATTTTTTAAAATTCTTCTCTTGATTTCTTTATGAATGCCACAATAAGTAAGTTTTGTTGACTTTTCTCTATCTTTTTTCTGCTTTGGCTTGACTCCCTTACTCTTCTTCTCTTCCTTCCTCCTTCCCTCCCATGCGTCCATCCACCTATATTTTATTGGCAGGGTTTGAGACTGGTCTGGTTACTCTATATTGATAATAGGTGTGAGCTACTATACCTAGCCTTGCAGTTCTTTGATATAAGGATTTGTGCTATTGATGGAGACCTTTTCTCTTTTCTAGAGTAGGCATCTACTACTGTACCTGCCCCTCAGCAGGCATTTGGCTGCTTTGACAGATTCTCTCTGTTGTAATGAGGTTTCTTGGTTTTGGGCAGCCTGAGGTCTGGATTTATAGACCTCCCGCATCAGACCCCTTAGCCGCCCACTGCTGCTCAGGCCCCCAAAATGACTCAGACACTTATATTAAGTTCATGCTGTTTGATATTGCTAGCTTGCTCTTATATCTTAACTCAATTCATTTCCATTAATCTGTCTGCCACGTGGTCTGTGGCTCACCTGTGTTCTTTACATGTTGCTCCTTTGGGCTTCAGGCTTGGTCTGTCTGACTCCGCCCTGCTCCTCCTACCTATGCTCTGATTTCTCCTTCTACTTTTTCTATGGTGCCTGTCATGGCCCAAACCAACTCCTTTATTTAAAGATTGCTATTCACAGCATACAGAAAGACATTCCCACATCATCTCTCATCTTACATTAATTCAGGTATATGTACATTTTTAATTACTTTGCTATTTTTTACATATGAAGACTGTTTAATTTTCAAGCATTTGGAGACATTTTGTCCATCTGTCTATATGCATATGTGTGTGTTATATGTACATATTGATGTGGGAATGTAGACTGGGGGGTGCACATGCATATGTGCACATGAAGGATAGCAGTTGATATTCAGTATCTTTATCAATTGTCTCCACTATTTTGGGAGACAGGATATCTTGGTGAACTTGGAGTTCATCAATTTGGCTGGGCTGGAAACAAATGGCTCTCAGGATCAGCTAGCATTACATATGGTCTGAACCCTGCTTTTATGCCAGCCATCAGGTCCTTACTCCTGCACATCAGGCACTGACAGCTGTCTCCCAAGATCCCAAATTTACTTACTGCCTTTCTGTTACTGGTTTCTTTTAAATATTGCAAGGCTTGTTCTGTTGTTTAGTGCATAATTTATCTTGTTGAGCCATTGGAAAGACTGTCTACTCTGTGAAAATGCTGTGCATGTCAACTAGGTTGTGGGTTTCCTTCCTATACAAATCACCACTTGTAATTGTAGGTGGCCTGCTCCTTTCACAGGTATAACTTCATCTATCTTAAGGAAGCCCAGTTGTTTGGGACACAATATTTAGGTCAAGACATAGTCCGGCAGGGCATGCTTCCCAGTGTGCTGTTCCCCTTACTTGTTTCAATGAATTTTGCTCTACTTTCCCTGACATTAATGTGGCCACTTCTATTATTTTTCCTTTTGCATTGTTGTATTGGAAGTATGTCTTGTAAATAGCATTTTGCTGGGTCATGATTATTTTGTGGGGGTTGTACATGAGTGAACATGGGGGGGGTGTGCATGAGTGCACACGCATGCACACATGAAGATCAACCTTGGGTGTCGTTACCCATTTTCTCCAGGCACAGTCTACCTTGGTTTCTTGACATGGAGTCCGGTGCTGGCATGAACTCATAGGTAGACTAAGCTGGATGGCCAAGCTGTCTCAGTATCTACCTGTCTCCACCGCTAGAATGGTTGGCAGATAGTCCAGACCTGCCCATCTGCTTTGCTCTGCATTGGGATTATAGACCTAGGCCGATGATCCTTTCTCCTTCCCACCTGGTCGCTGGGAACTGAACTCACACTAGCAAGGCAAGCTCCTTACCACTCTACAGACTGCAGTTTCCTCAGCCCCGCCCTCCGTTTCTCTCCTGCTTGCTGGGTTTCTGTATCTGAGCTCCCTCCTGGTGAAGCTGGCTTGGGTGGCTGCACAGTGACAGCTGTGTCCTTTGTGTTTGGCTGGTGCTGTTGTCTGTGAGCTTCCTCTCTTGCCGGCTCCTCCCTTTCTAGTCCTGTCTAGAGAAAGCCTGTTTTTTGACTCTTCTTTCTGTGCTCATGGATATTTCTGGGTGCCAGTGTCTCCAGATCCAAGTGTGAGCAGTAGGAAGCAAAGGAAAACCTAGGGAGCATCCAGCCCTATCTGCCCCCAGCTGGTGGCTGCCTTCTGCCCCCTCCTGACTGTCACCTTGGGGTTTATTTGTGACAGGGGGTCTCAGTGTGGTGCTCACTCTGTCTTTCTGGTACAGATTTCCTGGCTTGTTGAATGTTGTCTCACTTGGTGCAGAGCTCCAGGTGGGCAGTCTTGCTTTATCTCATTAAGCTGCAGACATTGTTCCGCTGTCTTGGCCCTTGAATTATCTTCTGTGACAAGAACTCTCTCACTTCGCTCTTCCTCTTCCCATGTAATTTTTTTGGTATTGAACTACTTAATTATACTTGGTTTTGGTGTGATCTTTTTTCTTCATTTATTTGTGCTTGGGCTTCATTGAGATTTTTTGAAATTAATTTATTGATTTTTTAATATGCTGAAAACATAATTTTCATACACACCTATAAATGAACTCTGAATATATTTCTCCATCCCCCTTTTATGCTAGGCAAGCACTAAGCCATATTATCAAGTCCTAATTGAGATTGTATCTGTGAGCTTATTAATGTGTAAACAATTCTCCCCCAACAGTAGGTGTCTCAACTGAGTTTATGATAAATATAGACCTGCTTTCATTTGTAGCCTGAAGTGTGCTGGTTCCTCTACTGTTTAGGGGGTGGATGTCCACATTCATTAGGCACAGAGGGGTACTTTCTTCCACCATGCTCTTTCAAATGCTCAGAGACACAATTTGAATATATGCCCAAATCAGGACTCCACTTCATTCCTCAGGAGATAGAGTTGCTTTGAGGGGAGAGAAGCAGCATGTAGAGGAATGGGCAGGTAATTTGAGCACAGGCTTAGAATCAGGGAGTTGTGTTTGAAGTCTACCATCTATTGCTAAATGTTGGAAATGCTATTAAAATCTGGAGAGTCCAGAAGGTAGTGTTACCTGCCTCATAAGGCTGATTCGTGGATTATATAAATGAATGCAACATATGGTTAAGTACTGATGAAAATAGAGGTGTGCGTGTCTGTGTGTGTATTCACACACCAGTGTGTTCTCATATGAATGCAGGAGGACGACATTGCCACATTCCCTTGAGCTTTGGTCTCTTACTGAACCTCTATGGCATGGGGGAAGCAAGCTTTGTAAACAACATGCTCCCAGGATCTGATTGTCTGTGCCCCTCAGTCCTGGGGTAACAGTGCTCAAGTCACTCCAGAATTTACATGGAACTCCAAACTCAGGTTGTCATGCTTGAGCAGCAAGTACTCTCTTCGCCACCGTGTTATCTACTGATTATTGGTTTAGATCAGCCTAGCCTCCAACGCAAGATCCTTTAGCTTCTGCTGTCATCTTGACAGCATCATTAGTGGTGTAGACCAGGCTAGCCTTTGACTCATGATCCTCCAGCCCCCATTGCCTCAGAATATCTCTGGCACACACTGCCATGCTGGTAATTTAACTTATTAAAACAGTTTGAGCTTCACAACAGAACTGGGCAGAAGATACAGGGATTTCCTGCATGCTTCCCACCCCTTGCATCACACCAGAGTGCATACTTTGAAATAACTGCTGTTGCAGCATTGCCACACATCGTCACATTAAGCTTTGCTCTTGGTTTTAACTTCTGTCAGTTTCAACAGAAACATAATGACATGTGTCCACAATTGTGACATAGAGAATAATTTCACTGCCTTAAAAGTCCCCCACGATGTACTTGTTCATCCCTCTCTTCCTTCCCGACCTACTAATCTCTGTCCCCAGCGTTTTCTTTTCCAGAGTGTTATGGACTTGGGTTCACATGGTATGTGGCCTTTTCAGATTGGTTTCTTTCAACAAATGAAGTGTACCTAATGTTCCTCCACATCTTTTGATGGTTTAGTAACAGGCACACTTCTCTTTAGTGGTCAGTACTATTCCACGGTCAAATCACCCACTAAAGGACACCTTGACTTCATCTGACTTCTGGCAGTCATGGCTACAGCGACTGTAAATGTTTGTCTGTGACTTTGTAACTCAGTTAAAGAACCAGGGTGCTATTGCTGGGTCTTTTGGGAAGAGGACTCTTTGCTTTGACAGTGCTGAGGGGTTCTTTCAATGTGGCTGTACCATTTGTCATTCCCAGCAGTGAATGTGAGTCCTGCTGTTCTACATCTTTGCCAGCATTGATTTGTATCAGGTGTCAATTCTGAGCTTTTAGTCATTCTAATAAGTTAGATCATTGTTTTAATTTGCAACTCCTCGATGATGTAGGATGTTGAGCACATTTCTATATGCTAATTGCTGCCTATATGTCTTCGGTGAAATATCCAGAATTTTTGTTCTTTTTCTAGTCAGGTCATTCATTTTCATGTTGAATTAAAGTGTTCTTTATGTATGTTGGAGCTGATTCTGTTTTTATTGTAATATATTATTACCCTAAGTGTTGCACAAGGGATTTTCTTTTGATACCTGAGCATAGCTGGAAAAAAAATACAAATATTTCTTCCTTTTCTGTGGTGGAGATGAAGAAATTATTTTTTTTTAACCTGGGAAAGAAAAAGAAAAGAAAGATTGTTTTTTAGGTTGCTCTGATCCAAAAAGATCTTCAAGCAGTCTCTTATGAAGAGCCTATATGCCATGTTTCTCAGCCATTGATGAGGCATGGAAGTTGGCACTCAGCTCAGCATCCCTCCCTTCTATGGATCCACTATGAATCCAGGGATAACATCAAACCTGTTAGCAAGTCACCTAAACTTCCAGACAGCTATTCTGGCCTGGATCGTTCCATTCAGACTAGTTGCTAATGCTGTTGGAGAAAAGCTTGCCCTGTAGTGGGTATCAGGCTTTATATTAAACTGTCTGGCTCTCACTCTCCCAGCTTCACAGTGATGGGTTTATATTACAGGACTCATTTTCATTTTATGTCTTTTTATTTACACACCAATTCTTTAGGAAGTAATTTTAATTCTCAGTTTTATGAGAGAGGGGCTCTGTGTCTCTGCATTCCTATATAAAAGAAAGAAAATGATTGTTTTTAATGCAGATTTGAAGGAAATATAATGGATTTCAGCTACAACAATTTCTCCTCATTTAGAAAAGATGAACACCTAGTTAAATGAACAATGTCATTCCTCCTATAATCGGAATACATCCTGTTTCCATGACAACCTGTACTTACCAGATTGCCTGGTAAAAGAAGTATTCTGATTCTGTCTTTGATAAAGGACTTGACCACTTTCTTCATTCTGGCAATTCAAATCTATTTGGGGCTTCCCCCACCCCTTTAACATGGACCACTTTTGAGAGTTGGGCATCGACCCCATTTCAGAGGCAGATTTCCTTCAGAATGATAAAAGAGGCCTTCCCAGCCAAATGCTGATGTACAAAGGAAATGAAGACAGTGCCACCGGTCAGGTCATAGTCATTTTCTGGACTCTCCCCATTACATTAAATCAACAGCCCCAATGCTCCAACTTATGAATACTCTGCCTGATCTGTGAGGAATGATTCTACTGTTCATTTTCATCTGGACTCTCTAGAGGAAAGAGAAGGAAGATCCTCTCTCCACTACTAATTTATAGCTTGTCTTTAAAGGTGGTCTGTGTCCTCTTAAAACTAAGTTCTGTTCTTGCAAAGAGAGTGATGTTAGTGATTTTCTCTCAAAATGAAAAATAGGAAATTATTTGCATCATTAACTATGCTTTTTCAAAATTTGAGAAATAACAGCCCTACATTTTATTGACAAGATTATGTTTAATGTAACATAAAATATTTAAGTCCAATATGGCAAGAAAACATGACCCTTGGGCATCCTAGGAATTGAACAAAAATGTAGGAGTATTTAGTCTAGTTCTGAAGGGCCTACTGGGTTTGGAAGAACAAAGTGATTATCTGATATCCCCACATCACTGTCAACCAGACCAGTTATGGCCGGGACACTCCATACAAAGTCACAAGAGGGCCACCAGGCACCTTTGTCTATGAGACCTGATATTTTGTAACAGACCTTTTGTGTCAATAGGTCGCTAGTGATAGCCTCTGAGAGTGAGTTACTGACAATAAACTTTTAAAGCAATGGCACAACACACAGTGTAACAGTGTGTATATGTTGTGTAACAAATGAAAATAAAAAGAAGTGAGACATCACCAGGCCTTTCTGTATTTATCATTCCTGCTGATAGTTGTCCCAGGTTAGGAATAGTAACTATAGAGGTTCCCCAGCTGAAGTGTCTGCCAGCATCCTCATGGTTCCTAGTTAGCACTTAGCATGGAAGTTACAGTCCTGAAAATGTTACACAATTATATTATTTTTAAAATGTGATTTCATTTTAAATCCTGCTTTATTTTTCTTTACTTATTGACTGTCCACCAGTTGATGATGATTCTCAAGCTTTAGGGTATTCAGCACTTTAGAAGCAAATGACTGGTCTGGGGAGATGGCTCAGTTCTTTAAGTGCTTGCCCATGCAATCACATGTTCTAAATCTGCAGCATCTACATGAACATCTGGGCACAAAGGTGTGCTCCCATGTCTACAGAGGCAGAGGGTCCCTGGATCTCACCACACTCCCAACGTAGCTGAATCAGTGAGACCCGCTCCAATGAGAGACCTTACCTCAAAAAGGTAGAGGGGACTGAGGACTCCACATGTGAACCTGTGGCCTCTCCACACACACACACACACACACACACACACACACACACACACACACACACTCCACACACACACACACACACACACACACACACACACACACACACACACACACACACACACACACACCAAGGGGAAAAAGAAGGTTCATGATATAAGAGAGTATTTCAACAAGTGCTTTGATGAAGGCATCTTCCTCCTACAGGGGTCACTATCCAGACATTTGTCAAATACCCACACTATAAATATTTCTTTATAGTAATTGTTTTGAAGTCTTTAGAGGCTAGCTCTCATCTCAGGGGCTTTGGCTAACTGACCTGCAGGCCTGCTTCTAACTGGCAAGGCACTCTAGTTTGTCAAGTTTTCCAGGTCAGGATACTAGGACATACCATTCAGGGTTCAAACCAGGACAGTCCTTGGCAAATGAGAAGGTTGATCATGCGATGAAGCCTTTGCTAACTCCCACAGCAGAGCAAAGGAGAACACTTCTATCCCATCCACCAAGCTATGGAAGACTGGCCCCAGCAAGAACTCCTAAGGGATCAGTGACAGACCACAGTCACAGCACAGGTCCCTTCCTTGGAGTTTCTAAAGCTAGGCACATGACCATATATCTATAGCAACAACCAAAGAGTTAATCCCCAGCATCTCTTTTGCCAGAGTAAGTGTTCCTGAGTTGGATATTTTGTGTCCCTGCTTGGCAGTGCTCTGCATCAGTCTGTATCTCAAACAATGGAACTTTGCCCAACCCTCCGAGGGTGGTTAGGGACAGTGAATGGCAGAAAGGAAGTCTTGGATAGTACAGAGAAGATGTAAGCACCACATTTGGGGACCATGTGTAAAGTGGGCAAGCAGGATCAGTAGATCTGATGGTCCCACGAGCCAGGCAGAGGCCGAGAACTGGGATGCGGGATGCTTTGAGGGCTGGCCTGTCCCACAAGCTCATGTTAAGGCTAAGCTTAGACACACCAAGGGAATGGGGTGGACTTGCTTGGATTGTGTATATTTTCAAACATATTCAATATATATTCACATATTTCCAAGAATATGTAAATAGAGGTATGTGTATGCACCTCTATTTATATACACACATGAGTATATATCCATATACATTTAGAAATAGACTTCCAACTGTGTTTGGAAAGGTGGGAGGAGGTGTGGAGAATTCAGACCACAGCCTGTGAGAGAGTCATTTGGGATCTTGAAGGAACAAAACAGTGAACATGCTGTCCATGGACAGGAGGGGGACTGGCCAGGGAGAACAAGAAAGTCAACCTGCTTCATGCACCTTTTTTGGTTCCATCCCAGACCTCAGTGTGCCAGCAGATGGCAGACCTGTATGTGCTGGGACAGAGACAGGAAGAGCCTTCCCCTCTGACCCCAGATACTTCAGTATGGTGATGCATTGCAGACCTGGGAAGCTTGTGACATGGACTCTGAAAGAAATAACCAGCAGAGGGCGCTCTGCATTTGAGTGGAAGCTTGAAGCAAGAGATAGGGCAAGCTATGAGGAGCAGAGGGACTGGTGGGCCTGAAGACAGACAGATGCACAGGTGCTGTGCAGCCCTAAAGAAGTTCTGAGGACAGGAAAGAGGGCAGCGTTTTGTCATGGAATCAGTGTTTAGAGGTTTGGACCTAGGCTGCTGTGTCAGCAGTTCAGAAGACATGGGTTGCAGGATGGAAGGTAGCTGCCTGTGATGTCCTTTGCTGAAACTCAAGAAATGAAGAGGAGGAGTGGTTGGCATCCTTGAGAAAGAAGGAAGACAAACTCAGAAGGTGTAGAGGAGACAGGGCATGGATCAAAGCTGGTACATTGATAGCTATGGAATTCAGAAGGCCCTGGCTTCATTGTCACATTTTTCTAGGCTCAACAATCAAAAGGCTGCACTCTTAGGTCCAGTGCAATTTCCTCTTTTCATTTGCAGCTCAGAACTAGACCCTCCGAGGCCGCTAGAACCTGTACCACTGGTTGAGCATTTCCTGTGTGCAGCTTATAAAAGAGGGCATCTATACCAAAGGGAGCTCATGTTAGAAGCTCTTTCTTGGGTGAGAAATATGGGGCCCAGCAAGTTGAATGTCCTTAGAGTTCCGTTAAAGGCTAGTTCAAACCCAGGCAAAGTAACTGCTGTTAAAGTACACTGTAGTCTCCCCTCACCCTATTAGAGTCTCAGACTAGTTTCATGCCTCCACCCTGACACTTCAAAGCTATGGCTTTAGGACCAAGCAACTATGGCTTTGCTTGGAGGGTCTATGCAAGTCTGTGTCCCAGACTTGTGTCTAAAGAGTCTGAGGTCTGCCACCTAGTGGCCACAGACGTCCTTTTTCTTTGGAGTTGAATACAGGCAGGCCAGGTATTTTTAGCACTACATTTTTTAAATGGGGAAACTTCTCAGCCTCAGAGAAGGAGCCCAGCAATGTAAACAACATATTGCCAACAAGGCCAGCACCCATCCGACAAACACTTAACATGTGACTACAAATCTCGCCATGGACATGCACATACCCTGGTCACTGTGACACAGGTTTCTCCTGTCTGTATTGTTCACTGGTGATCTCAAGAGCCTAGGATAGTAGCATTTGCATAGCAGATATGCATGCATTCATTGGATGGAACATTGGCCGCATCCTTTTAATATTTATTTTAAGGTATGAGTGCTGTCTGCATATATAGGCATACATGCCAGAAGAGGGCGCCAGATCTCATTACTGGTTGTTGTGAGCCACCATGTGGTTGCTGGTAATTGAACTCAGAACCTCTGAAAGAGCAGCCAGTGCTCTTAACTACTGAGCCATCTCTCCAGCTCCTTTTGTCAGCATCTTTGTGACTGTCCTATGACGTATGCGCGTTTTCTGACTTAAAATGATGGCTTTGGGGATTAGTAGCTTGGGATACCCATTGCTCAAATGTGGAATCTTAGTACATGTGACTTGGACTTCCTGGCCTTAGAGATTCAAAGCTTAACCTCTAGGATCTACTCTGTGCTGAGTTTTGTTATGTATCATTCCTATTATGTTGACACACAGTAGAACTATCTCCTCTCAAAGAAACCACTAGACATTTACATTCAGGTTCTAACTTTGGAGTAGAAGGTTTACCTCCCTGTGATGTGACAGAGTGTGTAAGTGAAGGGAATGTCACTAGTTTGCCCTGAACTCTATGACTTGCATAGTCTCTTCATGCATCCTTCATTGTTTAAAGAATGAGACTGAGTTAGCTTCCTTGCCTTTCCTTCTCTTCCAACTCCAACATTCTACTGTTTCTGTGCCTCCTAGGGAGCTGGATATGAGTGGAAGAGAGAGGACCACTTGTTACTAGGCAACCAGCACTCGCCTCACCCATGTTGCCATGGTGATGATGAAAGTTGGGCTGATGGGATTACCAGCTCCTGCTAATTGCACATGAGCACTCAAGGTCTCTGTCTTTTTCTTGTTTGCTCACTGGCTTCAACTCTCTTGTTCTTCTAGGAACCATAGAGAGAGCTTCTTTCTCATCTATAGGCCTCCTGGGGCATCCCTGGTACATTAATGAAAAGCTACTAGAAATGGAACCTGGTTATGCCCCTGAGTAGCTGTGTGACCTTGGGCAAGTTACCCAGCTTCTCTGAGCCTCCATTTCCTCTTTTGGAAAATGAAGGGTTTGGAATGCTGATCCCTGCAGAAGGTTCTTCCTAGTTTTCAAATCCTTTGATGCCTAGGGAGCATGTCAGGGGAACAGACCACACTGTTACCAGGCAACCAGCAGGCACCCTGCCCAAGTTGCCTTGGTGACTGGATACTGGAGGGGAGGGGAGTCACTGCTGCAGCTAATTGCTTAATTATTTATGAGTGCCTCAAGTCCTTTCTGTTGTTTTTGTTGCTAGGGGCTGTGGGGTCACCTTCTCCTCTCTCCCGCTACCCCAAGGCATCTGCATTGTGTGCTAAGCAATAGGAGAGCACCTTGGCCTGGACCTCAAGCGACCCACGTTCTAGTTCTGCCTCTGTAGTGTCCTAGAGCAGTGGCCTCAGGTAAGTCAGCTCACCTTCCCAGGCCTTGAGTTTCCTCTTTCCTATAGGCGTGTGTTTGTTTAGGGGAACACTAGGTGCTCCATCTCCCCAGAGGTTCTGGCTCCTGCCATCAATTTGTGAAATGAGAAATACAAGTGACATGTTCCTAATTTGTTTTCAGTGAAGTATAATTTTGAAGCATAATGAGAATCAACATGTGTTTGGTGGGAAGGGGACAGAAGTGTTCACCATTGCCTCTCCTTGCCTTAGTCATGTTGCCTGAATTCTTTACTAACCTAAGGTCATTTATATTTTACTCATTATGTATATCACCAACTTCCCAAATATATTTCAGATCTTCATAGTATAAGATGCAGCTAGGCCATTAAAACATAAGTAGAAGTAAACATAAGAATATAGGAGCTCCTTCATTGCTTAGTAGCCATGTTGTAACCTAGAGACTACTGTAATTTTGAGCACCTTCGAAGCTAAAGCAAAAGAGCAATTGGTATATAAGGCAGAAAAAACTTTCAGACTTTTTCCGATCCTAAATTCTAGAAGGAATTTATTATGCGTCCTTTTATTTTATAGGAACTGCAGATAGAAATTTAAAACTGACCTTTGTGACTGAGAGATTATTCCAAAGGGTGAGGAAGAATCAAATTGCCATAGTTTGGCTGGTTGTGATCATTAGAAAGCAGCCATCCTTTCTACTGGCACCTTAGAATTTCAGACAGATAAATGTCACTTAGTAAGTCTGAGTCCTCAGAGTCAGGAGCTATTTATAACTCACATACATGGATATGTGCGTATCTGGTACAAGTTGGCAACATGTATCAGCTTTTTAAATGCAGGCTGCTGTTCTCTTACCCCACACTCATTCTGAAGTGAGCCTGTGCAGATGAGGATGGGATTATGAAGATGCCCATGGTGGACTTACTTAGAGAAGAAAGCGGCCAGAAAAATATACTGTTGGGGGCTGGGCCTTTACAGTGAGTCCTGTTGTCCTGTTGGCCCTTTTGTGATGACGTAGATGTGTTTTGATATGGAAAAGTATGTTCTGATCCATAATGTTAAATAAGAAAAGAAAGTGCAGCGTTGAAGTTAAATGCATCTGTTTCATCTACAAAAATATTGGAAGATACAGTTTATAAATTGAGATGTATGCATGTATGCACAGATGTGTATGTTTCCAGAAGCTGTTAGCAGCAGTTTCCTCTGGGAGGCAGATTGATTGTCTTGGGAGGGAGAGACCTCTCCTCTATGACTTATTTTTACTCTCTGGATCTTTGTTTTTCATTCAGATGGGCAGAGAGCCTGGCAGCGGAAACTCTGAATTCTAGAGTCTTGTCACACCTGTTCAAATCCCAGCCTTGTTGTGTACTAGTCATGTGACCTTGGGGTTAACTACTCTGTCCTATATCCGTGAGATGGGTGGATAGTACCTTCCATGTCACATTATTTTAGGGGTACACACACTAATAGGGCAGAGCTCTCCAAAAGGCTCTCACAATGCCAGATGTGGGCTTTTTGGAAAGGATAAAGAAAGATTGAACAAAATCGCATCTGACCAGGAGGATCCTAGTACCTCAATGATGGAAGACTTGATAAAATAGTCACATTTCCAGAATCTTGTGCTACATGGAAGTGACATTTCAAGAAGGGATCACAAAGCCCACATATTATTTTGTTTTCATTTTTTATCTTACTTTGACTAGTTAGTGGGCAAGATGGTGGTCCTGAGTTCAGGACAACCTCTATGAACCTATAAAGCTTCCATCCTATCATGTTCTCCAGTTCTTCTCTCTCAAACAGAAATAAAAATAAATGCTGTCAGATGGAAAATGGACCAGGTGACCAACTCCATGTCCCCAGCTGTTGAAGGCCAGAAAGGTACTATCTTGAAATTTGGGTTAAAGAGGATGTCCAGGGCTTCCAGCATGCCTCCAGGCCTTTGCCTTTCTCATGAAGAGAGTAACATAGGCCTGGAAGGGACCACGCTAGAGGGTTCCTCTTATTGGGAACTCAGGAGTCTCATGGCTATAGTGACTTCCTGGATTTTCACATATGTAGGCTGTGCATGCAGAACTGTAGCTTCATCCTTGCCCTTCTGCCATGCTTGGAGGCAGACTTGGAGAACTTTGGTCAACTCTGAGGACTCTCTTTGAAGTCGGGCATTCGTAGGCACATCCAAAGAGGGAAGGAAGATAACCCCGGTCCCTAAATACACTGAGTTAGGCAACTTTATTCTCACACTAGGCATGCAAAGCTTCAGTACTCCATGGCCTCAGTGTTGCCAGATTCCATCTTCTGTCTAATACCTCGTTTCTGCACTCTCAGACATTGGAATCTTGTTATCTGTTCGGCCATTGGTCCTCTCTCCATCTATCTGTCACATCCAACTGTGCTTCCATCTGCCCTTCCATCCCTCCGTCCCTCCTCCAGCCATCTGCCAGCCTTCCCATCCATCCAGCCTTCAGATTGCTGGTATGTCAATCCATCCATCCTTCCTTCTTTCCTCCCTCTCACTGTTGGACTCTGAGATTCCATCCACCCTGATCCATTGGCCGAACCTTACATCTGTCCTTGGCCCCAACTACGGGGCCAGCCGGGTGACTGTTCTGCCCTTCTCCCTTGGGTCCTCAGCTCGGAGCTCGGCCGCCCAGCCTTTGTTGGACTGGGACAGGGCCCAGGCCGGGGCGGGGCGCGGGGCGCGGGGCGCGGGGCGGGGCCGGGCCGGCGCCGGGAGACTCCTAGGCGCTCGGGTCCGCGCGTCCGCGGCCTGGCCGGCTGAGAACATGGCGCTTCCCCCGGCCGCCGCGCCCCCCGGGGCTGGCGAGCCTCTCGGCCTGCCGCTGTCGGCGCTGCGGCCCGAGCCAGGCGGCGTCCCGCTGCACTCGCCCTGGACCTTCTGGCTGGACAGGTGAGGGCCGCGCCCCGCCGCTTTGTTTCGGCCGCGTCCTCGTCCCACGCGCGCCGCTGCCGGGGGTCTCGTGCTGGCGCAGCCAGAGTTCGGCGCGCGTCCCCGGCGAGCGTCCAGCCAGCCCGGCCGGGAGTCACGGCGGGCCGGCAGAGGCTGCCCGGTTTGTCCCGGGGCGCTGGGCTTGCTGCGACCTTCGTGGCTACAGCAGTCGGAAAAGTCGGCCAGCGGCGGGGAAGCGTGCGGGCCGGGCTGGGACCTCGCTGCGGGCACCTGCGCTTCTGGCCCGGGCAAGGGGTCTGGGAGTGAGCTGGGGCTTCTGGGGTCCAGGACAGCTTTGTGGGAACAGCTCAGGTGCCCTCGCCTCAGCGGAATCCCTGTCTAAAAGAGAAACTTCTCGAAATATCCTGGGTCTCCATCCTGCCTTGGTTTTCTTCACAATGCTCAACGCCACAGCATTTTTTCAGTGTGAACTTATTTTCAGTTTGTCCCTGGCCCTCCATTGCTTGCCCTGAGCGAGGTTCACAGAGCAGGGGGTGGCTTTGGGTGTTTGCACAGTCCTGCACCTAGAACTGTGCCTGAATGGTACTTTTGCTGCATGTATAGATGCATGGATGTCCTGTCATCTTGACACCGGTCACTTGTGGTGGGTAATGACAACTCAAGTTGTTTCCAAAAGTGTGTGGGAAGTTTTGATAAAAATTGTGTCTATCTTGGTTTAGGAGTTTAAAGTATGTGACAGTTTCCAGAGAGACTTAGTCTTACAGTTTACACTGATGTCTTTTTTTTTTTTTTTTAAACTTTGCACCAAATGCCTGCAAGTTTTTTGTTTGTTTGTTTGGTTTTTTGTTTTTGATTTTGAAAACTGATACTCCTGTTTTAAGTGAAGACAGTTCTTTCCCTGGTGGATTAACACCTACCTCTAAGAAGAGACACCTGGCTGAAACCAGTTAGTCTTCCTGGGAACCAGAGAGATTGGGGGTGGGGAAGATGGGGTGAATCTCATTTGCAAAACATTTTCACTTTCATTCTGAAATTCCAGTATTTGACTGTCATAACAGGAGTGGTTTTGGATTTAGCAGTCATTAGCAAAGTGAAGTCATGGATTTGTTTTTAAAGGTGGCCTCTTAACTGTGCAGTTGTTACCTGACATCTGTTTACTACACCCCAGCCTGTGGTCCAAAATGCAGGCCTGCTGTTCAGTAGAAACAGGATGGAGAGAACTCCGCTTTCAGCAGATTTAGTCTACTTAGAATGGTACATTTTAGGAGTATTCTAAGGTATCAATATTGTATGCCCAAATGTGCTTTATGAAAACACCTAATGCCTTTTAACGTAAGAATATGTAGGCTGGTGGTGTGGTGCAGTGGTAGAGCACATGCGCATCATGAACAAGGCCCCTAGGTTCAATTCCTAGCCCTGGGGCAGAGAGAGAATAGCCCTAAGAATATGTAGCTCTAGTAAAAGCACAAATTATGTCTTTCTTATATTGATTTGCACTTTCTCCCCTCTAAAAAGTCAATAAATGGAATGTGTTATTTCTGTAGTGTCTAAACCTTTAATAGAGACGCTGTATTTATTTAGTAATTATAACCAGTTTCAACATTGTGCCTGATCCATCATATCATAATTTTTTATTGAACTTTATTTCACTTCTCTGAGAATCTAGTATTTATAAAGTCTCTATGCACCCCCAGGCACACTCAGGATTGTGAACATCTCAAATTCTAAAAGTTAAGGTCGAGTTTTCTCCCAGAGAAGCAACACTGGACAGAGTGGTGAGGTTCTTCCCTCAGTCTAGAGCTCTGAGCTTCCTTTTGGTACCTTCAGCAGTCCCTCAGTCTCCTTGCACAGGCTCACCTAGCTGTACCTCATTGTTAAATGAGCATTAACTGTGGCTTTGTCATACAGGGCTGTTGTGAGCTATGGATGTAGAGTATGGAGCAGGTGCCTGGCATTGAGGGGCAGAGGAGTAAGCTAGGTTGGTGAATTACTGTGTACACAGGAGACCTGCATTCCTCTGCCTTTCTCCAGGATCTAAGTCAAAAGCCAGGCATAGTGGGACAGTACTCATAGGTACTCTTGCAGGACTTACAGTCTTAGCACTGGGGAGGCAGAGACAGGTAAAACCCTGACACCCACTGGCCAGTCAGTCTATTACTACTTGGTGTGTGCTCCAGCCTAGTGAAAGACCCTGTCTGGAAAAGACCAAGGTAGACAGCATTGTAGGGGGATTATGTTGTTCCATTGTAAATAATTGTCCCACCCACTGGTTTAGTAAAAAGCTCTGATTGGCCAAAGGCAGACAGGAAGTGTGGGTGGGGCTACCAGACTAAGAAAACTCTGGGAATGGAAAGAACAGAGCAGAAATGCCACAGAGGAGCCAGACAAGCTCCAAGATGCAGAGGACAGCTATGCTGCTCTGAGAAAAGGTACTGAGCCCGGCTGAACAGGATAAGAGTCATGAGTTAGATAAAGGGTAAAGAGTTAGCAAGTTATATACCTGGGCCTTAGGCCAATCAGCCTAAAATTAATATAAGCATCTGTGTGTCTCTGTGGGACTGCAGGTCCAAACCTTGAGGCTAGGCCCAAAAGTCCAGGCCAGAAACCTAAGGAAAGACATCTGTTGGCCCCTGGCCTCCATATGCATATGCACGCATCGCTGTCTGCAGAGCAGCTGATAGGAATTCAGTAAAAGGAAGCCAGAATCCTACCTTCATTTCCCACCAGGCAAATCCAAGAACCCTTTGGAAGCTATGTGTGCTCTTTTGTCCTTCCTCCCCGCTCTGCTAGAGGGTGTGCACCCAGCCACCTTTCCTTCCCTCTCCTCTCTTCTCTGTCCCATTTCTCTCTCATCATAATGATCTTTCCACACAGAAAAAAGAAAGTTATTTGCATTTTAAATAGTCAACTGTAAAAATCTCTACTTGGTTGAAAATCAGTGTGCTATGCGGCTAAGACTGTAAGTATATGTATGGGTCAGGACACTGCATGAAGAGACATCTTCCCCTTCACTGAGTATTTAAACCCTCTCTCCCCTTGGTTTTTACCTTCACTCCTTGTCACTATATGGTGACCTCCTTTTTCTCACAGGACTCAGCCCTAGGTCTGTCCTGCATAAGGCAGGCTTGCAGCTCCCGCTGAAGCAGGAGATGACAGAGCACCATAGGCAGAGTCTGCAGCCTGTCTCCACTTCCCGTGCACTATGTCACCTTTTCACTGCCTCACAGCTTTCCCCTAATGTCTTGGTTATGAGCAGTTAACCATCGTGTCGTCCCCATCCTTCCAGTCTCTCAGCCCCCAAATCCTGGAGTCTTCTGTAATTCTCCTTGCCCAGAGCAGAAGCTAGAAAATAACTGGGTGACTCCGCTTTTCAATCCTACTGAGCACTTTTTACTGCTCTGCTGCTCTCCCTCCCGCCCCTGCCCTGAAGCTCTTGGCCTCCTTGCTTTCTCCAATGGCCCAAGCATGAGGCCCTTTGCCCCTGCTGCCGTCACTGTCCGGACTCCCTTCCTACATCTGCTCTCTGTATCTTCTAGTTTCTTCCCTGACCACTGATGTGGAAGGGCGCACGTGCCTCCACATGTGCACCCTGAGTCTCCTTCGTTACATTTTGTCTTTAGAGTCTTCACCATTGGCTGGCCTCTCTAGAATGTGAGAGTCTATGAAGGCACAGCTCTGATCCTGTTGCTCACTTCTCAGCTTCCAGACCTGACATAGTGTTCATGGTGGCATTGTGATCTTCCCATAGCAACTGTGCTTTCCTGCAGTGGCTCATCATTGCCCTGAGGACTCCCACATGGAGCCGATTTCTCTCCAGTGTCTTCCTCTTCTACTCACCCATGTTGCTTCACATCCCCATCCTACCTACCAGCATTTCAAAGCTGCCATTTCTGTCTGATTCTTGGGTCTTCTTCTCTAAGTACCCTGCCCTATCCAAATCTCTACTTTTGTGGTCTTAGTGACCTTCAGCAAACTTGCTAAAGTCTAAGACATCCCCTCCTTCTCAGCGGCCCCCCTCACTCTTTCTGCTGTCCCTGGTCATCTGTATCTCCAGAAATATAGTGGCCTTCTGGGGTACCTGCAAGTTCCCAGTCTCCTCCCTCTCCAGTGCCCTGTCTGGGAGGTAGCACTTCTGAACATATACCTGATCTGGCCCTTCTGGCCTTTCTAACCATACAGCAGAGATTACTTAGCTGTCTTATTATCTAAAGCTGCTTCTGCAGAGGTGTGTGTAGTTCAGATGAATTGCGTTCTAGATCTCTACTATACTTCTACCAAAGAGGCTCTCAGTGGTGAGGTGTATTGGGTGATGTTTTAGATATCAGCCATAGTAAGTTTTGTTTCCAAGATAAAATCTTACCATCTAGCCCAGGCTAACCTTGAACCCTTGATCCTCCTGCCTAACCCTCTGGAGTACTGGACTTTCAGGCATGTGCCACCACACCTGGCTTTAGACATGAGACACATTTGCAGAAAAAAATTACTTGTTTTTATTTTGTTTTGTTTTTAAGAAAAACCTTAAACTTTCAGGTTATGGTACCAATTTATATTTTGCTGTTTTAAGTTCAAAACCCTGCTTTTGACCTGGCCATTACCTTCTCTGGTTCCAAAGTACTGCCATTTTGTTTCCCCACCTCCCAGTAACAGCAAACTTTAGATTCTTGTCTTGCCAGGGACTTCACTGCTAGTGAACTTTGTCTCATGAGCTCCTGCTGTTTGGTATGCAGGATGACTCCTGGTCTACCTAGAGGGCTCAGCTACCACAATGCTCCTCAGTCAAGATGCTTACAACTTTTATTGCTCTTTGATTCCTCCACAACATTTTTTTCCTGGCAAGTTTTCTGTTATGGTTAGTTTATCTTTTGTCTCTTGATGGTGAGATGCTAAAATCTTCAGGTCTGCAACCCACGGGAGTGCCTGGTACACAGCAGGCACTTTGTATTTGTGGACTTAGGTTGTTATGTGTATGAGTGTTTCACTTAATATATGTCTGTCTGTAGACCACATGTATGTCTGGTACCCACAGGGACCAGAAGAGGTAATCAAATCTTCTGCTACTGGAGCTGAAGACAATTAGAAGCTTTGATGTGAGCTGTGGGACTTGAACCCAGGTCTTCTGGAGGAGGAGCCAGTAATCTTAACTATTGAGCTGTCTCTTCAGCCCTGAACCTCTGCTTTGATCACCACCAACTCACCCTGTTCAGCTTAGCTGCACCAAGTTTGTGTGTCTGAGGTAGTTCTCTCTCCCTCCCCTCTCTCTCTCTCCCCCTCCCTCTCTCTCTCCCCTCCCTCTCTCTCTTCCCTCTCTCTCTTCCCCTCCCTCTCTCTCTCTTCCCCTCCCTCTCTCTTCCCCTCCCTCTCTCCCCCTCCCTCTCTCTCTCCCCCTCCCTCTCTCCCCCTCCCTCTCTCTCTCCCCTCCCTCTCTCTCTTCCCCTCCCTCTCTCTCTCCCCTCCCTCTCTCTCTTCCCTCTCTCTCTTCCCCTCCCTCTCTCTCTCTTCCCCTCCCTCTCTCTTCCCCTCCCTCTCTCCCCCTCCCTCTCTCTCTCCCCCTCCCTCTCTCCCCTTCCCTCTCTCTCTCCCCCCCCCTCTCTCTCTTCCCCTCTCTCTCTCCCCCTCCCTCTCTCTCTCCCTCCCTCCCCTCTCTATCATAATCTCCAGCCTGTGTTGTAAAATGTTAATTTCTACCCTGCCTAGGCTACTCAGTAAGACCTCTCTGTGTATAGAAGATGGTGAACTTGTCACAAATGCCCTTGTTTCTAAACTGGAATGTTACTTCTGTGAAATGAACATATTGAAGTGAATCGCTGACAGATGAGAGTAAAGGCCACAGTTTGACCTTCCCTCCTAGTGGGTACCTCATGTACCACAAGTTCCGGGAATGAGAAACGGGTTCAGAAGTATGAAATTCTAAGACACCTACCATATAGTGCATGATGCATCCTGATGCCTTTCATGCTGTGGTCCAGAACCACAAATTTGACACCTGGAGGTGGGGCCAGGCTTGCAATGGATGAGGTCAGCAGAGGCCACAGGATGAGAGTAATTGAGGCTGTGACTGAGGCTGACACCCCTCCTCTCCCATTCTTGTCCTTCCATCTCCACGACCCTCTGAGTAGCTGAGGGTTTTAGTTTTGCAGAAGGTTTCAGTATTGATCTGCCTGTACAGCCAATGCCCTTCTCTAGGGGATGCATGACCTCTCCACATGTGAACAAGTAAGGTACTTCATGCAGAATGGCCCAGGACCTTAAATTATTAGCACCCTAACTTTGAAAAGTTACCCTTGGCTGCTAGTGACTTAAAAAAAGAAAGAAAGAAAGCTATCTTTCTGTTTTTTATATTATAGATGCTACTGACTTATTCTTAAACCCAAGGCAGCAGGCAAGAGCAGCAATGCTACGTGATGATGTCTCAAGAATCAGTCAGTCTTAGCAGGGTCTGTGAGCTTATGTTGTGCCTCTCCGCTGGACTTCTGGCCCCAGTGGATTAATTGTAAGTGAAGGTGAAAAGAGCCCCACAGCTACTGTAGAACAAGAATGGCATTTGGGGGCAGGGAGAAATCATAGTCAGATAAACATGTAGGAATGCTTGGGTGACGCAGACAGCTTCAGCAGATGCACTGCTGTCAACAAGCTCAGCTCCTTTTTATACGGGACTCTCAAACAGGAAACTGGTGTAGCCGCAAGCCACAGATCTATCTAAAAGTGATTAAAATGAATTCATCCTTAATGGAGTGAATGATGTACGAGGGGCATACTTAATCACGGTGCTGGGCTTGTGTGTGTTTTCCCTCTGACAGCTGAGCCTGATGTTGATGTAAATTGCTTGGGAAGGGTGGATTTCAGCAGACACATCCCTGGCTTTGAAGCCTTTCCCCTTCAGATTCACTCTCCTAGCTGAAATGAAATCATCTCCTGTAGGACGTGGAATATTGTCATCATTCTTGTTTTTCATGAAGTGTATGTGCACTAGGCACATAATTGGAGACACTGTACTATACAAAGCTATAACCTGTCTTTCCTCATCTTCGCCTGTTAATATGACATACATAGTATTCCTGTGTGTTAAATGGTGGCCCATGCTATATGAACTCAAGTTCAAAGTCCTCATAATACTGTAATTGATGTCCCAGTAACTTCTTATAGATGGAAACATTGAGGTCCAGTGAAGTGCCCAGCCTGAGGTCACATAAGAGTGCGGAAGAAAAGCAAGGTTGGAATATAGCACTGAGTGAGCACATGGTGAGTGTGAGCCCCTGACTATGCTTCCCTGGGAACAGGACTTCATTCTCTCATGTCTCATATCATACAATGGCATGGATTTAAGGTAATCTCTTAATTTCAGCCATTTAACTTCAAAGATGGGGAAATGGAAGCCTGCTTTCGTGGAAAATGATTAAGCCAAGGACTTCCTGCATTAGATAGCGCATTGGGTGAAACAGTTGCTGTGCAAGGCCCTGAGTGTGACTCTCCAGAATTCACTTCATGACAGCCATAGAGCATGCCTCTGTGATTTCAGCACTCCCACATGGAGAGACAAGGCAGGTAGACACAGGACAATCCCCAGAAACTTGCAGGCCAGGCCAGCTAGCCTGAATGGAAGGCAAAGCGCAAATAAAGACCAGCACATGACTACCACACATTTAAGTCCATACCCTTATCATGCATGCGCGCATCTGTCTGTCTGTCTCTCACACATACACACAGACACACATAGACACACACACTGGTAAAGGGAGTTGTAATGCAGAGAATAAAGAGAACCCTGTCTGAAACCCCACATCTAAGCTCTGGCACAGGACCATTCTTCATAATTATTGATCCTGTTGCCTTGGTGACGTCTTTGGGTGGTGATGAGGGCTCTGTAAGAACAGTGGTTTTCACATTTTGCTCATGGTGCTGATACTCACTGAACTTTATTATACAAGCTGTTTGCATTTCTTGTGATTATTTATGCAGATGATAGAGGCTCAGCATGACTAGAAGGAGTATTGGAACCCTCAGGGTATTAGCATGTCTGGGGCCTAGGCTGTGCCTGCCTCTAACAAGTTCTAACAAGCTCCCATGGTCCTGTTTATGAACTGATCACACCTCAGGCCACCAAGGTGCAGGTAGAGTGTGGAAAACCTTGACAGCACTTTTGCTTTGTGAGAAGCCTCATCAAGTATCCAGATGGTGGGAGAGTGGTGCCATGGCCGTAGGTGAGCTGACTCTAAGCTCCATCTGCCGTGACCATATCTTTAAAGGTGCACCTTCATGGAGAGTCTTCATCTGGAATGTCCAAGTTGAGGACTGAAAGGTGTGTCAGTTGTTTGATGCAAAGTGGGTCCCTTCAAGGGTTACCACTGACTCAAGTAGTTCTGCCACTGCCAGCTGTGTGTCAGTTAGTGAGTTCCTGTACCAGCCCAGCCTCAGTGATCTTATCTGCAAAGTGGAGGTGGAACATGGCTTGCATGTGCAGAAGGCGTGGAATCTCTTCAGTTTCTGGCACATGGTATCTTATAAAGAGATAAAGAAGGCAACATGATTGCAGACATTTGAGATATCAGTGAAGAGAGCATATTCCTGTGAAGAGTCTCAGGGATCTCTTTTAATAAGTAAATGTGGTTTGTAAATAGCATATTAAAATGTTGGATGCAATGGGTCTTAGGAACCATTTAAGTAGGAACCATTTGGCCCAATATTACTGGGTTCCCTGCATCCTCCTGACTCTCCAAATGAAAAAAAAGTTTTTCACCAGTTTCATAAAAGAGAATCTTAAGATCCCTTCTCCATTATCTTTTGAAGTCAGAGGCACAAGAGTAATATAAAAGGGGAGATGGGAATTCCGACTTGAGTAACATAAACAGCTCTCTGACATCTTCACAGTAATCACTGACTTGGCGGGCCCTAGGTCCCTTCTGCCTTAACTAATGATTTCTTAATTAACTGCACTCACAAAGAGACAGCCTCCGCCATGGCTGCAGCCTAATGCTGGGAGAGTCTGATTCTTGTGGGTAGACACAAGAGGTTCTCAGCTGTTAGTGTGGCCTCTTCCCTGGTTTTGGTGGTTGGTCTCCTTCCTGTGTCCTGTTTCTGTATCTCTGCAGAGGATGACATCAGTTAAGGACTGCTGGTTAGATACATTTTAGATGTGCTGTGTAAGAGACTCCTACCTAGCATTGGATGTTGTCCAGACAGCAAAGCAGTAGATACAGGATATTTCTAGAGGGGAAAAGGAGGGGGTGAGGCTGGTAGCAGGACTAGGCTTACCTGGGAGCTGGTAATTATGGAGGGTAATTAGCCTCTATAACTTTCCTGCTACAGCCCCTCAGTGGCCTTTGTTGGGTATGTTGTCTTTTCACTTATTCCCAGCCCTTAGCAATGATCTAGAATTTTCCTCCTCCAATGCTACTTATATTGCCAGGCATCTGTACCTTGCCTGCCCCTGTGTCTGTCCCCCAGTGTAGCAAAGGACAAAGAATGAGCAAGAGAAGTGGGTGGACCCTAGGAGAGCAGGTAATGGAGGGGGGGAGAGGAGGAAGGGATTTGCTATAACACCTCTCTGTGGGTCACATGCTGACAGTGATGTCTCTATTGGGAAGTAGTGTAGCCCTAGGAGAAAGTCAGGAAGGCTGTGGCATCCGAGGCAGCAGATGAAGAATCCAGATCTGCTTCTTCAAACAAGCATGCAGAATCTCTGTTTCCTCATTTATAAGTGTAGGTTATGATACCATCTGGCAGAATTGCTTTTTGAATCAGAACTAATACATGCTCAATAAAAGGAAGCTGTGATCACATTACAACTGTTAAGTAGAGGGCAGACTTGGATAGAACAATTCAAAATCTAGACTCTGATCCTCAGGGACATTTATCCCTCCATTGCTGTGTTCTTGGATCTAGCACTATGTTGCCAGGAGAGTCCAGTAGATTCCAGAGAACTGGAATACAGACCTGATCCTAGGTTTATGATGGCCCACATCTGTGGTCTTCTAGGACTGACCACAATTGACATGTGCATTCCCTTGTCAGCTTTCTTTCCCATCTCTTCTCTCCTGGGAAAATTAAACAAGTCTAAACTTTGTCCCTTTGTCTGCAGGAGCCTGGGGAATGGGTATGGGGTAGGGATGGGGGGATTTGGAAAGCAGGGGTTCCATCTGCAGAAGATACACTCCACAGGACAGTAATCATCAATGTGTCCTCGACTCCAAAAGAGGTAGTAATGAATCTTTGTAATGTGATTAAATGTTAAGTTCTTTGAGAGCTTCATGTCTATATCAGGGCTTTCGGCACTATGGATTTTGAATCAGAAGCTTCTGTATTATGGGGCATTGTGTCTTGTACATTATGGGAGGTTCACCCACTTATTTATAGTAACACAAAATGCTTGCCAATATTGCCTTTAGTCATCTGCCATTCCAGATGAGTGCCTGCTCTGCAGGGAGAGAGCTCTTGATTAGCATTAGTATTATAGTATTCTGCATAGAGGATGGATCTCTATATTGGTAAGGTAAAGGTATGGTAAAGACAGATGTTGCACATGTGGCTTCAATGAGAGCGTCTCTTGTTTGAAACTTATTATACATCTTTGCCCTTCAGTTGCTTATGTGGCAGCAGCCTTACTCAGTCTGCATTGCCTTTTCAAGAAGTAGCCACAGACAAGTAATCCCAACTACATAAGAGGCTGAGGCAGAAGGATTTTAAGTTCAAAGTCAGCTTGGGCAACATAATGAGATCCTGTCTGAAAAATATATCTTTACAACAAACAAAACAGTGCTGTGGATGTAGTCCAGTTGTCTAGTACATGTGAGGCTCTGGGTTCAGTCCTCAGTAATGAAGAGAAGACAACAGTCACAGTTGATGGCAGCAAATGAAATACCTCAAATAAGCAAATCCAGTGCACTTCGGTCTGCTTACGATTCAGGTCACTTGAAAACCTTGGCTGCTTTGCCCTTCTAAAATAGGCTGTGTGGCTGTGGCCCAGTCTTGCTTGTTAAGGGAACCTGAGGCTGAGGTTGAGACACAGCAGTGTTTTAGTGACTGTTGGGGATCGAGTTTGGTGAAGAGAATATCGAGCCTGCACTGACCAGCTGGGCTAAGAACATAGTCCTGACAGCACTGTTTTGTTAGTGTACAAGACAGATGATCATAAATCAACATTAGCTAGATGAGAGTCACAACTTCCTCCGTGAAGTAACTGGGAAACTGTCCTTTACAGTTGCTGAGATCAAACTCCATAGTCAAATGTAACCTAGGGGAGAAAGGGTTTATCTTTGCTTAGGGTTCCTGAGAAGCTAGAGTACATCATGGCAGGGAAAGACATAGCACAGCAGCAGAAGTCAGAGGCTGCCTGAGCATATTTCATCTGCACACAGGGAACAGAGCAGGAAGGGGACAAGGCAATAAGCTCTCAAAGCCACCTGGGACACAGGTCTGTCCAGCAAAGCTCTGCCTCCTAAAGGTTCCCTAACCTCCCCACAAACAGTGCCAGCAGTTAGGTATGTTTCTTCAAAAGGGGATGTTTTTCATTCTAACTCCCACACTGAGTTTCTGTGAAGGCTAACACTTCCTCCCTAGCCCAGATGCATTGGTATCTAACTGTCAGCTTATCAAAAGGATGGCTTGACCAAGCAAGTTCCTGTTGAGTGTTGGGAGTACCTTCCCTACCCTGCTTCATTGGAAAGACTTTTAATTTTAATCTAATCCCCACAGACACACTCTTGAATTAAAAATAAAATTAAGCAAAAGTGATGGCCTTATTGAGAACTCACCAAGATTCTTAAGAAATGACAATGAACGAAGCTGAGGGGATGGCTTAGTAGCTAAAGTGCTTGCTGTGCACAATAAAGATTTGAGCTTTGATCCCCCCCCCTCCACCTACACATATACTGGGAAAGACAGGAAGGCTCCAGAGACTTGCTGACCAACTAATGTAGCCCCAACAACAATCTTAGTGAAAGACTTTGTTTCAGAAAAATAAATAAAAGTGAGAATTAGAGAAACAGACATCTTAGATCAACTTCTGTCCTCCATATGTACACATAGGGTAAGTATAGTGCATGCATGTGTATACACAACACCACATACAAACAGAAAACAAAGGTAGTTTTTTATTTTCTTTTAGAAATTCAGGAGTGGGTGGGAGAGTTAGTGCTTGCTATGCAAGCATGAGGATGTGGGTGCCAATCCCCAGCACTCACGTAAAGAGCCAGGTGTGATAATCATGCCAGAAATCCCAGTGCAGCACACTGGACACAGGACAATCCCAGACACTTGTTGATCAAACAGCCTAGTCAGTTGGTGAGCTCCAGATTAATGAGAGACCCTGTCTTCAAACCATGGTAGAGATGGTTAATGGAGATACCCTTCTACACACATGCACACAGTCTACACCAAAAGGGAAGTGTGGATCTGGGTAAAGCTAAGTTGTAGAGCACATGCTTAGCAGTATGAGATCCAGGTTTTGTAGTTTCTGTAGCTTGACTAGATAGCAGCTCCACAGTGTGGGATGAGGAGAAGCCATCATCTGGTATTGTTAAATGTGTATGTATCCTTGGGACAACTGCAGTCCTCTGTGAGCCCCAGAGCGCTCACCACAGAATGGTCACAAGCACCACTCTAAGGTACAGGGGCCCTGCAAGACGGTGTCACTCAAAAGCAGCAGGAGTCACCACACATTGGCTGCTGATACGCTTTCTTCCACTGGTGAGTACAACCTAATTGCTTCTTTCCAGATGCTTCTCCTGAGCTCTGGAAACTCTGCTTCTTTGAACACTTGGACAGAGAAACAGAGATTTTAAGTGACTTGTACTATTGTCTCCTACCCCAGAGATCAGGAAGAGACCAGACGAGAAACGAGCCTGTTAAAGAGCCCTAGAGACCAAGTGCTCATCAGTGACTTTTGAAAGTTAAATGGTAGCTAAAACCTGCATGTTGGATTTGTATAATTTGACATGAAAATGTCCAAAGTGAAAGCCCATAATACTCCCTCTAAGCTATTTTAAAATGAAGAGTAGCTTTGAAAATCATTGAAAATTTCAAATGTATAATTTTATTCTGCAGATTGAAAAATTGCAGAATTCATTCCCTCTGTAGGCTCTTACTGCTCCCTCCATGAGTACAGCTAGGGAAGGAGTCCTGTCTAACGTGCTTGTAGGATCTGGGAATACATTCTCAGGGTGTACTTATAGAGCAGTTATCAGGCTGTACAAAGAAAGAAAAATTAGTTGGGGGACTGTAGAGATGGCTCAGCAGTTAAGAGCACTGGCTGTTCTTCCTGAGGTTCTGAGTTCAATTACAGCAACCACATGGTGGCTCACAGCCATCCGTAATGAGATCTGGTGCCCTCTTTTGTCCTGCAGGTATGCATGCCAGCAGAACACTGTATACATAATAAACAAATCTTTAAAAAAAAAAAAAACAACAAGCAAACAAACAAACAAAAAAAAACCCCTGACTTTCTTCCCCCATTAAAAAAAAAAGAAAGAAAAGTTAGTTGGATTAAGTGCCAGTTGATTCTCATGTAAAAGCAATAGAAATAATCCATGTCTAGCAAATTTTTAAAAATTGGGTTCTCTCAGTTTTTCCCTAATGTCTTTATAATCTGTGGGTGCAATGACCTGCATATTGGAGCATATTTATCTTTATCCACGTAGATGCTTTAGTGACTATGGCCCAGACCACCCATGCTGCCCAACAGGTTTCTTTGAGGTTCCAGAAACTGCTGTTATCACTAGCATTTTAGCTCTGTATGTTCATTGTCATTGTCCACTTGGGTCAGCTTAGGTGGTTCCCGACACAAAAAGGCAGCCATGGTTATGGTTTTGTTTTTGCTTTTTAAAAAATAAAGGCCATAAAATTTAAAAACACTTAGGAAATAACTATACACTGTAGTAGGAGGTTTCTGGCCTAGCCTCAAGGTTTAGGCCCAGAGACCCACAGACCCGCAGACTCACAGAGAGAGACGCACAGATGCATATGATAGTTTTAGGCTGATTGACCTAAGGCCCAGGCATGTAACTTGCTAACTCTGTACCCTTAATCTAACCCATGACTTTTAACCTGTTCAGCCATGGGGCTCAGTACCTTTTTTCACAGCAGCATAGCTGTCCTCTGCTTCCTGCAGCTTCTCTCTGGCATTCTGCTTGTGCTTCCTGTTCTCAAGAGTTTTCTTAGTCTGGTAGCCCCGCCCACACTTCCTGCCTGCCTTTGACCAATCAGCACTTTATATTAAACCAGTGGGTGGGACACTTATTTACCGTGAAACAAAACAATCCCTTACAATACACCCATGACTTACTTATTAGAATTTATTTGCCTAGTGGAATGCAAGATCTCTTTGCCCTGACGTAGTCCATAATTGCTTCCTTACTGACCTCTAGACAAGGGAACAATGTCCAAAAATGCAATTTGATATTTTGATTTGTGTGTGTGTGATGTATATACCATTGTGCAAGCCCATGTGTGCATGTGTGAAGGCCAGAGGTTGATGTATATCTTCCTCTATTGATCTCTATCTTATGTTTTGAAACAAGTGGTTTCTCACTGAACCTGGAGTTTGCCATTTTAGCAAGATGGCTGACCAGCGAGCCCATGGGACCCACCTATCCCCTCTCCCCCAACACGGATTACAGATGTCTGTCCCAGCCTCTGGCTTTCATATGAATGCTAAAGGTCTGAACTCTGGTCCTCATATTTACATGGCAGCATTTCCCTCACCTCCCAAGCTTCTCAGCTCTGATGTCTTAATTGGTCAATGGTTTCAGAATGCGGGCAATGGAGCCCTATCCTCAGGGCCGTTGCCATCTCCTCTGCTTCAGAGATGCTGTGGCTCCTTTTTACATATCAGGATACCATAGGTAACAACTCTTTGCAAGTGTCCCATATCATGACCCCTGGGACTGTGACTCTTAGGGTCATCAGGATCAGTGGCTGATGAAGTGTCCATTTATAGATTCTAGATCCTAATGTGAGCAGGTGTTTCCTCTCTTAGAAAGCCCTTGATTCCTCACCAACTGCCAGACATGGGGTTTGAGCCTTGTTCCTGAGGTGAAGTATCATCTTAGATGCTAACAAGTATCCCAGTGCCTTTGAGCACAAACTGCTAAGTCAGCAGGATGAAAGAGAAACAGTGGCGGTAACAGAGTGTCTGGATACCTAAAGATCTACACACCCCCATCCCAGGAACTGGACTGGAAAATGCATTTTTTTTCTTCCAGTGAATAAACCTGTAGTGTGTTGCCATCTAGTGGAACATATAGAAACTAGAGATTAATGTGTTCCAACCATAGAAATACAGAAGAGCTACTTGCATGAGCTCAGGGCAATCTACTCTACTGAAAGTTTTTGTTTTTTTAAGGCAAGAAATTTAGGGGGAAACCAAGCCTGATTGTAAATTGTATTCTCTAAAATAATTGAATGATCCTCTGTTTCCCAGGGCTATGGGTGTCTCCCAGCAGGGGGTTAGAGGGCTTTAAACTGATGACTCAGAAGACGAGGGTGCATTCTCATTGCCATTGGCACAGCCGACAGCTTTTGGTTTTCTTCTTTTAAGTCTGAAGTCCTAAACAATGCCCGTATGTTCACAGGATATTTTCATACTTGCCACTATGTGGTTTTAAAGTATCAATACCTTTTTATGTACACTTTACTTTCTTATCTGTTAAATTTACACACAATAAAATTTCTATTAAGAGATACGAGCACACACCTTCACAAAAAAAGGGGGGGGAGGTTAATTCTAACCAGCATCTCCAAATGTCCTGTCCTGTTGAGAGATTTTAGACATGTGTGCCATGAAATCCTACATAGTTAGACTATGGAATATCTTCCCACCACTGACTGAGTTTGTGTGCTTCTTTTTTTGTTTTGTTGGCATTAGGTCACTCCCTGGAGCCACAGCAGCTGAGTGTGCCTCGAATCTGAGGAAACTCTACACTGTGCCAACAGTTCAGGTGAGAGCAGAAGGGGCAACCTGGGTCACTCGGGACATAGTAGACACTTAATCACCCAACTTTAATTTTCTACCACTTTGTCAACCCTTGCTCAGAGCAACCCTGGAGTTGTCTTTTAGGTTGATCTTCATAGCAGCTTTTTATCCATCTGCCCCAGAGGCAGGCTTTCTCTGGCCCTAGCTAAAACTCCATCACCAAATTCTTTCAATAATATGCAGGGGAGGCAAGAGTAATACACAGCTAAGAGTGGTTTTAAAGACATTCATCCATATTCCTTGTAAATTTCTGTGTGTCTGCCATACTCTGCCTCTGCAGCTTTAAGTTTCTTTATAGCTGGTGTGAACAGTGGAATCTACCTCCATTGTCCCTGTGAAGACTGAGTATGATTATGTTTCCACTGTACTTAGCAGGGTAGTTGAAGTTAAGAGACCCCCAACAAGTTTATAGTTCTCTTTGACCTCTCTCTGTCTCTGATGTGTGTCTGTCTGTCTCTGTTTTCCTCCCTCCCTCCCTCCCTTCCTCCCTCCCTCCCTTCCTGTGTGGAGTGCATTCATTCACACACACTCACATGCACACACACATTCATGAGGACATAAATATCAGAGTCTAACTCTGGGTGTCATTCCTCAAGCACAGGGTCTTTCATTGGCCTAGAACTTGCCTAGTATTGAGGCCACCTGGCAGGGACCCATTTGATTCTACCCACAGTTCACCATTACTGTGAGTAGAGGTGGACACTGCTACACTTGGCTTTTTAAATATCAGTGCTGGTGAGCCAGGCATGGTGGCACGTGCCTTTAATCCCAACACTCAGGAGGCAAAGGCAGTCTGATCTCAATGTGTTCATGGCCAGCCTAGTCTTCAGATCAAGTTCCAGGACAGCCAGGACTACACAGAGAAACCTTGGAAAATATCAGTTCTGAGTATCAAACATTTGTAAGATTGGTTTAGCCATTTCCCCAGACGTGTTTTTTTTTTTTTTTTTTTTTTTTTTTTCATTTTCTACCCCTGAAGACAGTTTTTAAAACCTGATTTATGTTGTTAATCTCATTTCCTGTTTCTTCCCAAGCAAGTTCCTCTCTCCTGGTGTGTGGTGGTATATTTTATATTTAATAAAATCAGTCTGAAATATCAGAGAACAGATCCACCCACAGTCAAGCCAGGAGGGTCAGAGAGTGGTAACTCATGCCTTTAATCCCAGCATGAGGTGGGGGTGGGGGGGACCTACACCTTTAATCTCATAACTCCAGAGAGTTATGTTTCTATGAATTCAAGGCCTATCTACCAAGCAGTAGTAGCTCACACCTTTAGTCCTAACTCTAGGATTATGATACAGAGTTGAACCCGGAAGTGAAACAACTGGGCAAAGAAGGTATTTAAGGCAGACTTAGGCAGAGGGTGTGGGATTCTGTAGAAGTGATGAGGAGCCAGGCTGAGGACTCTTGAAGAGAGCTTTTATCCTGAGGAGTTGGCTGGATGAGAATTGACTGTGGTCTGTTTCTGCTCTCTGATACTCCAGCTTGTCCCAATATCTAGCTTGGAGTTTTCATTTAATACCAGCTGGAATCTGTGTTTCATGGTGTCCTTTCTAGCTGCAGATACAAGGCTTTTAAGGCTATGTCAAAGCCACACTGGCTACATGTCCTCGATTCTACAAGGTACAGTTTATAAGCTTTTTTCCTTTGGTGCCCTAAATTTTGTCATGTCTAGTAATTCTGTTAGATGGGCTTCCAATTGTGTCCTATGCAGAGTGAGCACAGGCTTCTTTCAGATCCTGCTGCCAACATCAGGTTTAACAAATTGCACTTTCATATAGCAGCCCCAGGTGCTGGTAGCAAGCAGCATGAGTGAGGGATGTGAGCACAGTAACGGAGAGTCCACCCACAGGCCATTTCTTATCTTCTTGAGAAAGTAACACAGACATGAGAAACAACTAACAGTGTTGCTCTAGCATACCATTCAGTGCCTAGTGCAATGTGGAGAGATCCTGGAGCTGGGGTCCAGAAAACTAGACCCCCTCCAGAGTCTGGGGAGAACTTCCCATTTGCCTTTGGTTGGTCAATTTGTAGGCTTATGTTACTCTTCCCAGGAGCCACTTCATAAATCTCAGAGCACTTGATTTGAAAGCCTGCCTGCCTGCCTGCCTGCCTGAGGAAGCTCTTGCACTCCGTTGGGATTTTGAGAGGCTCAACCTTTCTCCTTTCTGTTGTGATGTAAGAGCCTTAGAATTGGTGTAGGATCCCAAGACAGAGGCTTGAAAAGTCATCTTCCCACCAGATCACAATAACAGTGTGTGCGGCAGGGTTTGGATCCAGCAGTGTATCTGTTAGGATGATCCTTAAGGACCACTTTAAAGACCCTGGACTGACACACAGCAGGAGAGACTTCTCTATTGTACTGAGGTATAATTAGTAGGATGCAGATTTTCCAAGTTTAGACTTTTAAAAACTAAGGTGCATGTGCTCTTCACCTGCATGTTTTTATAACATATCCCCCCCCCCCCCCCCCCCCCCCCGCTTCCCATCAGACTCTCCTCCAGATGCCACCACCAAGTGTGATCTCCTGGTTTAAGTAACTCTTTCCTCTTTCCATCTGAGACTGAACTTGAGTCAAGGGGAAGTACCCGGTGCCATTCTCTATGGATCTGACATCTTTTCATGTAGCCAATGCTGAAGGATGGAATGAATGAGTGAGATATGAATACATGCACAGATTTTTCTGTCCCTGTACACTGTTCTCATAAAGCTGTATCCAGTCGCAGTGTCACATTCTCAGTGGGACAAAAATGTGTTCTTGGAAAGTCCATAGTCAAACCCTAGTCTTTATGTTATGAAGCACAAACACATCTGTAGCCTATAGGTAAACACAGGGTTTCCCTGTAGTTTGAAAATTTTTTTTTAGGGCTGATTTAGAAAAGGTTCCTTCAAATGGTGGGAGGGGACTACAATGGAAAACAAGTTGTGAAGTGCCTGATTTTCCATGGGGCTGACTGGGGGTGAGGCCAGATGCAGCTCTCTGTTGGGCTTGTGTTTATAACCCTCATAACGTGTTGCCAGGTGTTACTAGGTTACTGGAATCTGTCCCTTTGCTGGCTTGGGTGTAGTTGGATGCAGAGAAGTCACACCGTTCGAGTGCCATAGCTGATACTCAGTGGCGTGCACATTTAAAGAAAAAAAAAACAAAAAACAAGCAAACCTCTGTATCTCTTATGTACTCATCTTCAAAGCAAGAACAATCATAACAGACTTTACCATGCTGAGGTGAGGGCGGGATGGTAAAGGAGAAATGCACAGTAAGTGGCCAATGCCAATAGGATGCTGGCCTCTCATCGCCCGTCTCCAGTGGTGCAGCCTCATTGCAAACACCCCTATGTCATATTTCATGTAAAGATATTATATACCACAGCCTCTTAATCACTCATGCCAAGCAGTTACTCTCAGATGACACCATTAAAGCCTTTCGTTGATAAAAACAAATTTGACTTGTCCGTAACTTTTGTAACCTGGCTGCAATTGTCTTTAGCAACTGAGGAATGGTCCTTAGTACTTAAGATTGGAGGCAGGAGCATTTGAGCATACAAGGAAAGCTTTGCTCCTTCTTTCTTCGTTCCCTGACTATGTGTTGATGCTAATTCACTCTCCTACCATGGCATTTATCTAAACACTTAACTAGTGGCATCTCTGCCCCCTCTTCATTATGTTTTGATGAAGTTTTAAAAACCATATGCCATGAGCAATGGCTTAACATTAGACATAATCTCTTTTATTACCCTGAGGACTTTCTGCAAAAGTTTTATGGTGGTGGGCAGGGGTAGGGGATAAGTAGTAGAAAGTTATTATCCTATTTTATGAGCTAGAGAAACTGAGTCACATGACCCAAAATCGCAGTGGGAACAGCGGCTTGTAGATTCACTAAAGCCGGAAGTCCCTCTGCTTCTGTCTCAGCTCAGTTTTCCTTCCCCTATATGAGGACTGGAGCAGTAGAGGCATCCAGAGGATTCCATGACCTCTGTCTGGAACACTTGCTGCAGCCACAGTAATTCTGTGTTAATTGTATTGGCTGCTTCCCTGTCTTTGGTAGAATGTTCCCCTTTTCACTTCAGTGTGTTTCCCACTTTTTGGACATATACAAATTTTGCTCATTTCTCTCGTGTCTCTGCATCCTCAGTGAATAAAATTCAAAACATGACTTCTGAGCTTTCCTTTTGCTCCAGTCTACCCTGGAGCAAAGTGAAGAGCCACCAATTTGCAAGGGAGGGTTGGCTTGTAACACCCCCCCCAGCATTTCCTGCCTATAAACTTTTAATTGCATCTTTGATAGCTCTCCTTTACAGAATCCCACCCCACACCTCAGTAGTTGTATTATCCCCTTCATGAATTGCCCCTCTGGCTTCACCTTTCCTCTGTTCTACCCAGGACATTCTATAGACCTACTGGAATGTTTGGAGAACAGAAACTGTTTCTCCTGCAAGTGGAATGTGTCATTCCTTATAACCAGACATCTTTGTAAACAATGTGTGTGTCCAGGAGGTAGCTCAGCCACCAAGCCTGACCACCTGACTGGAGTTCAATCCCCAGGACCCATGTGATGGAAGGAGAAAGCCAATTTCCGCAAGTTGTCCTCTGACCTCCATATGTGCAGTTGTGTGGGCACGTATGCCCCCCCCCCCCACATGAGTGCATACAAACCCACATATACGTGTATTCATTTTTAAAAATAGCAGTGCAGATCCCTTATCTGGAGATTAGACTACCTGATTGTGCTATGCTGCTAAGATCATTAATCAGGGCAACAGATTGTTTTCCAAAAGCCTGAGGAACAAAGATCATTTCAGGCCAGAAGTTTCCTAAGTTAGGGCTGATGGGAATGATGGACAGATGGTTCAAAACACAGTAGCCATTGTTGGGTGGCTCCTGTCACAGGAGTATCTGGAGCCCCCTTGAAGCAAGAGAGAAAGCTAACAGGAAAAACAGGACAAGGACTTGGAGCCACTGACGCCTGTAAGCACTGTTCATACAAACTCAGTGTCTGTGGAGGAGGGTGCTTCACTCCTCATTTAATTTATATACTGTATGATGATGAAACCAGTGTCCATAGTCACAACCCAGAGCTAGAACTAAGTCAGCTTGCTCATGGTCCTGCATTTACTTATTGCAATAGAGGCCATTGTGTGTGTTGCTGGGGTAGGGGCTGGGAAGTGAATGAGATTTTATATTACAAACTACAGATAATTTAGTCACCTCAAATAAAAGTTGGAGGCTTCCATTGTTAAATCTTTTGGGGATACCTACTTGTCCTTTTCTCTTTCACCTCTGAGCAGTAGAGGCACACCTGGCATCCAGACTTCATGTCCCACTGCGTGCATGCCTGCGTAGGGTAGGAATGTTGTCTACCCTCAATTTATCTTCCCAAAACGAGAGGAGCTTTGAGGCTGTGGTAATCCCCTTGTCTGAAGAGATGCTTGGTGGTTAACACTGGTTGCTCTTCCAGAGGACCTGGGTTCAACTTCCACCACCTACATGGCAGCTCACAACCATCTGTAACTGATTCCTAGGGGATACAGTGCCCTCTTCTGGCTTCTGTGGTCTTTATGCTCACATGTGGCACATAGACATATGTACAGACAAAACACCAATACAGGTAAAATAAACAGATCTTAACAATTAATGTAATAATACTACCTCCCAGGCAGGCAGTGTATCATCTTTCTCTGTTTTTATACCTTCAACAGGAGCTTTAGCATTATGACTGTCTCCAGGAAACAGGTATATCCCTCTCTGCTCCATGTTTCGTTTCCCCAGACTCCGGCTTTCCCCCTCCTTCTCAAGGTTCAGATCCCACTCTCCTCTCAGCTCTCAACTAGACTAGGGTAGGAAAGCCTTCTGTCTAGCGTGTGATCATGTGCAAACCAGCAGCTCTCCGCTCTCAGCCTGGGGTCTGCCACAGACTGTGGCAGAGGCTGCCTGCTGAGTTCATAGCGCTGTCTATTTTTCTAAGTGGCTTGGCCTCTGAGGTAGGAAGCCCTGGTGACTAGAGATCTGTTTGCTCATGTCTCAGACACTCTTTCCGCTCCTCATGCTGCAACACTGAAGAAAGCCTGGCTACTTCCCCCACCCCCATCTTCCCTTCTCTCCCCCGTCTTCCCCTCCACTTGCTCCCTCCCCTACTGACCTTTCCTTTTTCCTCCCTCTCTCCCTGTTCCCCCTTTCCTTATTTCCTCATTTCCTCCTGTATTAGGGTTCTCTGGGAATAACAACTCATAAAATGACTTCCCCCCCCCCCCCGTGTGTGTGTTAAGAGGTTTATTGGGATGATTTCCGTGCTGCAGTCCAGGTATCCAACAGTGGCTGGTGTGAATGGAAAGTCCAAGTGTGTAGTACTTGTTCAGTCCACAGAGCTAACGTCTCCGCTGGAATCCAAAGAAATAGGCTCCAGTGCCAGTGAATGACTGGGTAGGCTCCCAAGGTGATGACAAGAAGGCAAAGAGCAGAAGCTTCCTTCTTTCATGTCCTTATATAAACTTCCAGCAGAAGGTGTGGCCCAGATTAAAGGTGCGTCTTCCCACCTCAAAGGTCTGAACTAGAAATGGATTTAAATTAAGCAAAAAAATTTCTCACAGGTATATCCTCCATATTTGATGTCTGGTCATGTCTTGCATCCTTCTGTTGGCCTCCCAATTGCTTTCAGTGTCCTATCGTTGATTCAGACAAGGAGGCAGCTATGAGGTACACCTACTGCACATGCATGGGGCTGTGCGGCTTTTAATGACTGTGTGACCTTTTCTGAGACGCAATACATTAAGTCCAGATTTTATACTTCATTGGACAAGAGTCTGTTCTGCCTTAGTTCCTCAAGGAGAACAGCCGTGATGTTTAAAACGTATCAGCCAGGAGAGGCCCTGTGCCACAGCTATCTTTCCACATTAACTTAGTTCCATCCCAATGCAAGACACATGAAGCCATCTAACTGGTACCCCCAAATGCTGGATGGTGCCAACGTTGATCCCAGTGCTAGCCTTGGGCAATCACTGAGGCTTTGTGGGCTAGGGGAGCACTTAACTATCACTAAGAATTGTGCTTAGCTGTACTTCAGTGTTCTGTTGAAGGCCAAAGAGGATTAATTATAAGCCTGGTGTCTCTGGAAATCTACTTGCAAAATTGAAGCTGCAGTAACATTTAGGTGTTTCCAAGACAGTTACCATGAATCAAGCTTGCTCTGTGTCAGTTCCTTGCCTCCTTCCGGGAAGAAGAGGGTTCCAGGAGTGTCCAGTGCAAGTTCTTCCCTCAAGCTCCTTCTCTGTCAGACATACTGACAAGTAGACAGCAGGGAACAGTTGTTAGGTGCCATGTGCTTTCTAAGTGGTCCCTTCCCACTGGCATACCTGGATTTTTTGCTCCCGTTGTGTGTTCAAACACTCACAATGATAAACAGCTTCCAAGTTCAGTCCATCATTACATCTCGGTCTGTTTTCTTCCTGCCAGATTCTCTGTTTTCTTCCTGCCAGATTCGCCAAAGTAAACAAACTCAGGGTTATTCTTGTTTTTATTTCTCCAAGGCTACAACCCTGGACAGGGTCCTTTGGCTTTTTTTGAGTTTTGAGATAAAAGAAATGTGTACTGCGTGTTGTTCTCTGAGTACTTTGAATGCTATGCAAAAGGCCAGGAGTGTTGAAGACTGGCTGGGATGTCAGGGGAGGAGCTTTAGGAGGCTTGACTTTCAGAACTGAAGTTGCTGTTGGCAGCATCCTCTTGGCTTTCTCTTAGATAGGGCTTTTTGGGTTTTCATCATTTTACCCATTTTCCACAGAGATCATTGCCTTGTCATAGCAAAAGTCTTAGGCTAGAGTTATGTGCATCACCAAATCAAGGGGAGTAAGTGCTTCTGACTGGTTGGAAGACAGTGTCAGCAAGTAACCCTCCTTCTGTGACTCTACAAGTGACTTGTCTGTGACTCTAAGACTAGAGAAAGATATGTACAAAAATAGTAGTGTCATCAAAGAAAATAGGTTAGTGGTAGTTTAAAGATTAGGGGCTTGGGGATCAAGTTCCAGCTCTGCCTACTCACAGTACAGCCGGAAGCCCAAGTGTTGGGGAGATCTTACTGTTTGCACTAACAGAGAGAGCATCAGCCCCTCCATAGGGACACAAATTTGTTAAAGGATCTGCTGTCACTCCATGCTAATTTTGTGATTATCTAAATTAGCACAATTTAAGTAGAAGACTTTTAAAGTAGATTTCCTACTAATATATACAGCCTTTGATTTTATTTCAGTCCATCATTACCTTCTCTGCAGTTCATTCAGCTGTGTGTTTGTGCATGCATGTATGTATGTCTGACAGAGAAGGAGCTTGAGAGAAGAACTTGGAGGATTGCCTTGGAAAACACACAGACCTGAAGTCTGTTTATATTGCATCTTGGTACCTTATGGCCTGGCTATTGAGCTGTTCTCTGGTCCTTCCAGGAAGAGCAAGGGAGAGGGACAGAATCTCACATGCTGCTTCTTGTCTTCTTTTCCACACTCAGTACCAGGCAAAGCACCACAGACTTCTTCCTGGCAGAGTCTGCTGTAAGGAAATTTTGGTAATCATACTAAAGGCTCTGCTAAGTACCATTCCTGTGTGTGTCATTTATTAAAGACAAGCAAATATACATATTAATGAGATGTAAATGCTCAATTTTTATCTAAAGAAATATATCTTAGCTGAGTATTTGATATTGCAGAACAGTGTATTCAACATGTTTCAGAGTTAATAGACATTTGATTTCATAAGGGTGAGAATGCCACTGTACATAGACGTGCACTACAAAACGGCCAAAGGATTTTTACAGCCATTTCAAAAGTCATTGCAAATCTGTCCTAATCCCAATCCAAAGCTCTTTTCATTTTTTCCAGTGAAATGCAAGCAAGTAAACTCAAACAGCAATTTTTAAAAATCAAACATTCTAATTTTTAAAAATTTCTGTGTATTCTTGTTCTGGTTATATATGTGCCTGGTACCCACAGAGGTCAGAGGAGGGCATTAGATCCTCTGGAACTGAAGTTATGGATGATTGTGAGCTGCCATGTGGGTGCTGGGAATTGAACCTGGGTCCTCAGTAAAAGTAGCAAGTGTTCTTAACTACTGAGCTCTCTCTCTAGCTCTCAAGCCAACCATTCTAATCCAATCCAATCCAAATGCACACTAACTGGATACTTACATGCTGAGGAATGATGGCAGGGAAGGGTTAAAAGTCTTTGTAGTCCATAATTAAACAGTATGCTTTTATCAGAAAAGACTGTTTCATGTGTACAGTAATATATACTGCAATGACAGCATACAGTCTGCCCAAATCAGAGTAGAGGTGGGCTGGGCATGCTCATTAGTGTGTCTTTTTGTGGCAGAAAGCCCAGTGCAAAGTGCTTGTGTATGTTCACACACACGACTGTGTGAAGTTACAGGACCAACAAAGGCAAACGCTCCAAGAAACACGCCGGACTGAGGACTCATTTAACTCTGAATTAGTTTTATTGTTGCCTATTAGAAACCTTGTCCTACCACCAATTTCTTTGGAACCCCGTATGAGGTCATGACCCACGGTTTCAAGAAACTGAGTCTTACAGGGTCAATATTGATGATGAAATTAGAACTAATGAGAATCTTTTAATTTATTTTATATATATATATATATTATATATATGCACTCCTGCCTGTCTGGATATGTACCATGTGTGTTGACATGCCTACAGAGGTCATCAGAACCCCTGGAACTGGTGTCACAGGTGTAAGCCAGCTCATGGGAGAGCTGGGAATAGAACCCAGGTCTGTGCAAGAATATCAAGTGTTCTTAACCACTGAGCCATAGCTCCAACCACCTGATGAGGGTCTTAGGATAAGATTATATTGAAATGTAAAAGGCAAAGCATGCTCATTCTATAATCTTTCTAATCAGCCTTCAAAAACAAAAAATTTAGGCTCCATATATATTAAGGTAAGTGAATTAACATACCAATCTCACATGATCTTGTGACAAGAGCAGCTGAACTCTACATTTTTAACAAAAATTTCTAATGAAAAACAACTTTTATTAACATCTGTCCTCGAGGCTGGAGAAGTGGCTCTCAGTCATTGAGGGCACTTGTTCCTGAAGAGAACCCAAGCTTGGTTCCCTGTACCCACATGGCGACTCACAACCATTCATACCTTCAGTTCCAGCAGATCTGACACCTACTTCTGACATGCACATGGTACACACTCATATACGCAAGCAAAAAAGTCATATCACATAAAATTTTAAAAATCTGAAAAAATGAACTCCAATCATGGTATTGTCCATTATTACCTTTTTGATTTTCTGGTACATGTTGCTTAGGAAGACTTCCTGCATAACAATAGCTTTAAAAAAAAAAAAAAAAAGGACCTAACCTAACATCTAGAAAGAACAATGATTTAATGCTCTGTATTAAAAATTTTGAAGAGCTAATGAGAAAAAGTCCACTCCAAATGGTTAGGACTTAATGAGAATCAATATTTTCTTTAACACATTGATTATATAATGTACTGACATTGTTAATCCATACTGGGTATATTAAAAGAAGTGTTTTTTTTTTTTTAAAGATATTCTGGAGTGTGTACAATAACATCCCTCCTGTGACCAGCCTGCCTTTGAGATGTAGTTACCACTTAATGAGAGGAGAGAGACGGCCACTTTGGTAAGTGTGTATGGTTCACCTGGAGGTCAAGGTGGGCAGGGGAAATATTCATGAACCTCATGAGGACTCTTTTCATCTGGGGCATATCTCTTACCAGACAGTGTGCCCTGTTTATCAAGGCCCAGACTCTCGGGGGGGAGGGGGGGTCATTAATCACTTGGTGTAGTAGTGGTGAGGGCACTGGACAGTTAGCTTGCCAAGGCTGGGATCTCCAATACCAATAAATCCTTATATCCTTTAACCTTTCCTAGTTACTCGCTCACAAGTAAAATGAAATTCTGTCTCAGCTCATTTCTTAGTAAGTGATAGAAACATAAATTGAACAAAAACAAAGTAGAATTTGGTTGGAGCCTATAACTGAGAAGTCCACAGTTGGAGCTGGTGTTCCACGCATCTGGATTTCCAGATTTCATCTGGACTCTGACACTCTCCACCACATCACTTTGCTTTTTCAGTGTTGACTGAGTTTTCAGTAGGCTTTTGTACTTCTGGTAAAATGCATCTCTCAAGTCCCAGTCTTTTTGAATACTGGGATTGAACCCAGAGCCTTCCACCATGTGGTAGGCAAGCACCCTACCATTGAGCTTCAACCACATTTTTATCCTCCTAACCCTATTTTTGAGACAAGGTCTGATAGAATTGCCCAATCTGGCCGCCCAATCTGGCCTTGAACTCACTTTATAACCATGATAAGCCTTGAACTTACCATTCCTTTGCTTCAGTCTTCTAAATAGCTGGGTGAGAGACCACAGTCCTGCCTGCTGTGAGCTGTGGTGTATGCCTTTAAAGTTTATCAGTGTCAATAAAATCTAGGACTTACCACCATTGGCTTACTGTGGATCAGCTCTCTCTCCATCCCTGAGATGAGGAAGAAATAGTCTCATATGCAAACCTGGGGTGCAAGTGTGTCTTTACAGTTAGAATAGGAATCAATCCTACCAGAACACCTCTTACAGGGAAATTGGGATGTTTTTCCAGACTGGAAGAGACTCTTAAACCATGATCCATCACAGCAACACTTGTTAAATCTGTGACCGAAGTTACATGTAAATTAAATGAGACAATATTATGAATACACTTTGGAATGTATAGGTCTTCACAGCTGCAAAGCTGTAGAACCAGGGAGGCCCCGGGTACTGCCTCCTTGAGAATGAGAACCTTATATCCCTGCACCCACCCCTTTCCCTTCATGGCTAATTTCATGTCGCTCCCTCTCTCCTCTCTATTTTCTGCCTTTTTCATTCTTCTGCTTTTGTTCCCAATCATAGGGCTGATGAATGTTTACGGGAAATACCCATGCACTTTGCTGTTCACAGGCCGTCTCTTGTTAGACTAAACGGAGATAGAAGAGCCCTTTGCTACGCAGGGAAACTTTAACCGTTGTTCTCTGTTGTAGGGAGGAGAGAAGTAATGCAAAGGGCGGCCTGTGGAAGATGAAAGTCCCCAAGGACAGCACGGTATGTCTCTGCTGAGCACTTCCCAGAACTCTCTGGGCCTGGGGTTGAGCACGTGCTTTTCACAGAGCCTGTCCAGAAGTCTCCTAGAAGCTCTAGGCCAAGAAATTTATTTCTAACACTGGTGATGGTCACTTAATAGTGTCACTTTGAAGATGTATAATTGAAAAAGCCAGGTATAATTGTGAATTTACAGAGAGCATGCATTGGCATCCCTGTATTGTAGAGCTATCATGGTCTAGAGCCTATAAACTTTAGAGTAAAGCAAGATCTTCATGGTAGCTGTTTCCTCATCACGAATACTTAAAATATGCAAGCTGATCAGGGTCCCTCCTACTAAATGCTCTGTTTCCTTGCTAAAGACAGAAGCACCTCCAGAAGGACTATGACATAGAAGATAGGGAAACTTAAGCATTCCTCATTCATTGAAGTTCCTGGGGCTTGGCAGGTTTCAGCAGGCTAGATTCCCCAGGAATGGACTTACTATTGAAACATGAGCATAAATCTTAAAAATTGACATACAGTAAGCCCTGGGAAAGCACAAAAGCCCTTTGAAAATAGACAAAATGAATGGGGCATGGAAGTGCATCCCTGTGATCCTAGAAGCTGAAAATAGAGGCAGGAGAATCATGAATTCAAATCTTGCCTATGGTATTCGGTGAGACCTTGTGTTTTTTTTTTTTAAAAAAAATAGGGGCTGGGGAAGATCGCTCAGTTGGTAAAGTGCTTGCCTGGGAGCATAGGGACCTGGGTTCCAATCTCCAGGACACATGTGAAAACGCTGGTGTGGTTGTGAACACCTGTCTCCCAGAGATGGGAGGCAGCAACAAGGGGATCCTTGGGACTTTCCAGCAGCTGGTCTAGCCACACAGTGAGCTCCAGTTCACTGAAATGTGGCATTCGCCCTCAGGAGGCTGAGGCAGGTGGATCTCTGTGATTTTGGGGCCAGCCAACTTGGTCTACAAAGCAAGTAGGACAGTCAGGGCACCAGAGAAACCCTGTTTTGAGAGAGAGAGAGAGAGAGAGAGAGAGAGAGAGAGAGAGAGAGAGAGAGAGAGAGAGAGAGAGAGAGAGAGAGAGAGAGAGAGAGAGAAGACTCTTACTCTCAAATAATAAGGCGGAGACAGTGATTGAAGAGCAAATTAAAGATGAACCTCTGGTTTTACTACATGCTCCTGTGCATGCGCGGACATACACAAATACAACCATGTTCATACAAGGAAGAAAAATCATTAGAGATAAAATAAACAGAAGGGCACTTTTTTTTCTTGATTCCTTTCATGTGATTATGCAATAAGAATTAAAATGCTTCTGGGAAGTTACTCACAAGGGCAGGAGTCATCTTCCTGTAAGCACTCATTTGAAGTTACAGCCTGACTCATTGGACAGGGCTACAGATCTGGTTGTTACATGGCAAACATGAACTACACAGGGCAGCTAATTGGGAGACAGACAAGGTGTATGAACCCCTCTGCCCTGCTGAGAGACAACTAGCAGAAAGTAAGAAAGAGCAAGATGCTCTTGTATTTTCTTTAGTTCACCAAAGGAGCTTCTCCCCTTTTGTGTGTGTTAACTGCACTTATTTGCTTTCTTGTCTCTGAGGTGATGGGGAGCTGCCCTGGGCCTTGCTCATTTATGTGCCTTATTTAGAATTAGACTAGGGATCACTCTAGACTTGGAAGTCTAGTGGAAGCATCATGATGCCCACACCCTTAGAATTATCCTGGCCCACCTCCTCAGCTCACTAGGCTGAATTTAGGCACCAATGCACTTTCTTATCAGGACAGGTGCCTGGGCTCTTGTGTCTCAGCCCCCATTAGACATCTGGAAGATGAGAGCTGCCTGTATTCAAAAAGAAGCATGAGGACTGCTTTGCCCACCCCAGCTTCATCTCCTGTGGAGCCCCAAATCAAAGTTGGACAGCTGGGAGAAGGGAAGGACTGTAAAAGAAGACTTTAAGGCCCTCTAGGAGTAAGGTTCACCTTCAGCTCCCCAGTTGACTTCTGCCTCCTTGATTAAAAGATGAGCAGCTGCTTCAAGCTCGTTCAATGTCATAATAAGCATTGTTACAGTTAATGTGTGCTGAGCACCTGGCATATGATGCATGCAGCTGCTTATGGTGCCATCTTAAGTCTTGATCCCTCTTGTGCAGTCATTGACAAATGTTAGACCTGCCACAACCCTATGAGGTCAGTTCCTATTGTTATTTCTTCCAAGGTGGAAGCTAGAGAAGTGGGTGACCAGCACAGGTCACAGAGTAAAGTGAGCAGCTTCTCCATTCACACTGGACTCTGGGAGGCCTCAAAGCCTAGGAACCATGACAACGGGAAGCCTAGATGTTTTCCAGGGGGAAACTGGGAGAGCCATTGTGCTTCCAGAGTCCTGTGAGTGGAGTCTATCTACTTGACAGCACATGTCCCACAGAAAGAGCTCTGGTGCTTCTCACAGGCAGGAGGCAGAGTGGCATGCAGGCTAATCATTACTTCCAGGGAAATTGTGTGTGTTCAGTAAGTAGTACATAAATTTATCACTCAGTGCAAACAACCTGTCAGCAGTGAATGGAATTTTTCCAGTCTTTAGCATTCAGTAAATAACAATGTTTCTAACATCCTTGACTTGAGTAACATCTCAAGTGGTAACATTTTAAGTACTCCATCAACGCAAGACAGAAACAAAAAGAAGGACTGTACTAATGGCATTCAATTGTAATGGGTTAGTACACGGAATCAGTAAGAGTCAAAGACATCAGAAAATGAGGGGAGTTGAAGGTGTGCACTCCCCACTTCTTCTGGAGTTGGTGGAGGCTTCAATAGCAGTTAAGGCCCTGGACCACTTATATCTGTGTGGGCAGTCCTTTGCAAGCTGCTACCATACCTGCATGATTGCACTTGTTCACTTCTGTTATTCGGGGTATCTATAGGTTCCAACTGTGGGTGGGGAGCTTGTGGGGTTTTTTAGCACTTGATGATAATTGCCTAAAGTGTGTCTTGTTTTTATTTTTATTCTCTTCTACTTCAGTCCACAGTTTGGAAAGAGTTGTTGTTAGCGACCATTGGGGAACAATTCACAGACTGTGTGGCAGCAGGTAGGGAGGCCACCGCCAAGTATTCACACCCTGGTATGCTTGGTTCATCACAGACCTTTGTCTTTATGTGTTAGTCTTTCTGCCTGCCCACTGCTGATTTGTAGCTGTGGCATCACTTAGACTTGTTTCTGTGGTGTGGTGTTTGGTGTGAGATTTGTGTATTTAAGCACATGTGCATATTTAAATGTGTGTACAGTCAGACTTTCCTATCTTCAGATCTTGCATCCATGGATTCACAGAAAGCATGAACAGTATCTGAACTAAATACATACATACATTGCCCCATGTTACTCAAGAAACAATATAATGCAAACAACCTCACAGTATTTGCATTAAGTGTTACAAGTAAAAAAGAATTGACTGAAAATGAATTTGGCCTGGAAGTATAGCTCTGTGGTAAAACATTCACCTGGCATGCGAAACAGAGTGCTCCAAAATAAATCCCTAAATAAATATCATGTGACAATGACCTTTACTTTATATAAGGTCTTAAGCATCCATGGTATGGAGGGGTAGAACTTATCCTTCCTAAATACCAAGGGCTGGATATATATTACATCCATAAGCACACACACATATATGAGATAATGTAGGCACGTATATAATATGACAGTTATAGCCATTCATCTAATATAAATAGGCAGAAAGAAAGAAAGTTTATCAGTGCGCAGCAGGGTTTGTAGTAGGTTTCCTGTAGCTGGCTCATCTTCTGGAGGGGGAAAAGTTTGTGCCATGCCTAGTGGGATCTGTGGGTGGACAAGAACCGTCCTTTCCTCCCCTCCCAGTTTCTTCCCTTCCCTTTGTTCTCCTGGCTCTGCTCAGAAAGGCAGACACTCGGAGACAGAGCTGTCTTACTGTTCCAGCCCACAATCTCTCAGCTAAGATTGGAAGGAGAGCCTCAGGGACTTGCAGAGAAGGCGTAGACGAGATGAGTGGAGAGCCCCTCTGAGTGAGGTGATTCTGTGTTTGGGCTGGAACCACATGAGCTTTGCCACAGCCACACCTCCACCCTCTGTGAGCCATGTTAGTTCACAGTCAGAAGGTTCAGTGCTGTGTCAAGGTCTTTTCTTCTTGGGGCGCCCCTCCCCAAAACTTCTGAGGAAACATTTGAAGTAAAGTTTCATGGGGTCTTTGTCCTGTTTTGATTTTGTTGTTGATTTGGGGGCTTGTTATTACAGTTGTTTGTTTTGTTTTTATTTTCTTCCATGCTGCTTTTGGTTCTGACTTTTATCTGCTTTGTGTGCTGTTTTATTGGGTTTTTTGTTTGTGAACTGGCACGGGTCAGTTGGCACACCGACTTACGTGGTCTCTGAGAGCTCGCTCTTATCACCTCTTGACAGTCCTGTGACCAGTCTCCCATTCACCTCATGGGGGTGGGGAGGGCTCAGCCATTCTGCCTTTCTGTACTCCCTTTCATACCCACTGTGACTCACTTCTGACAAGTGTGTGTTACAAGTTCCTGTTTCTTCTGTTCCAGTGGAGAAAAGCTAACACCTTTACACCACAGCCCAAGTACCCTGTGTGTAGCTCTAAATACAGAAACCCCAGAATAGTTGATAAGTAATAGCAAACACCCAGTAGTGAGCAGAGAAGGCCAATTCTTCTCTGGCTGACTAGAAAGCAGGACACTGTTAACTATTGAACTTCAGCACTTCTGTTAACCAGGTAATTTTTCTCGGCCTCACTTATAGAGTATCTTTAAACAATGGCTCCTCCAAGACCCACTGTCTTCTGTTACAGGGTTCTGCCATAGTCCAGGTGTCCCTGGCTGAGTCTTCATGTGAGCATTATATATTTCACCATGGACCTGCCTTCTCCTCAGAGCCGTGGGCTTTTTTACAACACTTCTTACAAAAGGGCTTTCCTCAGCTGTTCCTGTTTGCCAAAAGCCGAATTGAAACAGTGGTCACTTGCCCTGTTTGGCATCTGTTGATGACCTCACCCACTACCAGTAGTGCAGAAAAGGATAATCCCAAAGGATTGAAGACACTCACATCTCCTTTAAAGCTGGGTTCATGGTGTCCTGGCCCTTCTTGAGCATGAAATGCTGGATCACCTCTTTCTTTGCATAATAATTTTATTTTTACATGAAATTTATCATTGAGCTCTGACAATTATATCACTTTAAATCAAGGAACAAAAAAAGGACAGTACTCTTCTCAGGAACATGATTCTGAGGTTGCCCATGAGCAGATGAAGTCTCGCTGTTGTTTTAACTTGCGTTTGAACGTGATACATGTGCAGAAAAATCCCAACATTGTAGCTGTGGAGACTGGCAACAAGTCACAAAGTAATGATGTCCCTTTAGTAAGTCTGTGTATTAAGAACCAGGACATTAATGCCCACCAGTCTCCCCTTATCTTTCTCTTCTTCATCATAGGATGCCACCAACCCAGCTCTTAACAGATTAGTTCATTTTTCCTAGTTTTGAACACTTATATAATGTTCACAAGGTGTCAAGTTATGTATCCATAGCAATGATCAAATTAATCCAGAAAGGAAAACAGGCAGAGAGGAAGGAAGGGAAGGAAGAAATGGAGGAGAATTATTTCACAGAAAATGGTTTCTTTGGGTAGATAGACTAGGTGTGCCACTATGTAAATCATATTAAATACCATATATTAAATACCAGCATGTTCAAATATCCAGGAGACAAGCAGAAAAATTGCTGGCTTGTACATTTCAACTTACAGAGGTTGACAAATTAGCAGCATGTATTAGCTAACATAAAATCCCCTAACTGTGGTACTGCCTCTCTCTTGCGTGCTGCTTCTAGGGGCAAAGTATGCAAGTACAGAGAGCTGATTCTGCTTCATGACTGTCGTGAGCATGCAAAACTTGGAGTCAAAGCCTCTACAGCTCTCATTTGGCTGCCAGTTAGTGTAGACAGAGTGCACAGAATGGTACAGGCCAATCATCCAGGCGCCATGTTTGTGTGCCTCTGTGCCAACACCACGTTGGAGAAAGCCCACAGTAATCAGCATAGGTCGATGCCTATTGACCTTCCACTGGAAGTCAAGCTAGAGTGTCACTCAGGAGACACTTACTCTTACTTTATCTGTAATACTAACAGGTGGCTGTCAGCTCTTTAACCCATGGTTCAACCCAGTCAGAGGGATGACTGATAGAGGGAAGTACCAGGCAAACAAACCACACCAAGTGGAGGAGCCACTGGATGCAGAGTCTGGGTCCTGCATTCTTTGGAGCATATAGTACTAATAGCCCCAAGGCCTCTAAAGGCTTAGCAGGAAGTCACAGAAAGTCTTACTGCTCTTAATAGAGAAGGCCAGGCTTCAAGCAAAAAGTTCATTTAAGTTCACTTGGCTTTCAGAGGGCAGAGAATTATGCAACCTATTTTAGAAAAAGTCTCATCAAAACAGTCAGAAATTGACAGAAAGCTTTGGGTAACATGTTAAAAAGGATAAAATTACTTATCTGGAAAATTCATTTGGCTTGAACACTCTTTATTGCATCCTCTGCTAAATGTGATGCAGCTCTTACAGAGTCTGCTGACCTGACTTTCCCCAGCAGCCCCCACTGAAGCAGTCACTTACAAGTCCACATCTTACCCATAACCCACAGCTAACGCGATGGGCACTTAGGTGTGGCCAGACTGGCCTGTAGTTGTTTACCCATTCTTGCTTTTTCCTCCTTTTCCCCTCAGATGATGAAGTAATAGGGGTCAGTGTGAGTGTTCGGGACCGAGAGGATGTCATCCAGGTCTGGAATGTCAACGCCTCAGTAGTGGACAAAGCTACTGTACTGGAGAAGATCCATGAACTCCTGCCCCATATATCTTTTAAAGCAGTGTTTTATAAACGTAAGTGCTTCATTTTCAATCACTGTTTTCAAGGTTCTTCTACCAGTTTTCTAGAGACAGAGGGACATTGCAAATGAGGTGGAGGCAGAATCCCTCGAAGCTCTATTAATACAGAAAACAACACAATGCTGCTAAGTGTTTTTTTCTAAATCAAGTTTAGTTTCAGAAATTAAAATGAGGTTTTGTTCTCGCCTAAGTACATGGATCTAAAAGGCAAATATACATTGTGTTTGTTCTTTCAAAAATTTAAACCTAAACTTAAACCTATCAGAAAAATTATATTTTATTGGAAATAATAACAAACAAACACACAAAAAAAATCAGTCAGTGAAATGGCAGGCAGATGGTCAATCATCCCTTCTAATATAATGTTTAACTTCTGTATTTATGCGGGCAGCTCAGGTATAATTGACAGGTGACTGGGGCAGAGTCACCCGGAATTCACATGCAGTGGTACATACAACACTTTGTGTGGACAGATGTGTGGACCCATGTTTCCATTGTGGTTTGTGTTCATTGCTTTTGTGTGCTCTGTATAAACAATCATCTTTTTCATAATGAAAGCTTCTTAGCACTTTGAGCAGGTGTTGATAGAACATGGGTTACATGTTCAGCAGTGAGCTAAAGGAAGCAATTGAAAGCCCCACATACATTTGTGATGAATTTTTACGTCCCAAATCAACCTGGGAATCAATAACCCATTTTTTTTTCTTACTATAGTATTTCATTGACTCTAAGGTGCTCTTGAGCACAATGCACCCTATTGTTTTAGTATTTAAAGAAATAAAAACATAATAAAAGTTTTTCAGTTAAACCAGGGTACATTGCTGACTCTGGAGGCTTTGAGATTTGTAGGAGTCAGAAAAGGGGGCTTCTTAGACTCTGAAATATACTTCATCATTGTCTCATTAGGCCTGGTCCTTGTCAAGAGGCCAAACAAATCCAAATTTCATGATTGCCCTTGTGTTATGAATATGAAAACCCAGGCCTCCCTGAGAGGAGTCCTGTAGCCATCATCAAAGAACCAGGATCCACACAGGGAAATGGATCCTGCTCTCTGTGCATTTAGAGGATGCTGATCCTCTGAATTGTAATTGAAAGATTAAAATGACAGAGACAGAAAATTCACACTGAAGAGTTGCTCTTGGCTGTGCAGTATGGAGACAGGACAGGCACATGGATACCATTAATGTCCCCTAGGGACATGTCAACTATAGCTCACCCCAGATATTCAGAGTGTTTTCTGATTTTTCAGTCCATAAGAATAACTAGTAAAAACTATGAAAGGAAATGTGAGTAAGTGCCAAGGTCAAGTGGGACGCACTTGAGTCTGCCCAACACTTAACTCTGAGGAGAAAACAATTGAGAGTCGTTAGGTTTTTACCACACTCCACCAGTGTGACCCTTGGCGCTTTCACTCTCTCCTCTGTGTCCAGAAGGTTGGTCTCACATGATCTCCAAGGTTCCTTCTTCTTTACAGTTCTGTGAACAGATTGACAGGTAACAAACTGGTCAGCAGCACAGACAGCATGAAGTCAGCCTCTACTTAGGTAACTAGGCTCTAGCTTTAGGGCCAAGGCATAGTCACATAAGAATGACCAAGGGCCTGGATTCACTGCTTAGCTGTTGGGGTGGATGGCGGGGGTGGGGTGGGGCAGCAAGTGAGGAGAAAGGAAGTTGCACTCAGGCCAACTGAATGAAAGAGGAGCAGACACCTGAAGGTAGTTGACATTGTCAGGTGTGTGAGTCACAGGGAAATAGTGCAGCTCTAAGCAGAAAACTGTTCTTTAATGACACACTTTAACATTTAAAAGCTCAGAGCATGCAATTTAAAAATTGGAATTCCTCGTATTTGACATGAATCAGGCTGTCCTTTACTTGGAATGGTTGGTAGCATGTGTCATAGATGTGATCTTGAAAACTGAGCTCTGAACAGAAACTGGTTTACAGGGTGAGAGACAGTCCTGGGTGAGCTAGGCTTTAAGGGGCCAGTTCATGTCGCCTTTGTCTTATTAATGGGATCCTGGTGCTCTGGAGTTTATAGAAGTAGCTGGCAAGGTGACTGGAGTGCCAGAGAATCCCAGTATAGCCAGTCCTGGCCTTCAGTGGGCAGATGAGGAACTGGACCCTGGCATTTAATGTGATTTCCATCCGAGACTGAAGATGTAAAGGGAGAAACTCAAAATTTATACCCACCCTCTCTGGTCCCATTAAGTTCCTTGGAAAGCTGAGGGACAAAGGCCTTTGGTATGAGCATTGTGTAGAGCAACCTCTTGCCCGCCCACCAGCTCCCAGTCATTCCATGTAATTGAAGCAGAGAGCAATCTCTGTTTTCATATGACTGACAAAAAGTAAAACTATTTGTGGCAAATGAAAAATTATATCAGTACCAAGTTTCAGGAGCTTGGTTGCAAAAAGAACATTCCTCTGTGTCCATATTTTCTATAGTTTCTTCAGCAATCAGGAATTGTGTGGATGACTCCTAAAAAAAAAAAAAAAAAAAATAGGCTGTCCTGACCCACACATAGAGATAAGAAAAAAATTTGCACCATCACTCCCTTTGGATTTATAATTTGCAAATCAGCGTTGCTGTCATTTTATGGTTTCTCAATTTGGCCTGAAACATAGTGTATTTTACTGAAGACCAATCTGTGTTTTATTTGGCATCTGCCCTAACACAGCTTTATTAAAGATAGGCATCAGGGCTAAGGAGCAAGCTCTGTAAGGAGACCTGAGTTCAGTCCCCAGACCCACATTTAAAAATAGCTTTGGCTGGGGCCTGAGGAGATGACTCAGCAATCAGGATTGTATACTGCTCTTGCAAATGACCTGAATGCAGTTCCCAACACCATGACAGGGTGGTTTACAACTGTCTGAACTCCAGGTCTAGAGGATCTGATTCCCAATTCTGGACTCCACAGGCACCTGCACCATGTACAAACCCCACATAAGTACATATAATTTAAAAATAAAGCCCTAAAGAAAACGGCTAGAGCTGGAGAGATGGCTCAGTTGGTAACAGCACTTGCTATATGAGCATGGTGACCTGAGTTCACATCCCAGCATCCCTGTGAAAAGCTTGGCATTGCCACACACACTGTTAACTCCAGCACTGGACAGGCAGAGAAAGGAGCCTTACCAATGCTTTCTGACCCTAAGCCTGTCCCAAGTTCAGTGAGAAAGCCTGTCTCAAAGGAATATGTCAGACGTGACAAAGCAGGACACCCAGTGTCCTTCCTCAGCTCTAGACATGAGGCTTATGTTAGATGCACCAATACAGTCAGGATCACATACAGCATGTACAGAGATGTATACATATGCACACTATGTATACATATATACACATACACAGAAGAAAGCTGTGTGTAGTGGTATCTACTTATAATTCCAGCACTGGGGAGGTCGAGACAGGTGGACCTCTGAGGCTTGCTATCCAGGCTAGCTTGTAGCAAAGTCCAGGCCAGTGAGAGATCTGTCTCAAAACATAAGACAAAGAGCATCTGAGGAGCCACAGCCAAGATGATTCTCTGCCCCCCTATCCTTTGAATCTGTCTCCCTCCCCCTTCCTCCAACACATAAACTACCCCCTCCACATGCGTGTACCTGCACACGAGAAAGATACCCAAATAAAGAAGATATTTTAAAAATTAAATACTTAGAACACTGAAGTTGTGAGAGTTGGGCAGTTAAGCTTGGGTAGATATTAATTAGATTACCAATCCTAGACACCCTGGGAGTAACAAGGTGCATCTTTCCCAGTGGTTTATCTAGTTGAACTGCTGTTTGGGGGAGCTACCTGATATGATGTTTAAGGACAGCTAACACATCATCCTTTCCTTCTGTAGTCTACATTAAAAACAAGAATAGGAGGAGATTGTGGAAGTGAAGTGGAGCAGTCAGCTCTGTCTCCCTTTATTGCCTGGATGAGTGAGTGGACACACTGGCTCTATTAGACCTTGCCTCATAGTGACATCTAGACATCCCCCGACTCAAACCTTTACATTATAGCTAATATTGTGTGTCTCATGGACCTCCCATTTCTTGTCTTCCAGTTTAAAAATTTTAAATCTTTAAAAAACATAATTTTATTATCAGTTTTCTAATTAGTAATTCCACAAAACAAACTATGAAGTTTTTAAGGAGTAGGGTGAGGGGTGGGGAAAGTAATAGAGCCATCAATTTTATGATAATTCATTATGTTGAGAAGTAGGGGGCATAATATAATCCACCTCCCTTGAGTGGCTCTGTTTTGTTTTGCGTTATTTTATTCTTGAAGGTAGGCTTGTGAATGGCTCTGTCTTGGTTCATAGGTTCCCACCTTCCCATGCATTTTTGTGGGGCTCATTTTCCCTGTAGCATTTGCCTAGAGCCCAACATACCCTCCTCAATCAGTTTGTGTGGATGAGCCACACACCCCTCCCCCGCCACCAGCAAGAAGGAGGCAGCATGCCCATAGCTTGTTTTCATTATTACGTTTCTCAGGAAGTGCATGCCTTAGCTAACAGTTACTGGCAAAAAAAATAAGAAAGAGAAAAAGAAAAAAGGAAGGAAGGAAGGAAGGAAGGAAGGAAGGAAGGAAGGAAGGAAGGAAGGAAGGAAGGGAAAAAGGGTATTTGAGCTCTTGCCAACATCTGGGGAAGCTGAATGAGATGCCTAGAGGGGTTGGCCCATCCTTTGCTTAAAGTTTTCTTTCCTTCTTTTCCTTTTTGTTTTTTTCTGTCCTTTAGCCCATGAAGAGCATCATGCTTTTGAAGGTGGACGTGGAAAACACTAATTGCACTCTGTAAAGAATTCTTTATCCTTTGCTGATTGGTTTTGGAAACGGTCTTAACAGGAGGGAGAGTGAAGAGAAGATTGCCGAAGCCCGATGCTGGTCCACTTAGACGGGTTTCTGTCCTTGCAGACTGGGCGGTTAGGACTCCAAGTGGCAGGTGGAGTTGCGGGGAGAGCCTGTGGGTTTCTGCCATCATATCACTTTTTTTTTTTAAAGAAAACTTTTTTTTAAGCTTTCTAAATTCTCTGGGATTTTTTGCACTCTTTGCCCCTCCCCGTAAGATCCCTTATTCAGGGTAATTATTGTTTTCTGCACGCCCTTCCATTGAGGCATAAGAATTGCGTTTCCCCTTCAGTAGTTCAACTGTACCTTGTTAAGGAACATCTGCATAATCACCACAGGACTGCCTGTGAAGCCACAGGGCACCAGGGGGAAGCCTAGCCTAGCAAAACCCCCCTTTAGATAAACTGTTGTGACACTTGCCTGCATACTGTGAGCAGGGCATTGTTTCTTTTGTGTGTGTGTTCCATAGAAACCATACTCACTGACAGCACACACATCTTAAAACCTTTTTAAGAAGCAGTATAAGGAAGAGAAATTGTTGGTTTGCCTAACATGAAAACTTGATCACAATTGAGTGTCAGGCTCAAAATCAAACTCTAGTATTTGGGGGCCTACTGCAAGGATTTCTAATCAGAATCCCAATTTGGCCCTTTCAACAGAAGCCCTGTAATTTGTCAGAGAGGAAACCTGATATTTCTGACTTACAGAGGAGGCTGTGTTTGTTATTTGTGTGGAAGAGGCTTCTTCTAAAGTTCCTGCATGTTTACCCACTAAGAACTTTTCCAAATCAGTTCTCATACCCCATGTTAAGTGATCCCTCTTCCCCGCCCCTGTCACGTGTCCTTTCTGAACATCAATGACCTTCCAGTATGAGCATCTTTCCCCTACATTTGCACACTGCTGCAGAAAGCACCCAGGTACTCACACAGTTGAACTTGAGTGCCTCTTGTGCTATTAACTGTGTTATTAGATGCTGGATTATTACAAGGAAATATTGGTTTCAGTAGAAGAAAACCTTTCAGAGTATTGCAACTCTCCCAAACTCTCCCAAAATCTCCTGACCCCCTCTCAATCTTGCCCCACCTCCTGGTAATTTTCCGTGAAAAAGGGCCTCCCTCCCCTTGGCTTGGATTTAGAGCCATGGGATCAGTGCAGCTTCTATAGTTCTCAAAAGGGTGAATTTTTAATTTCCCTTGCACTGTTGGCCAGCAGAGAAATGGGGCAGTTCTAAGCCTCCCACGTGTATTTGTAACTAAATTTCTCCATTCAGATATTTTAAATGGCTCTCAGTAGCATCTGTGGATAAGAGTCATAACCTCACTTGCACTGATAAACAGTCAGCCAAAGTAATTAGTTGTCAGAGTTTAAGATGTACCTTCTCTTCTGAACTTACAAGTCCCTGGACAGTTTCATTAATCAGGGTTTGGACACTTCTAGAAAAATCCCAGGATGTGTTTGTCTAAATGACGTATACTTCTCTAAACAGTTTCTAAACTCGTTTTTAAGCTATAACTCAAGGATTTAAAACTTATTCTGGACATGAATTGAAATTCCTTTTTATAATATAAGTATTTTTCTGATAGATTAGCAAAAAAGGATATAATTGACTTCCCATTATAATTGTCATATATATTTCCATAAGTAAATAAATTTTAAGGAATTTTTATTTTTGAACTTTATTTAAAGCATTTGTGATGACATGTTCAATTTTTGCATGTATGTAGCTTTCAAAGTAAAAATAAAATAAAATAAATAGGAATGTTAGGCTCATGTTAATGCTTCCGAGTTTCTATTGTTGATGAACATGAAACATGACAAGCACACAAAGTAGTTTTGTCCCAGTGAACCTTCTGCAACTGTTTCTCTTTGGAAAACACTAAAGATAAGTAGTATTTAGCCTGCCTAATGTTCAGAACCTGTCATCTAGATTACTTTGAGTGGATTTTGTCAAATTTTGCTTTGGAAATGGTTTTAATTGAATATTTAGTCATAATTGACTTTGTAAGGATTAAGCTGACTTAAGCAGCGTAAAACCTTTCATTGCCTCCTTAAAGAAGCTGATGCTCTGGAAGATAGAGGCAACATCTGGGGGGCATGTGACTTGGTGTCAGAGTAGTCCGGAACGGGGGCAAGTGTCTTGCAGGTACAGCCCTGTCTGCTCTTCAAAGAGCCACACAGAAGCCATTGGGCTTGCTTCCTTATCTAGTAATTCCTCAGTCTGTGAGACAGAGCCGGGAAATCTGGTAGAAACCAATGTGTCTACTCCTCCATCCTGCTATCGCCCAGATTGCCTGTTACAGGCTCTTGCTTACATTGGGAAAGATGCACCCGCAGAATCAGGACACATAGTAGCTGATGAAGCACTCACCCTTGAAGCATTTCCATTACTTTGTAAACACTTTCTGAATGCTAGCTCTGAATTGACCCAGCAGTCCTGCGTTATTGTAATTCATGGTTCCCATGACAGAGAACAAACATGAGAAGGAAAACAGAACTCTGAGAAACCATAAGGTTAAGTTCCCTAGACCCTCCTTTGCTTTAGCACATCTACATTGTGTACATGCCGTCATAAAACTTCATTATTGGAAGGAACTTTAGATACAGCTGCATCCAGTAGACACAACATACAGTATAGTTCTCCTTGACCGAAGGATGGAGATCTAGCCATCGGGAGAGCTGGGCACTGAAGTCTGTGAACTATAACCTACACGGGCTTCTGCACAGGGAAGACAATCGTGTCTGTCAGCCTATCCTCCCCTACAAGTCATCCTGATCAGCTTTGAGCCTCTGACCACCTCTGGCTATAGGAACAACATATACTCAGACACTCTCATGTGAACAGCAGCTTATTCTTTCCCACTCACTCCCTTGACTGAAGAGCATTAGATTTCGGGTCTAGAGACCACTGTAAATGTGACAGAAGTGGATCTCTGCTGTCGGATGCTCCAGTCCCAACTTTCCTACTTACACAAAGTGACAGCATTCACAATGATCACATGGTGGCGCTGCCTCCCAGCTGATGGTTCTGGACCAGAGGCAGAGTGAGTCCTGCTATGTGTGTGGGATTAAGATCTTGCTGCATGCTGCTATAGGACAGTACAAAACTTCCTTTACATATAGACATTTAATTTGCATGTACCTAATAAAAATGAGTCACAATAGAGTGTTCCAGACATGCTTTAAAAAACCTCAGCTCCTAGCCTCTCCTTCGCCTTTTAAGAAGTTATAAAGAGAAAAAAAAATAAACATAATACAGGGAGTGTATTATTAATATTTGATTAGTATGGCTAATGATGACAAACTATTAGGATTCCTTTCCTTTTAGATGATTATAGAATCCCTTTAAGAATGCAGATCTGCCCTCCCCCTTCCCTGTATTAGATGAAAGTAGAAGACTGATGGTATGTGGTTCATTTCTTAATATTGAGATCACCTCAACCTACTCTGTAGAGTTCGGAGGCTCAGGGCTCTGCAAAGCCTGCGTGGGTATCTCAAGAGCCAGGAAGAGTCACAGAGGAAGGGGGAAAAGACAAATAGAAAAATCCCTTGGAAAATGAGCTGCTCTTTCTCCTCAAGGAAAAAACTTGAATTGATTACCACCTAACTAGACTGCCATAGGTTAGCTTTTCTGGGAGTTTTGTTGGGGGTTTTTTGTTTGTTTGTTTTTCATGAAGACTTCTTACATTTAGTTAATCTGCTGAGACCAAAAGTCATCATCCTTCATGGTGCTGACAGGACCCAAGATTTAAAAGAAAACTCAAAGACATAGAATTTGAGAGTGGAAGGGACCTTCGAGATCATTCAGCAGTGTGTCTGACTGCTTAGCTCACAGAAGGACCACTGGGTGCTAACTTACCAAGCACATTCCCCAGCTGCACCCTGGGGCTTTGGGCATCTGCATTTTGAGCTAGCACCATGCATGTCTTTGAACTTCACTTTGAGATCCTCTTGATTACACCCAACCTCTGTAAATGACTGGTGAGAAACAGCCACCCAAGCTCTCCCAGACACCCTGATAGCAACACTCTTGTGAGAAACCATTACTAAAATAGAAGAAACTCTTAAGTAAGAACTTTGTGACTAGGACCATAGCAGTCCTGAATAGCCCATTTCTGGAAGTCCATAATATAAACCTTTAATACAGAGCCACGGCTTTTCTCTTTTCTAAATAACATTCCAGCCTGTTAAGAGAAGAAAAATTAATGTTCAGAAAAAAGTAGCTACTCCATATGTGCAGTAACTACTTTTCTATAATGTCTTATGGCGTCTGGGGTTCAGCATCATTGAACAAGATTAAATGAATGTTACAGAGCTATAAAAGCGCATGTAAAATACCGCAAAACTGTTCGGAGGACTATCAAAGTAGCCTGGGAATGAGTTTCCACTAAAATTAATTGTCACTTTCTAAACGTAGCTTAGCCAAGCTGTTACTAAACTGGAGGGAGTCTTTAATACATACAAGTGTTAAAAAGAATCAAATAGGCATTCCCCAAAGCATGTGGATGGTAAGCAAAGGTCATCATGAAGTCAATACTTTTTTTGTCCATCATTACTACTGAAATTTACAGTCTCATTGTATCTGTGTGTGTCAGATGTGCTTACCAGAATATCCAATAAACTGGCCTTTGGATATTCTATGCTCTGTGTCCTTCTGAAATCATGGGTTTGCAGGAATGTGTGTTATGTGTTATTGTTTTGGTTGCTGCCAGATCAACAACAGCAAACAGTTGACTTATTCATTTAATGAAACAAATTTCTCAGCTTTGAACATTGAGGTTGGATGTTTTTCCTGAACATCTGTTTAGGAAGAAGTGTTCTATTTGGGATTTTGTTAAACTGGCAACTTGTGTAACAAAAAGGTTCTGATATCAGTGCTTCTGAGTTTCTGGTGAGTAATGTATCTATTGTCTTGTTACATGCAAAAAGGCAGTTTTTACTAAAAGGGTAAAAAGGAAAAACTGTAGTTTTGTTACTATATAATGAATGAGAACTATTGAAGACTTCGAATCTGTTTATAGGCATATGACCTGCTGTTCTCAAGCGGAGATATTTTGGGAGCAGATATTAAGTTTTCTTCAGATTTCTCAGACTGTAACCAGTTAACCAGGGGTTTTCAACCACTGCATGTGTTTTTAAGCCCTGTTGATGCTGGCTCCTTGCTATTCACTAACCCTAAGTCACTGTGACCTTGCACATACCCTTCGGGAGCATCTGTTCCCAAGAATTAGTACACAAGAGAATTTCAAATTTAAACACATTGCACACGTTTCATCTGGAGGCATCTAGCAACATTTATCTCACGTTTAAAATCTTATCAGTTGGCTTGAAAGTGATTCATTCTTTCAAGCTGTCTTACCTGTGTAAGCCAAACCAGGTTTGCTTGCTTCATGCTTCAGATGTACTTTACCCCTCCTCCACCACCCCATTTTATACCATCTGTGCCCTGTACAGTCTGGGACCCCTTCACATCTGGCTACAAGCTGGTGTAATGCCCTTCCTTTTGATCTGGTCTCATCTAGTGATTTGCTCAGTATTTTTAAGGTCAGACTGAAAACTTTTTCTGTTCTAGTTATTTTTGATTTTATATCTGTGTGTGTTTGATGTTCAGATACATGTGAAAGTTGCCTCTATAAGCCAGTAATTTTTATTCCAGCCTTTTGCAGCAATAAGGTAAGTCAAGCCTGTGTTCTTCTCGCTCAAAAATGTAATGATTTATGTGTTTGGTGCAAATGTTTATTCATCCCAGAGTCTTTGCTGTATTTGCCTCTGGGACGCTATTGCTATGAATTTATTATATTCCTATTTTTTCCAAGAAAAAAAAATCTAGAGTGTGCTTAAGAGTTATTGTTTCTCAAGACTTGATTTTGAGATTTTGCTCATCTATTGCCACTAATTCTTACCCTGGATTTGGGTTCTTGTCATTAAAAGCAAATGCTTTCTTATTTTCTGGGTTTTAAATCTCATGCAGTTGAATTATCTTAACTGTCTTTCATATAAATATGGTGGTGGTCATAACCTGTTTATTCCAGCGTAAGGTACAGTACAACCCTCCACCAGACGGCTGTAATGTGCATGGAGCTCCTTCACTGTGCCCAGCATTCCATGTGATTCTGATATATGGAATGAATGCAATTGCCATAGGACTCATCTTGGTCTTGTGGAAAACATTTTGCATATTCAAATTCCTTTTTGCAACCTTTTATTCAGGATAACTTAATCTACTACTTTTGTTTCTCTTTGGGTGCTGTAGTATGTCCACATGGCTTAGTCGTCCCACCTAAGGAAGGAAAATAAATTGATTATTCCTTCCAGATTGCATAATACATCCCTTCAGAGCAAACAGAAACACCTGAAAACTGTGTCTTTCATTTCCCATCTTATTTAGGAGCAAGCAATTCAAGATGATGAATGTGATGCCCAATTAATTTTAACACAGCAAAATTTAAATGAAATATGTGAGGGCCCGGGCGTAACACAGAAGACTTTCAAATGTCATACTGCCTCCTCATATTGAAGTCCGATTCCTGTGACTGTGCATGCTCTGTTGATGTTATCATCTAGTGGGTGCTGATGCTGGTTGTTTTGTTAGCACAGGCTTTGCCTTCCCACCTCATGTACAGTTTGGGAGACTAAGACCATGCAGGCATGCATGCATGCCTTTTCTTTCTCAGTGATTCTTTTAGTGTGATGATTACTGTTAAGTAAACAAAACAAAACAAAAGAAACTTTTAAATGTTCTCACTAATGAATGCACTAAAAAATTTCTGGAATCCTACAGGCTGATAGGTCTTTTGTTAGAGGAAGAAAAGAAAACAGTAGCTTTTACAAGGCTCAGCAAGTTCAAATATATGTCATTGAAATATATTTCTATTTCCCATCATCTGGCTAGGCTATGGTGCTGACTAGCTTATTTCTTGCCAGAGAAAATAAGTTTAAATCATAAGCATATTTAACTAGCAAGCATAAATCATAAGCCTTTCTAACTGTAAGCATGTTGAACTCTGCACAGTTTGTACAGATGGCGTAGCTGAGTCTGTACCCCTCCCCACGGTGAGGATGTGGACAGGCTTCTACTCCCCAATTTCCTGTGCAGCTCGGAGAACTGAAACCATTTGTTTTACTGCACATACAGGCTTCTATAAAGTTTGGACCCAGAGCAAGGTTTAACATGATCCTCTCTTCCTACTGAAGAGTGATGGACTCCCATTGGAAGCTACATCCCACAAGTACCCTAGTTACAGAGGATAAGATGCTGGTTTTGTTGTTGTTTTTTAAATGTATCTTCTTCAAAAAAAAAAAAAAAAAAAAAAACAAAACCAAAAAACAAAAAGCATCAAAGGACCAAAATGCTAGCAGAGATTTATGGGCTTCAAAGAGCAATTTCTGGGAGGTTGACTTAATGGCTGCTCTTTCAGACACTGCACACAAAATTCTACTTGTGCCTTGTAAGGCCTGGCTGACCCTATGAATCAGTGTCTGGGCAAAGTTCAACATGCTTTGGCTGTAGTGTGCTCATCAACAGAGTGTCAATAATAATATTAATGTGTATTGAATGGCATGCCATCTAAGCATCTCCCATTTTTTGTATATGGAAGTAGAAGCTGAGACAGGTAGAGAGACGATGGCTCTAGCTTGTTCTAATGCTAGGGCCTTGATAGAAATTGAAGATTCCCAAAGGCAAGAAGTATGAGATTCTTTATGGGACCCCATTTTTTTTAAGGATCTGTACCTTTAAGAAAAAGATGGAAAAGTTGCTGGCTTTATCCAAAATATTCACATTACAGATGGGGCAGTGACCCAGAAGCATATGAAGCATCTTGCCTGCTTAAGGTCACACAAGTAGTTTGTGGAAGGGTCACAACTGGATCCCCAAACCTCATGCCTGCAAACCAAGGGCCCAGTCTTTGCAGTAATACCTCACCCCCAAAAGTACACATTTTCCCACCTGCTTTTTGCAGCAGATCCTTGCAAGCAAGTCAGTCATGAAAATAGTTTCCATCCTGGGCCCCCTCTGTGTGCTTGCTTATTTTCTCAAGGTTTTAACGGGGAATTAAAAACACTTATATTTGAAGCTTGCTTCTCCGTCTCACTTATTGAGTGCCCAATCTGTAGACACACATGCCTAACACTCTTCTCCGGAGAATGTACAAGAATAACACGTTTGACTGCTGTGGATGGCAGGTGAAAAAGAATTACTGCTGTAGTGTGTAGGCCCTTAAAGATGTTCACGGCCAACTCTGGATTATCCCAGCACAGATGGATTAGGCAAAACTCACTCTCCCACTGCTTACTGGTGACCTTTAGCTGTTTGTGTTTGTCAATGCTTCTCTCAGAGACTAAAATGAAGAGCAGAGATGCTACTACTTGATTTCTTGACCAGAATACTAGTGTCCTGATTAAAGTTTTAGCAGTTTTTCCACTTAGGGCAACAGGATGATTGTAGGAGACCCTGAATTGAACCCACCTGGAATGCACAACTTGGCCTTGGTTGTGAGCCCTCAGAAAGCAAACTGGTGGTAATGCAGGGAGCTTAATTATTGGGTTCAAGTCCTATTAGCTGGTGCCTAGAGCAAGTTACTCAACTGCTCTGAGTCACAATTTCCTCATCATTAGGAAGGAGAAGACTACTGCTTTGAAACAAATACCAGGCGAGGGGAAGCTGGGGACTCTGCCCTGGGTAGAGAATTAGCAGAAGGCACCTCTCAGGGTTTGTTCCTGTGGTACTAAGAGTGGCTCATACAGATACTTGCTCATTTGACACGTGAAGTGTGTCCCAGCTTGCCTGATTAAATACCATAAGAGTCTGGTACTCTGACCAAACCTACTGATGACTGCTTCGCCATCTAGGGAAAGACAAGCTGTCCCTTCATTGGGTACCGGCTTTTCAGGTTGGTTTACCATGAGGAAGTTTAAAACCTAAATGAACTTTCAATTAATTATTTTCCAACAATATTATTGGCACTTTGGGGGATTATGCAAAGGAAGTTCAGTATATGAAAAGGTTTTCAAGGCTGAACAAATTTAGGGTAAAATGTAAGCCCTGTATTGTCCACTATGAATTAATTATAGGCACCCAAACTTGTGACTGTGAGATAACCATTGGACAGTCTCAAGAGTTCTTTGTACTATGTAAATGTTATTATCACTATCGTGGGTGGGTGGATGGGTGGATGGATGGATGGATGGATGGATGGATGGATATGCACGCATGGGCTAGAGGAGGCTAGAGGACAACCTTGGACGGTTCTCAGGAGCTGTCGACTTGTTTTCTGGAGACAGGGTCCTTTCTTGGGACATGAGGCTGACCAATGAGCCCATACCTACCAGTTGCTGCCTTCCCAACATGCACTATTACAAGTGGCTTTTTGTTGTGTGTATTGGAAATCAAATTGAATATAGAAGTAAAAACATACATGACAAGAATTTTATCACCCTGCTCTTACCTGCATTTACTTAGTCACTGGCAGCTTCAAGGAAAGCTGATGGGCATTTCTATAGCATATTTCTGTATGCTGTATTGACTCTTCAAGTGATGACTGGTCAGCTCTAATGTGCTATGTGCAGAAAACACAAACAGCACATCCTCTCTACCTCATGGAGCTTAGAATTTAGAGAAATATTAAAATAGGGCCACTAGACCTAAAAAGAGGAAGAAATTAACGCTAACATCTTTGAGTTCCCCGTGTGGCCTACAGTACAGACTCATTGAAATGTTTGAATGTTGTCATAAGCAAAGTTTACTTTTGTTTTCAATTCTAAATATCCTTAGCTTTCTAAAGCTAAGTGAATTCACTAAGCTCCTTATTATTTTAAATTCTCTAATAACAGTTTAGACACTGGAGTCAGTAACCACAAAGACTGATTGTAATTTGTTGGCACTTCCCAGACCTCTTTAAAAGCCAAGCAAACCCCTGACTTTTGCTCCCTAATTCACTGGGTCTTTATGTATACACCTGAGGGGTAACAGTCATAAAAAAGCCCATGCACCAGCATGTTAACTGTGGGGTTCTTATACTGTGGAATGTATCAAGATAGCTTACTCTGTAATTTACAAAAGCCCTGTAACTCCTTATAAACCATATATAGCACCTGAACAAGAAATGTGACACAAAGACCAGACTTAAATATCTCAGGGCCACTACCTTAGGCATTTTCAGCAAATCAGAAACTCCACTAAGTGCAAGTTAACAAGACTACAGCATCATAAACTAGCAGCATCTGCCCTGTGACCCAGCGGGAGACCCTTCCGGAAGCACAGGGCTGACACCAGCTCAGCCCTATGGTTCTGCTCTCAGAGGGCTTTTAAGATTGGCGGGAGGTCACATCCTTCCATCCCAGGGCTTTGTGGAGTGGCTTAACATTTACTAGGTCTTCCTTACTCTGTAGCCCTGATCACCCTATTTCAACAAAAACAACAAAGGGGAAACTTTGCCAGGGAGAAGTCCACTACTTTCGTGGAAAAGGTTTTGAAAGTAAAAGCAGCAGCATTGGGATGAGTCGGCCTATGTGCCTCCCCTCACTATTTCCGGGGACACCACTGCTGTGTGGCCCCCTGACCTGGGCCTCCAGCCTGGTCTCTTCCACTTCAAAGGCTTGGCTCGGAACGGATCACACATTTTGCTTGATGACAAATTAATCAAACTTGATTTCTTGGATGAGATAGATACTAAAGATCTACAACTCCCCATGGGCCCGAAAGTCAATACGGCCCTTCTGGCTCCGATTAGAGTAACAAAAGGGTATCTGAGAGCCATCTACCTCCCTGCCTGGGCTGAGGGCTGGAGCTGAAAGGCAACAGGGCTTGTAAAGGACAAGGGCCTTATTAAAACACATTTCAGCTGTGGCCAAGTGCATGGCGAGTCCTCATGATGACTTTGAGAGATGCCCACCTCATCTCAAGAGCAGCGTTTCCGCTTCAAGCAACGTAGAGGAAGCAGTATATTAAGCGTCTGAAATGTTTATGGATCGCCCCCTTTTATGTTCCTGCCGTGAAGATGAGTTTAAAAAAAGAAAAGAAATCGGCCTGGGAGATCTGGCAAATGTTAGAGATAGCTCAAGTTTGGATAAGTAAATTTACTTCTATGGGGGTTAAAAAAAGAAACTCCCAGAGTCCAGGGAATTATTTATGTACCTGTGAAGGCAGGCCTGGGACAAGGTGAAGTGGTAAGCCTCAGAATGCAATCTTTGCAGCCCACTCACGTGAGGGAGCAGAGGGAGCCTTCTGCTAAATCGGGGAGCGCAGGATTTCAACGCAAAACCCTCTGAGCAGCTTTGTCATCCGCCTGTTCTGTGGAGCATCCAAGGACATCTCTTGCTTCCTTCGTGTGATTGCTCTATGTTCTATATTTAGAAGAATTGCTGCTGCACAGAATATGGTCCCCTGGCTGTTCTGGGGGTGCTTTATGCCCTTTCCCAAAAAGACTTTAGAAAAGGGGGTTCCTACCTTCACAGCACATGGTAGTGAAGGTTTCATAGATGGTGGGTCCCTTTAGTGAACAGGCAGAATGCACCAGTCTATATAATAGGGTTCCTGTTATATAGGACCAACTTTATGGCAGCCAAACCATTGCCGGCAGCAGGCACAGACTGGTACCTCAGGGATACTCCAAAGATTGTTGAGAACCCTAAAGGAGGCAGTTGAGGTCACAAGGAGCCGATAATGCTTCTCATTCCTGACATTCATCTTGAAGATCCTTCTCAGTATCTTTCCGCTCTCGGCTGCAGTGCCCAAAATGCCTGTACCATTCTAGGATGCTTAATAACTTAAAGCTGTGTTTTATATTCAAACAAAGAGAAAAATATACGGAGTCCTGCCCCCTCTCTCTGTGAACTCCTCCAGTACCGTCTTACCTGGTTCTCTGACATGTGTGCTCTGTGCTGTGGCCACCCAGTCCCATGTCCCTCTGGAACCCTGGCCTGGATCCCCACCTGTGTACCCTTAAGGAGACTCTGGCAAGAGTCCAAGAACCTCCTACAACAAGCCTGTCTGTACTCCTTGATGGGAAGCATCTTTCCTTTCTATAATACAAAGAGCTTGGGTTTTCCTGGAGCCTCGACCCTGGCCTCTGACCTGTTCTACATAGTGTATATGACTTTGTCAATATGGTCCTGAGCATATCGTTCCCAGGCCTTGGTCACTGTCCTGCTCATTCACAGCCCTTCACAGAGATGTTTGGTGCTTAACACAGGAACTTTCCCCAAGCTCCTCAGAGATACATTTTGAGAAACCCACCCAGGTGAATGGAACACTGAGTTCTGACAAGATCAGCTTCTCCCACTCCCTACAGAACCCTCTCTTGTGAGGTCTTGTGAACCCTCTCTTGTTGGTATATGTGTTGCCTAGTTCCTAAACCTCAACTTATCCATCTGTAAGAGTAACAAGAAATGTCATCATGGAAGGTGAGAGGAATGGACTAAATCCATGACAGCCTTAAACCAACTACATTGAGCTGGCCATGCAGGTCTGAGAATTAAAACCTTGGTACCACAGTTCTCTGGTCATGGTCCACCTAGGTATTAGCTACTTGACAGGTTATTTTAAACTCATATTCTGAAGCAGAGTCCAAATACTAAGCCCTCTGACCCACAAAAATTATTTTTTTAAGGGCAAGAATAAATGCATGCTTGTTTTCTGAATCGCATACAATAATTATGGCTAACCACATCTACTTCCCCGCCTTACACACCCTAAAATATTAAGATTAATTCCTAGGCTGTTGTGATATATGTGGTTCAAATTTCAGCATTGAAAAGACTGTTTGGAGGTTTGCATGTTCAAGGCCAACCTAAGCTATCTAGGAGATTATGGCTCAAAGATCAGAATAGATTTTTAAAAATTAAATCTAGAGTGAATTTGTAGGAAGCAACAAGTCCTGTGAATGTAAAGATGTGAAAGGGCCAGGATAAGGCAAAGACATAAAAACTCTAAAGATAAATCTAAATAAATATGAAGGACTAGGTTGAAGTAGTGATGAGGCCTTGTCCAGGTGAGGCTGCAGACATGGCTTATTAGCAACACCTGTCTTCTCCCTCTGTTTAAGATGTTCTTTGCTGGAAAGAAAGCCATTATGTTTCCTGTTGAGTGAGGTGTTTCTCACTCATCCAGAAGGCTGCCTGGACTTTACAGGCTGAGAAGTAGAGTCCCTGTGAATAATGAAGTCAGCCAGTACCTTATAAGAGCACAGTCTTTGTCTTCCCACCAAAGTTCTGGAAACTGTTGGTCCTAAAGTTTCACTCACTGAAGGTTGATGGGTTTAACTTGAGGGAGTCCTGTCCCTATTGTCCTACATAGTGGCCTCTGATTCTTGTGCTCATGTGGCAGATTGTGCTTTAGGAATAGTTGCCTGTAGACAGATGTTTCTGCTTGTTCTCGATTGTGTGGTGGATTGTGCATGCTCTCTCTCTCTCTCTCTCTCTCTCTCTCTCTCTCTCTCTCTCTCCTCCCTCCCTCCCTCCCTCCCTCCCTCCCTCCCTCCCTCCCTCCCTCCCTCCCTCCCTGCCTGCCTGCCTGCCTCCCTCCTCCTTCTCCTAAATAGACTGTTGTGTCTCTTTGCTCATGGGGTGGAAGAGGTTCAGTGGTCTTAGTATGTCAATCAAAATTAATGTCAAGAGTCCTCAAGACTGAGTCAGTAGGAATGTTCTCTGGTATCAGTGGCACTGATGACTTCAGATTGTGCCCTGACCTGATTCTCACAAGTCTCCATAGCCCCTTTGTCTGGTTATTTTATTTAGTCTTAAACACCTTTAAAAAATCTCATGTGTTACAGACAAATACACATAATTAGTTCAAAGATTGAACTGTTGAAGAACAAAATGTATTTGTCTGTGACAGTACAGGTTTTAAAAAGCAGATCCTGTTAGAAGTGACAGGTTTCATGTCTCTGATTTTTCTTACTTGCATTGTAAGAAGTTCACAATAGGTGACAAGTGTCTATTTTTAGCTGCTGTGGCAATGCTCTGCTTCATTTTTAGCAGGTAAATAAAGCCCCAAGAACATCAAGTTCTTTGCAAGTCACCTCTCCTGTGCCTCCCACCAGTTTCTGCAGGGATGACCGCAACAGCATGATTTACAGGGGTTGCTAGGGTCTGCCTGGCTTTGCATTTGCTCCTGTGGTCCTATGAACCGGCAACTGTGGAGCCCTTGAGCCATGCGAAAAGTTGGTGTTGAGCAGTCCTGTGATGGTCCAGTGTGTTAGGGAGTGAGCTCTTGGGGTCTTAGGTGGTACCCCTTCATTTCCATTTTGCCACCTTCTTTCTCCCAGGGCTGCTATGTCAGGTTTCTAAGACCCAGCTGAAGTTGGCCCTCTAGAAGACCCCCTGTATTACAGGATCCCATTGCCTCACCCTCTGACCTCTGTCTGCCCAAAGCTTCCTAATTCTACCTTTGAGTTATTTGAAGTCACTTTGGAAAGACAGCAGAAGCCCAGAGTCCCTTCGTCTGTGGTTTGGGCTAGGGAGGAGAGGGCACTTGCTGAAGTGAACCAGATGAGTTCAGAGCATCATTTACTCCCCTCTCCTGGCAGCACCCTTCTTCATCCACAGCTGCGGTTTTCATCTGCCTAAGAAGCACATCTCTGTATGCTGTACTCTGTTTTTAGTTTTCAGAACTCAATTTATTCTGCAGATTAATTTTTCACTTGATCTTTTTTAATATAAGAATGCTACAAGTCACGAGTTGTGAGCTTGTGGCATCGGGTAAGGGAAGGTAAGGATACTGTGAACACCTTTACCATAGCACTACGTTGTTGTAAGTGAAAAGCAACTGAGTCTCTCATAAAAAGGAGGGCAGTGGAGATACACATCTTTAATCCCAACACTCGGGAGGCAGAGGTAGGAGGGTCTCTGTGAGTTTGAGGCCAGCCTGCTCTACAGAGTGAGTTCTAGGAGAGCCATGGCTGTTATATCAAGAAACCCTGTCTCAACACCCCCCTCCAAAAAAAAAAAGAGAAAGAGAGGATGGGAAAGAAGGAAGGAAGGAGAAGGGAAGGGAGGAAGGAAAGAAAGAAGAGAACCTTTGGTCTGAGGGTAAGGCACTCCACTTTGGCTCTTCCCAACATTCTCAGCCCGAGACCCCTGCCTTAGAGGAACTGTGCTAGATGGACGAATTCATTGGACAATGTTTTCCTAGTTCCCTAGACTCCAGTCCCCTTGAGTGTAGTTTCATAGACAATGTTATACACACACACACACACACACACACACACACACACACACACACACACACACACATCTTATTTTGAAGGGATAGATTGGTTTTTGACTTAAAGAATCAATATTTTAATCCATAGATGAATTTTCCCTGTTTGTACTTGAAAGTGGTACAGGGGACACATTTCCCTGGCTATACTTTTTAGGGGAATTTGTTCTAAGAAGGAATCAGAAATGTAAAGGAAACACACATATGAGAATGGGTGACTGCATGTGTCCTTGCTCACCTCAGCCCCACCCCTTGGAGGAGCAGTCTTGTGAAGAAAAAGGAGACAGGTATCAGGGAAATCTGGCAGTGATGAATTTTCTAGGTAATTTTGTTGTTGTTGTCAATTTGGTGTTGAATATTTACCAGCTAGACTTCAAGAAATGCTACCTTCTTATAAATGCTGAAGGGAGGCAGAGACTTAGAGCTGGGTGAGGATGAGTGCCTAGCATCCTAGGAATAGATAGCCAGTATGCTTCATGCTCAGGTTTCAAGCTATCTTCCCCCACTTTCCGTTCAGGGGACTGGCCCCTGTCTTGCTGGCCTTTGCATGTGTTTGCTGGGGAGCGGGGGGGGGGGGGGGGGGGGGGGGGGGGCACCACTAAGACATCTGCGGAGTCTCCAGGCTTTGAAGTGTCCACAGGAAACTGTAGCAGAAAGCAGTCCAGAGTTTCTGTGTTGCTGGTGGATGCATTGTTTGTTTGGTTTAATGTTACAGCAGCTGCTAGTGCAGCCGGATCCGTAGCCTGGCACCACCGGAAATTAAAGTGCATTCATTTCTCTACCCAAAATAAGTGAGTAAAAGGTGCTGCTGCCTCTTCTTTTCCTTCTCCTTCTTCTTCCTCCTCTTCCTCTTCCTCCTCCTTCTCAACAATTCAAAGAAAAGAAAAATTGAAGCCCACATGGAGAGAAATTTTCCATTGTCCCTTGTCCATACGAACGTGCAGTATGCATGTATGTTTTGAGCAGACAGCACCCCCCTGTGCATATAGCACTAAAGAGCTTACAAAGGGTAACCTCATGTGCCCTTTCTAAAAATAATTTTCACATTCTGGTTAGAGGGTGAAATGTACCTTTCGGGCTTATGTATTTGACATTTGGTCTTCAGCCCTGTGGCAAACTCCCACCGGACAAGCTGTTGTAACTACCATGTCTCCACAGCCATATTAGACCGAAAACCCCGAACTTTCAAGCTTTTTGTCTCAATCATAGTGAAGGAATAACTAATGTCTAAGTGTAGCAGGTAAAGTAACTGGGAAAAAGTGGGAGAGAGAGTTCCTAGATCCCTGAGCCCAACAGTGGAAGATCATAGGATGCTCTGGCTCTGTAGGGAGAGCTCCCCAAGTCAGGGGCTCTGTTTTGAGTGACCCTGTACTGAGCCATACCCCGTCCACACACTGTCCTCACACTGGAGAGTATTGTGTTGCCTCAGGGTTTCCTTGGACAAAATATAGTAGCAAGAAATTATACAATGATTAAAATATAATAATAGCTTAGTCTTTGTTATGAACTTTTATGCATTAATTACCCTGTTTAATCTTCATAGGAACCTCCCTTATCCAGAAAGATGAAGTGACTTGTCCATGGTGAGTTAGTAAAATTTAGTACAGGCATCTTGACCCCTCCCTCTCACCCCCATTATTCAATCTCTGCTTACTTATGAAGCACCAACTATACCAGACCCTCTTTCTGTACCATCTCACCAAGTTGTTACAATTTTGCTGGTGAGGAAATGGGCTTGGCATGAATCATTGACCTGTGAAGAGCCATAACATTTAGAAAGTATTGGAGCCACAGTCTGAAACAGGCTGCCTATCTCCCAAGTTTGGACCTTTTGTTCCAACCATGCCAAACCAGACCATTTCTACCTCGGTGCATAAAACTGCCTTATGTATAAAATTGCAATCGAGCCCATGGCAGGGAGGGAGGGGGTTCGCTTGATGGTGCCCAGTAGGGCTGGACTTGGGAAAGAGGCCTTGCTGGTGTTTGCAGTCTGCCTCCAAGGGACCAAGTGGTTCTTTCTGCACTTCTCATTGAGGTTCCTTCAGCTCTTGTCAAATGGGGAAGTTGAATACTGGGAAGGCCAAGGAATGTTACCCAGGGGCAGCAACATGATCTCAATAGAGCTTGCCTTAGGATGCGGCCTCTGGAGAGTGATGTACCCAGGATGACGCTGTGGCACACTTGTCATTTGTGGTCCATCGTCTCTGTTAGCACTCTTTGCCCTCATTCTTTTTCTTCTTTAGCAACTTAGGAAAACTACCACCCACTGTCCTCACAGAGATTTATAAAGATTAATTGGATAATCTCGGAATAGTTCTTTGAGCTGCATGAAGGAGGGGTGCCATCCAGAAGAACAAAGGAAAATAACAATAATAATTATAATATTTTAAAGGATTTATGAAAATCTCTGTGGGGGCAATTAAGAGGAGACCAGCTTATACTTGTGGAAAACTCACAAGTTGAAGATGCAGCCATATCCACTTCCACTGGCTGGTGGGGTGAAAGTGGGTGGGATACCGGGAGGAAGTACAGGTGCTGCAGGTGTGGGGACCTCCAAGCTGCAAGCTGAAGCCACTCTTTGGCCTGCACAAAATAACCTGTGTGCCGGGATCAGGCCTACCTGGAGATAGCACCTGTCTCTACCTGGGACTGCTTGCCACCAAGACCAGAAAGAGCCTCCACTTTCAGAACCTCAGCATGTGAATAATAATCAGTCAGTGCCTAGTCACCCTAGGGAGAGGAAATTCCTGCTGCTTCATCACCTCAAGGGACCCCCATCATCTCTACTGTGTAGAGGCCTGTGTTTGGTATCTGAAGGGCTTGGATGCTATTGAGCTACAGGGACCAGGGGGATCTCCTAGCTGAGGTCTATTGTTTGCATGGTGCTATCTCCAACCCGAGCCTTGGTTCGCTAAGATGTTCTCTCCACAAGCCTTTGGCCTTCCAAACCACCTTCCTTCTCACATCCAGCCACACTCGGCCTCTGCATCTCTGTGCATTCACAATGGTGCTTTCTATTCATCCCTCCCTACATCCATCACTCCATCTCTCCTTCCACTTCACACATTCCCTTCCCCATCCCCTGTTCTTTCTGCTGTGGGAGAGCTGGGTGTGCTGCTGTCCCCAGCCTATCCAGTTCTGACCTAATCTCATGGGTGAATCCTTAAGAACATTCTTATGTCTTACAACTTGGTTTTCTGCTCACATCTCCGGACCAGGGCCTGTCCACCAACTGTGCACAGAGCCAGGACCTACAGGGGCTGCTCCAAATAGCAGAGAAGTTGCTGAGCATCTGCTCAGAGTTCAGGTCTTGATCCTAAGGACCTGACAGGCCTCAGAATCTGGTTTCAGACAGGGCTCCATGTGATGCGGATGTTGATTTCTGGGCCATATATCAAATGTCCCATCCTAGGCTACCTTTGGAATTAGCTATGCTCTGCTCACCCCAAGTAATGTCTCTGTCTATTCCTCTTCAGGAAACGTGTCTACCTTATCTTCTACTCCTCTGGATGCCCTCTTACCCAGGTGACGATTGCATACTCAAATGCCCAGGGCTAAAAGAGAAGCAGTGTGGAGGAACAGAGGACTGTCTTAGAGGGTCATATAGAGTCTGTGTTGAGAACACACCATGGGAATCACATTTCCAGTGGTTGGACCCTTGTTGTTTTTGATATATTCTGCCTCCCTAAGAGACTCTGTGTGTGCACACAGCTTGGATATAGAGGCTAGAGGTCGACATCAAGTGGCTTTCTTGATGTTTCTTAATTATTTCCTACCTTATTTTTTGAGACAAGTTCTTTCATTAAACTTGTAACTCATGGGTTCAACTAGGCTGGCTGACCAACAAGTTCCAGGGACCTTCCTGTCTTCACCTCTCCAGAATTACTGTTACAAGCACAGAATACTACACTTTGCTTTTTATATTGGTACTAGAGACTCGGGTCCCAATACTTGGATGACAAACATCTTACCAACTAAACTATCTCCCAAACCCTACCTTGATAGGATATTTTATTTATTTATTTGTTTGTTTGTTTGAGACGGGATCTCTCTACATAGCCCTGGCTGTTTGGGAACTCACCATATAGATCAGGCTGGCCCTGAACTCAGAATACAGAATTAAAGATATGTACCTGGCTTGATAGAACTTTTATTATTTATTTTAGTTAGGTTTTTTTTTTTTAATGTATGTATGTATGGATTTTCAAGACAGGGTTTCTTTGTATAACAGCCTTGGCTATCCTGGAACTTGATTTATAGACCAGGTTGGCCTTTAACTGAGAGATCCACCTACATCTGCTTCTGCAGTACTGGGATTAAAGGCACCATGCTTGACTCTTGACAGGATATTTTAAAGAAAGAATATTGCTCTTCTTGTAGAAGACTGGAGCCTAATCTCCAGCAGCTTTGTTGAGTGGTTCACAGCTGCCTGTAACTCCAGTTTCAGGACATCTGACATCTTCTGGTCTCCAAGGGCATCCACACACATGCATGCACTCACATTCAGGGACACACATGCATATACATGAATAAAAAGTAAATTTAAAAAAGCATTAGTGATATGAACTTTGGTATTGAATCTTTTCACACATTCCCCCCCCCCATTCTGAGAATTTACATAGCTACAGTTCACTGCTGAAAGTACAGGCTAACTTATACTCAAGAAGCCAGGCTACACCCCAGCCCACTCGCTTCTGCAGCTGACACCAGACCACCCCTTTAGAAGTGAGAAAAGTCATTTCTATGTATGAACTATGATGGCATAATTAAAACCTTCCCATCCACCACTGAGCACATGCTTGCTCTTAATGAAACCTCAAGGGTGGCATTCAAGCTGAGCCCTGACATCTGACATCTGTGTGATGGAGTGGCATGCTGTGGGAAGGAAGTTCCTTTGTGAGATCTTTTGTGGGCTCTTGTGATTCTCCCACTGAGACATTCTGTTTGGCAGATAAGTGTGAGTGAGTTCAAAGTGACTAGATTGATAACCTAGTCCTATATGGTGATTTCACCCTTGTTTTGTGACCTTGGGGAACCTCAGTTTACCTACATGCAGAATGGGTGTATCACAGCGATACACCTAGCCCATGGTAAGCTTTGTGCATGGTGATGCCCTAATGAGGTCCCGATGTGCCCACACTGCAACCCAGTTTAGTGTGCTGGGAAGATTTCATGTTCACAATACCTGACTGCACTGGCCTGTCTGTTCTCTGCACTGGCCTGCACTGGGGGTCTTGAGTACTTAATGGATCCAATATCTTTGTCCTTCCTCTGTATTTAACTCTTAAGCAATGTGTTTCTGCTTGAGATCTGTGCTGTTCCCCAGAGCATTTAAACTCTTTGGGATCCAGCAGGCCCCCTACAATGTGACTCATGGATTCCAAACCCCACCCCACAGATCCCCACAGCCAAGGCACTGCACCAGGGAGTTTTCTAGCTACAGGTTGGTGAAGGTTTCCAGGGCAGGATGTTTACAACCCCTAGAGGAATGGGCAGAGAACCAAGCAGTCCTGCTTGGCAACCCTTGGCTGTTCTCTGCAGCCCAAGGCACCCTGCCAAGCCAGCTCAGGAAGGGAAAACAGAGCAAGTGCTGATGTGCCTCCATTTTACATGGAGCGTAATAAAAGTTTGCAGGATGATTTATTTTTCTAAACAAGAAAATACAATGGACCCCATCCATTACCCACACGCTGCTGATAACCTCTGCTGTCTGGCCCTGGATGATCCAAGGTATTCAGCAGAAGCTTAAAGAAGCAGGGAACACACACTCATGGTTCCACAACACCCTAATGATGGAAAGTGATTCACAGGGGAGAAGATTCAAATCTCCGGAAAGATGTTGCTACCCATACAACTATCCAAGGACATTCAAACAGGGACAACTTTTACTTTAAGCAACTGACTGGAAACCAAACCTTATAGGAAGAGACTATCCATACCCAGGGGTTGGTTTATTATAATAATTATCTCATTTTGTATATGGGTATGTATGTGTGCATGTTTCCATGTGGGTAACCTTGATGTCTTTCCTCAGGAGCTATCTACTTGATTTTTTTTTTTTTTTTTTTTTTTTTTTTTTGAGGCAGGGTCTCTCAGTGGGACCTGGAGTTCATTGATTTGGTGAGGCTGATTGGCCATTGATCCCCAGAGATCCGCCTGTCTCTGACTCCCCGGTACTGGGATTGTAAGTACCACTACATCTACCCTTCTAAGGGGCTTGTATTCCTCATTTTGCACAACAAGCACTTTAGTAACTGAGCTGTAAGTTTTACAAAAAGTATTTCTTTCAGCTGTCATACTAAAAGCGTATGGGGCAGACAGGGTGGAAGCAAGCTCTGTACCTGTCCCCGTGAACATAGGTATGTCTGGGAAACCCAGGCTACCCAGGAAACCAGTATGCTCTTTTTCCTTTCACCTTGGAAACTGTCTGAGTGCTTAGAATTACAGCTAACCAGGAAACGGAAGGGTTTTGTTTTGATTCTAAGTACACTTGGTAGAGTAGCCAAAATCTGTACTTTCTTGTTTCTAGATGGAGAATAAATGTTGCTAATTTCCCAGTTGGTTAGAGATACCATGAATATTCAGATGGATATTAATTTTTAAACAGCAGTGCAAATAGCTTATTTTAGAGCCAGCATTATAACTCAGGTATTGCTGTTACTAAATACAAATTCTTTTAAAATGTTCCAGGCTGGGTATAGAATTCAGTGATAAAGCGTGTTTGAGAGCCCGGATTCTATCCCTAACACTGCAGAACACATAAACAAAAACTGCCCTTCCATCCTGAGGTGTTCAGGTGTTTAGGTGGACCAAATGAGTGCCTTTAGATGGAGCAGAGCCTCAGAGAGCATTACGGTTTTGGCCATGTGACCCTTGTCCATGACTTCTAGGATATTCTGTGTGTTAAAAAAAGGAAAAAAATGAAAGCCTTTTTGGACTCTACTGAGTGGTATTTTGGCTATGAAAATGTAAGCATTACTGAGAACAATTTTCATGGCTTCAGCCCTTCTCCAAATATTTTCTCCATCTTGAGATTTAGATCTAACAGTGACTTCAGAAGAAGCGGTTCTCAGCTCTGACACAGCAGAATAGTAAACTGCTGGGGCTTGGGTTGTGACATCCTCATTTGGGTGACCTGAGACAAGCTGGCTAACTGCTCAGCTGGGCTATCACTCTGTAGCAAAATGTAAAAGACCTCACTGATTTACATGAAGTTTATAGGAAGCAATACATCAGATGAAATGCTAAGTCTGGTAAACGGCAGAAGAGATTTTGTGAGGAATATTACACCCCCCTACTCCACTCCTGCCCCTTCCAATTCAAAGAAATAAACAAACAGAAAATCAGAATATATGTCAATGTTAAAAAAAAAAAACAACACAAAACTTCCTTCCGCAACCCACAGCCTGTATTGAGTATTAGTAACAGAAAGTTCTTTTAAAAATTCTCTCATCCTTTGCATACATGCTGAGTGTCTATCATTCCTAAGGCACCAGCAACAATTTCCTTATATTCCTAAGCTGGCAACACCTCGCTTTGCAAGCAGTCATGTTGAGTTTTAAAGGTCTTTCCAGCCAGGAAAGAAAAAAATAAAAAGTCTAAAAGAAACGACTAAAACCAATAGCATGTAAAATGAACCTCAGGGTCATCTTCTAGAGAATTCTAAAAGGTAGTTCTAAATTCTGCTCTTCGCTTCGAAGGGGCTCCTAAAATTCTTTCGGCTTAATTCCGCCACTCCCTACTTGCAGTATCATGTTGAGGATTATTCTAAATGATTCCGAGACTTTCCACAACTATGCCTATTTCCAGTCTGTTCTCAGAAGATGGGGCTCCACAGAAGGCGGTTCACATGATTTTTAGTCCGAATCTATAAATAATTGGTGTATCCATTTTAGCCCCCAAAACTCCCATCTGGTTCTCTGTTCACACAAGACACTGGGCCGAAAGCTTGGAAGGATAGTAAATCCTGAGAAACAGGAACATCGTGGGGGTAATCATAGTAGACGCTCCTGGCTTCTGGCTTTCTGAGAGCTTCAGCTTGGCTTTCCCAGGGTGGTTTGTACCTATGGGCAGGCACGAGGGGGAGAATAATATCCCTTCTTGGTGGGTGTCTATTAAGTCTTCCCTGTCCAGTCTCTCTCTGAGTTTCTAGGCATTAAAACTCTGACAGCTCAGATCCGAGTAGGTCTGACCTCCTTCCCATTGAACTGGAGAGTTTTTATAATTCCTGTCTGCGAGGGAGACAGAAGCACGCAGCTTGTTTGGGGGATCCCAGATGGAGTCTGCAGGATGGATATTAGAAAAATCAGCTCTTTGGGGTGGTAAACGGAGAAATTGAAATCAGAGCAGCGATGAAACCCTGTCCATGTTGGGAGGTGGGGTGGGGGTGAGGGAACCCATAATGTTTCTTCTGCATTTGTAAATAGTCACTTTGAGGTCTCCATCTGCACTTGAAGAATTTCTAATGGGTACAGTCAGTTCAGACAGCGCTGTGCTGTGTTAGGAGTCTCTGATCCCATTCTTCTTGTTAAAGGAGGTTGAGGGTAAATAACAGACACACACACATATACTCAGCAAAAGATGGTGGGAATATGGGCACTGGGCACACCTCTGCAGATGTAGGGGTGTCAGTGGAAGAGAGGACATTCTCAGTGCAGGGACAGCAGCAGGATCAGTCTCCCAAAAAGAAGGGGGAAAGGTCAGCAAAGGTAAGTTTCGAAGCAAAATGAGTTGGGTGCAGGGGTGTGGGAGGTGCGGCTGAAATGGGGACTAGACAAAAGAAATAGATATTTCGTAAAGACAGCTAGAGAATATCTTCAGAGGCATTTTACAAAACTATCACCGCATGAGCCGTGATAGCAAAACCCACCATGGTTTATTGGGTATGTTTAATTTGAAATTGTGATTCCTTACAATTACCAAAAGTGGAACACTTTTAAAAAGAAAACACTTCTATTGTGACAGGGCAGGAAGAACCAGAGAAATATTTGACATTTGGATGCCTTTTTATAAACTGCCTTTGTTCCGTGCTTCTTTTGCATTTAGTTAAATGCATATTAATTTTTTTGCCGTCATAATGAATCACCGTGTATTCTGGGTCTTTTTTGCAGAGAGGAAAGGGGGTGCCCATGGACTGGAGGCTCCAGGACACCTTCCTTGTCTTGCTTGGTGGCTCAGAATTTTAAGCTTGAGTGGTGTTATGCTTAAGGGGCTGACCTGGAAAGAGATGGTGTGGGCAAGAAAGCCTTCTTGGCTATGGGAATTGGAAGCTGGTCCTAGCTCTGCTCCCACTTGTGATGCTTTATCACCCCACAGGACAGAAAATGACGTTAGTGGAACCTTTGCTAATGCCACAGCTTCCAAGATCAATTCTGCTTACCCAGAGCCCCATAGGCAGACCTACAATCAGAAGCCTCTCTTTCTCCTGTGTGTTCCTGAGAATGACTGGCTGGTGGCATAGCCACAGAACTGGCAAGTTCGGGTGAAGGAATTAAATTCAGGCCCCTTCACAATTTGACTTGTGGGTGGAGGAGGGAGAGGAAATAAGCCTTAAAGCCTCCCAAAATTGGCAGGCAGACTTCCGGAAGGAGGCTCCTCCAAGGAGGCTTGTCTTAGAATTAAGCTGGGAGTGAAATACATGTATAAGTGATGGGGCTGAAAAGTGGGCTGGCTGGCCTTGTGTTGTGCTGGTACAGGACCAGGGAGTTCTGTGGGTTGGTTTTTTTTTCTTTCTTTCTTTTTTTCCTAAGATGAGAAAGGAGAAATGTTGTGTAATGTGAACTCAGAGCCAAATTTTCCAGGCCGAAAATCACTGATTTATGACAGATTTTTTTTCCCCTCTGATATTCTTCCCAAGTACATCATGGAATTCACAAAGAAGGCTGCTTCTAAATGTCGGCTCATGCAGTGATAGTTTTGTAAAGACAAAAATGCCTCTGAAGAGATTCTCTAGCTGTGGCTGCTTTATCGTTTCTGAGGAGTTTGGCCTGTGGCCTGTCACCATGTAAAGCTCTCTTGCTTGTATATCGACATTTTGACCTGTATATCTGGTGCGATTAATTTAAGGTGATTTTTTAAACCCATAGATTTCTTCAAAACATGGATGAGACAGTCTCGAGTTTTTCTTTCCATAACTTGTAGGCATAGAGCGCCATAAGATGGCAGTGTAGCATAAATTATGGGAAGAGGCGGCTCTGTTATAAGGACTGTGGGTGTTAACAGTGTGCACCCCAGCTTGGCAGGTGGGCCTGGGACTTGTTCCCACAAAGGTGTACTCACGAGGACACACATTAAGAGCTCACAATGTTTGCAGTGAGCATGAACTGCTAAGATGCTAGCCAACATGGATGGCCTTTTTAGAATTCCAGAGAAAATGCACTTGAATATAAAAATATAAGAAAAAGAGAAACCAGGCCACAAGTGCTGGATTGGAAAGGGTTGTTCTCACTCCGTTCTATCTGAGATGTATAATAACCCGGGGCAAAGGCTCCCATTCTGCCTTCATGTCCTGTCCTTGTAAGACAGGGTGGTAAATACTCTTAGCAAGATCACCAGGCCCCACAGTGCCTGGCTGTGGAGTCTGAATGTTGGCGCCAGCACGTTTGTCCCTTGTTTGTCACAGCTATCTCCTTTCACAGATAGACATCGAAGAATAAAAGGTATTCTGGGATGTGAGGCAGCAGGCATTTTTTTTTTTTTTTTTTTTTATCTTTCCTTCTTCTCATATTCCAAGAAGGGCTGGGTCACAGCTGCCTCTGTCAGTGTGGTCCTGGGTTAGTGGCAATTCCTTGGAGATTAAAAAGGGAAAGAAAAACCTCATCCCAGGCCCTTTGTCTGGGCTCCTTAGCTTCAGATACAGTTGAATATAGCAGCCTTGCCAACATGTTCTCTGGCTTTGTAGAAAAGCTTAAAAAAAAAAAAAAATCACAGTTTCTTGGAGATCTTCGGCCATTGTAACAGCAAGTGAGTACTCTCTGGCTTGGCAAGAGGCCCAGATGCAAGCTTTGCTCTGCTTAGCCAGCAGGTATCCAGGCCTGCTCATCCCCTGTACTCTGAGGAATGGGGCAGGATGCCACAGGAACATCCACAAGTCCAGCATCTAAACGCTCAGTGTACCAAAATCACATAGCTGCACTTGCTGCACAGCCTTTGCGGAGTCTGGCATTGTATGGTAACAGGGGGCTTTTGGTAGAATCATTTCCCCTCTGCTCAAACAGAGGGAATGTCAAGAATGGTAAATATTGCTTAAAACCCATGGATAAACATGTCCAGCGTTGGTGAGATGGTTCAGCAGGTAAAACCAATTACTATGCAAACCTGACTACATAAGTTTGAGCCCTAGAGCCCACTGTGGAGAGAGCTGACTTCACAAGGTTGTCCTCTGACCTCCATGTGTACACTGTCACATGTGCACACAGTGCTCCAGCAGTGACACACACACACCAAATACACAGCACACACACTAATCATAAGTTACATGAATACACACACACACACACACACACACACACACACATATGTGCACATTAAAAACTTGGGATGTGGTTGTCTAGGAAGCCAAACATGACAGTCTGGTTTCAGGTGAATTCCAGTAGTCACCAAAAACTGGTGGATTCTCCCTAGGAGTTTTGGGGAGAACAGACTTATCCAGACACATGCCCAAGTGCATGAAACCCAGAAATGACCATTTGGATTGTAGGTTAGACAGGAGGACAGTGCCAGAGTCCCATGCTCCCCTGTGATCAGTCTGTCTGGACCACTGTGGGAGTTTTGTATGGGGCCAGGGAACAGAAATGACTTGCTCCTTAATAAACTCATGTTCCCAACTCTCTGTAGGCAAAAATCTGCTGTGAGATCACACACACTTTCTTTCCTCAACTCCTTACTTCTTGGAGGACATGGAACTACCCTGATTGTCTTCATAAATGCTACATTAGAATTTGCTCCTTCTCTCCAATGAATGACAGCTTTTTTTTTTTAATGAAGATAATTATCACTCATAAGTATTTGAAAGTTCATATCTAAGGACCTCAATCTCTTAACCAAGGGCTTGGTGTTATATTTTAGGACTTGAGGGGTGAGAATCCATAATATGTGTGCATGTTTATATGCCATGTAGCTGATTGTAGTATTGCTTCTGTAGTGAAACCTGTGAATAGTTAGGTTAGGTGACCTAGAAGCCTCACCAGAAAGAACACCACATCTACTCCAGTCTTGACAATATGGAGTCAGTGTTTTACTTTTGGTTGGTTGGTTTTGTTATTTTTGGTTTTTGAGACAGGGTTTTTCTGTGTAACATCTCTGGCTGTTCTGAAGCTCTATAGACCAGGCTGACCTAAAATTCACAGAGAACCACTTGCCTCCTGAGTGATAGGACTAGAGGCATGCACACCACCACCCAGCCTAGGTGAGTTCTAATCCCTGCCACACATGTACAATGCTAGACATAACCACGTGTTCATAACCCAAGTGCTATGTGGAGTAAATATAGGAGATTGGCTGGGGTTTGCGGCTGACCCCATCAGTCTCAAGGGAATAAGATGGAGAGTTATAGAGCAGACACCTAACAGTCTTCTGTGGCCTTTGCACATGAATAATCATATACACCTGCACAGAAACATGCACTTGCACAATCGTAATAATGGAACATTTTGCCCTAGATAGCCTGGGAGTTTCATAATTATGATTAAAGAAAGGTGGATGTCTATTTAAAGTGAATGTGCATGTTTACATTTTGTAGAAAATTTAATGTAGATGCTATACTCACAATCCATGGATTGTTTTTTAAAAAACAAAAAGTTTTGAAAACGTGACACTGAAATTGCCCATAATTACAGCCCCTTGTGTGTCCACTGCTTTAAATGTTTTCTTTTTCATTAATGGAAAAATCCTAACCTTGAAACCAGGGTTTTTAACCCCTGGGTTTACTTTAAAGTAGCCAAGATGATCACATGATTGGAATGGGTAAGGGTTTGAAAATAGGGAATGGGGGGCTGGAGACATGGCTTAGCAGTTAAGAGCACTGGCTGCTTTTCCAGAGGTTTTGAGTTCAATTCCTAATAACTACATGGTGGCTCACAACCATCTAGAATTTGATCTGGTGCCCTCTTCTGGCATGTAGGCAGAACACTATCTACATAATCAATCTTGAAAGAAAGGAAAGGAAACGGGGGGGGGGGGGGGGGGCAGCCTGTACCATTCAGAGGAAATGCAGATTGCTCCTTTGTCAGAAAGTTCCCTGGGCACACCACTTACAAGAAATATTAAAGAAAAGATTGAATGTGCTGTATTTCAAAATCAGTTTTGACAGACATGCTGTGCAAAGAATGTCACTTATATCTTCTCGTTGGTCACACAAAACCTTGTATGGTATTGATATATACATTATGAAAACAAATCCACACATGTTACTGTATAGTCCTCACCCATTGCCAGTGCGGTTTTCTCCTGGTCTCTAAGATGCTCTATCTTTCATACTTGCACTGAAGCCACACCTACTACTGATGTCTGTGGTCCAATTTTCAGTTGTGTACTGGATGTGGTAAACTACTCCCTTCATTTAGTGATGACTGCACACTGTTCTTGTTTTCTGGGTCTTTATCTGTTGACAATGGCAGACTCAGGATGATCTTATGGTCCTCACTGCCTTCACCCTGCTCTCACTTGCCACATCTCCACAGAGTTCTGACTAATGATGCCCTTCTCTCTGGTTTCACTTTTAGTCTGACCCACCAGAAACAAACTGAGCCCCTCACTAACAAGTCCCAATGGGCTATTTCTCATTCTTGAACCATTTTGTGTCCTTTAAAATGTACAGTCCCTAACACCTCACTCTTATAGCCATTCATCTAATTCCCTGGGCACCCTCCTGCATCTCCAGCATCCCATGGACCAGACTCCAATTTCCTCTGTTAGGTCCAGGCCTCAGCTTGCTTTTTCTTTACATCCCACTTCCATGATGTCTCTCAAATCTAAAGAGTGTTTCCATCTACAAAGATAGATATTTCTGGTTGTCTCTTCTTCCTGGAGACAAGCCCTAAGATTTTGGTTGGATATTCTGCAGGCCCCTAAAACACAACCTCCCTGAATCAGAACACCAAACACCTATACCATCAACACTAGATCTTTCCCCTGTCCCCTTTGCCTGCTGGTGAATTACACAAGGTACCAGTGACCCAACAGTTTTGACATCCTTCTGTCATGAGAACATCCATGGTTCTTTTATCTCTGCTCTCTTCTCTCTCTATCACCCCACCCCCATGCTTTCCTTGCTCTCTTGCAGATCTAACATTTCCCAAACCAAGTAAGAGCCAAGTTGTTCATGTTCTAAATGGCTCCCCATTACTATCCAGTTAAACTGATTCTTACTAAGCTTGGAAGGAAGTGATTTGCCTGCATCCACTGTATTTTCAGTATTATTGACCATAACTCCCATCCATATAAACATAGGTTTGTTCATCCAAGCAGCTTATATACCCGTATATAAGAACTGTGCTTTTCCTTTTTATGTAAGCTGGAGGCTAACTTGAGGACCCAGAGGCTAAGATGTCGTTTTTAAAGTTAGATCAGTGCATGGATAATGAAAGCACTGATTATTATTTTTAACATTACTTCTGTTTGGACTTCCTAGGACACATTATGTCTTCTATGGACTCTCAATAATAAAATAGAATCGTAATTCATGGCCAGAAATATATTAAAAGTGTGTATGTCCTGTATGTGTGTGTGTGTGATCATTGGGTATGGGTATCCCACAATGCCTGTGTGGATATCAGAAGACAATGTTTAGAAGTGGGCTCTCTTCTTTGACCTTGCAGAGACAGGGTTTGCCTTGTATCTCTTGATATGCTGCATAGACCAGCTAGCATCCAGAGCTTCTGGATGCTTCTCCTGTCTCTTCCTTTCATCTTGCCAACAGAGTGCTAGGATTACAGAAGTGTACAATCACATCTGGCTTAAAAAAAAAAAAAGTTCTGGAAATCAAACTCGGGTCCTCAGGCTTATGAGATAGGCACCCCACAGACTGCACTATGTCCTCACAAGCCCCCTTTAAAACTCCTGGTATTATTTCCCAAGCAAACTTAGAAGCTACATGATTTGGCTAAATACAAATAACTTGTGTTGCTATGCGTTGCCCCTTGATGATGGATTATGATGTAGTCCAGGCCATGATCACAAGAAACATCAAGATTCAATTCTCCACTAATCATGGCCACCAGCAGTGTATAATAGGGCTGTGATAATATAAGCATAGTTTCAAAAATTGGACACATTACTGAAATATAGTTTTACATCAAATAGATGGTTCATTCAGAAACCTCAGGGCAAGAGGAATTATTGTATCTGTTGGAAAAAGATTTGTGGTTTTGGGTTTCAGAGGAATTTGTTAGAAAATGTGATTGGTACACCAGCAGGGACGTGATCCTTGTCTTTACTGACTGTCATTAGAAATAAGAGTTCCAAATGTGTTTTGCCATCACTCAGAAACAATAATTTATTGTTTGTTTCATCTGTCTCTTCATGATGCAATAGCAGTAAAGATGATTCTTTTCTTACCCTCGCTGGAGATAGGTGGATTTGGGGGAATCCGTACAAGAGGGTCACTAGAACTTGCTGGCACCAGCCTAGTTGACAAACACAAGCTTCAGGTCTATGGAGAGAATTGGCCTTTACACATACACATAGGCACATGTACCTGCATATCTATGTGTTCATACACTATGAACATGTTCTCAGTCATACACATACACACATAAACCAGCCATATCCCACTCACACACTCACATACATACACCATATGTTGCACACGTATCTACATACACAAACACCACATACAGCACACAAACTACATGCTCACATCTCATACATACATACATACACACATATATATACATTAAAAACACTACACATACATCATATACCACACACACTCACATCCTGCACACTTCACACACAAACCTCTGAACATACACCACACACACACACACACACATATCACACGGCCTACACAGAACACACTCCATACACACACACCCCATATATATACTGTACTTGCATCATAAACACACACCACACATATACACACATTGCATATACCATTTACCACATATACTACATATGCACCCAAACACACATGGGCACAAACACACGGAGAACTATGCTCCCTTCCTCCTTTGACTTTAAAAGGAAGTCTCTAGCACAACGATGAAACTATGAGGAGATAAATTTTTTAAATCTTTCCTTGTACAGTTTGACTTGAATTCCCAGCTTTTAAAAATCAATTACCCCCCCCCCCCCCACACACACACAATAGGCAACTATATCCTAGATTTCAAAGTTCAATCTCCAGCTTAAATAACTGGAAATTCTTCAGTCTCTCAGAGATGATTCAGTTCCTTGACATACTGTTAATGCCACATTTGGCTAAGTTAGCATCCCCCAGATCAGCCAGTGGGATTGGATGAGTGAGAAAGAGGCTGCACTTCTCGTGAAACTTGGACACTGGAGTATATGAAGACCTGCTCATCGTGTGCCTCTCAGCTCTGAATTTTACAGCCTCTGCGTATGCTGAGGAGGCCATTTTCACTTAAGCACAAGGTGGTAGCCCTGACTCTAGTGGATTAAGACCAAATGATAGTCACAGAGAGGTGTGGAAGGTGGACAATGAAAGAATGCAATATATAGATTGTGTGTCATGTATATATGTGGGGGGGAGGTAATGTATGCATGTGTGTACACCTGTGCTTTCACCATGGAGGTCCATTGTTATCTTCTATCACATTTACCTTTGAGGTAAGGTTTCTCATTGAACCTGGACCAGCTCACTGACTGGTCACTAAGAATTCTCCTATCCCTGCCTCCTACATTAGAATTACATGCACTGCACATGCTGTCCCACCCAGCCCCTACGTTGGAGTTGGGGATCTGGACATGAGCATTTTATTAACTGAACCATCATCCCAGTACATCAAAATTCCTACTAAGGTCATGTCCCCCAAATTCTATAATTGTAGCTGTGTGGCCATCTTGTCACCCACACGCCTGTTTTATATAAGCTATTCCATCCATGACTAGCAGTTCCCAAAGACCTGCAAAAAGCTGAGATTATCAAGACTTGGCACCTGAAGATTATTCTGTGTGATAAACATTGTAGGCTGAAGATAAATTGCTGTCGGAATCTCATTCCAGTAGCCATAACTCTCCTTCCTCGTAGGGCCACATTTTTCTTCCAATGCTGCCAGAGTCGTTTGAGTATAGGTTGGTGATTCTGAAGCCTGGATTTAGACAGAAGCACTTCTCCGGGTTTTTCAGGCTGATTGATCCTTACTGTGGCATGCCACATCTGCTGGTGTCACTTTCTTTCATTTTGTTTATGTAACATGGTATACTGTTGAGCAATGCTGGATTTTTGACCCTTTGCCCTCTGAAGAGATCACAGGAACTGGGCAGCAGATTTTAAAATGTGTCCAGACTTACCTACAAGAAAAGAAAGTATTATTTAAAAGACAAGTCTTCTTGAAAAGTCTTGGGCAAAGAGTATGGTAACTCAGTTGACTAAGTACTGTGGCCAGGTACTGTGTCTGACATCATGTTTTCAGGGATTAATGGGGTGAGAGGACCAGAGGCAAGCATGCTGTCCATCAAAGGGGATTGTGTACATATGGTGCCATATGCACATTTATGTCTCCAGTACCCATTTCTCTCTTCAACCTCAAACTCTAACTGCCTATCAGTACCTTCAGTCGAGTGTCCAGGTCCAGTTTAACACTGATGCCCACTATACACAGGGAGTGAAATAAGGCTTACCAGAAACTGGGTGGCTGGGTGGGGGTTGTGGGGATGCAGAGTTACTATTTGATGGTAGTATGGAGTTTTCTGTTTGTGACGATGGGAAAGTTCTGGAAATGGATGCTAATTATGGCTACACTGTGTGTGACTTGTATGCTTTACACTGTATATTTTATATAAGTTTTACCACAAGCTTGAGAAAACTACATGTTCAAAGCTCTTAACTTCCACACTCATGAGATGAATGTTCTATTTATTTCACTTTCCATTTTCATGTGTATGTGATATGCACATTTTTGCATGTGTGTTGGTGCCTGTGCATGTGGAAGCCTGAGGTTGATATTGGCAGTCATCCTTGGGTCTCTTAATCAAACCCATAGCTCATCGATATGGCCAATCTTGCCAACTAGTTTATTCTAAGGATTCAGGGGCTGGAATTATAGTCAGCTACCATGGCAAACCATCTTCCTAGCCCAAGGCTTCTTGTATATATGAGGCAAGATTCTCCTTCATCAGCAAATCCATTGGAGCGAGCAGTGCACAGTGACTTCCCTGGTCTTTTGATTCGATGGGTCAGAGCAGATTTACTCTCACAGACCTTCGCCATCACTGAATTCTTTCTTATCCTCTGGCCCAAGACCTCACATTTGAACTTAACTCCACCAGTGAGGCAAGCCCCCAGTTGCTTGAAGATGACAGGATATAATGATAAGAGCCCTTGTTTTCATCTCTGGGTGACATTGTGATTCTGACTATGCTACCTGTTGTTTGTGCATTCATGGGAAAGTTGCTTAATCTACATGGACCTTAGTTTTCCTTCAGCACATTGGGCACAGTTATGCCAGTGTCGTTGCCTTTTGAGGATTGAGAAGGATGCAAGGGTACATTCTGCCAGTCAGGGCTGATGGCATCCATAGTAAATTGTGTGTGTTGAGTAAGGAAGTGCTCCATGCCAGTGGTTCTGACACATTTTAGGCCCTGGGCCTCAGTGTTGTTCTGTACATGGGTTTAGGCATGAGGCAAATGACTGACATACTCCAGTGATAGTGAAGTATGATTTGATCCCAAGCAGAAGTCAGTTCTGGCACAGTTAAGGGAATTTTTAGATGGAGGCTAAAAGGTATGCTGGCAAACTTAGGAGGAGCTGGGCATCTGGACCTGGAATGTACAAGAGCCATTATGAAGAATAGGGGTGACAGCCTGTCTTGGGTATCACGGTGAGGATACATGAACTTCAGGAAGCTTCTAACCCTGTCATTTGACGATTCCCAGGACAGCTTCTGATTAGCCTAGGGTAACACACATGTTACTCACATTCAGCCAGTCAGGATACCTCCTAAGCACATAGACATTTGGGGCAGCATTGCATCAGTACATCAAATCTAGGTGCCTTGGACCATTTCTTGTCTTCCAATATTTACTAAGCATTCGACATGCGCCTTGCATTGGTATAAAAGACCAGTATTTGCATCTAGGATCTCTCAGCTAAATGTGACTGAATCAAATAGGTCCTTTTCATTGTGAGGTCTGTGTCCCATCCAAATGGTGCAGAGGGCAAGGGTGGCTTTCTAAAGGAAACCCAGCCACAGCCACTGCTAGAAGGAAAGATTCAGTAATGTGTATCCTAATGCCCCTAATCAGTGTTAGGCCTTCCTCTGGGACTGGAGGCATCCTCAGCTGTAAAATGGGTGTGATAGTGACACATGCATCATGGAATTTGTTTGCAGATGAAGTGCATATCTATAAGGTTCAGAGAATATTCTAGAAGATAGACTCCTCTGTCCATGCTGACTGTCCAGCGTGCCCAGTTCCTGATCATTTTGTCCTGTTTGTGTGTTATTTTCCTAATGGAAATCCAGCCATAGTAAACTCTTGGACTAGCCACAACCCTGAGAGTAACTGACTTTTGGGCAGCTGAAATAAAGGAAAATATTGACCTTTTCTTATAATCTTGGAGCACACGTTTTTCAGGTAGGCGGACTTTTTTTTTTTTTTTTTTCAACTTGAGAAGCAAGGGTCATCTGGGAAGAGGCAACCTTAGCTGAAAAAAATGCTTCCATCAGATTAGCTCGTAGGCATGTCTGTAGAGAATTTCTTCATTATTGATTGGTATGTGAGGGCCCAGCCCACTGTGGGTGGTACCAACCCTAGGCAGATGGTCTTGAGTGATATAAGAATGCAGACTGAGGATCAAACCAGTAACCGATGTTCTTCCATGGCTTCTGCTTCAGTTCCTACCTCAACTTCCTTCAAATATGGACCATGATCAAAGTGTTTAAGAAAGGATTAAGAATTTTTTTCTTGCCCAAGTTGTTTTTGATCGGAATATTTTATTACAGTAATAGAAAGAAAATTGGGTTATCTGGTTTCTCCTTGCACATGGGTATGTGAAATGAATGCTTTAAATGGCAAGTTGAGCTGATGCTTTGGGCTGGGACCAGGCCCTTCTTTACAGAAGGTTCCAGGCCGGTGGCTTTGATCCAGCCTTATCCCCGAACATACTCACCACACAAGACTGACTGGGAGTGATTGAAATGTAACTGTCTGCTGGGCTGAGATGCTAAATTCAGGATAGGGAGCATATGGATGGCTCCATATTTGTTTTCTGCATATCTGATGTTAGCAGTTCAGAGCATCAGTGGGACGCTCCCTGGAGAATTTCAGTTCTGTAAATGAAACAATTATTTTGGCAGTTTGGGAGAGATATATTCATAACTTTCATGGTATTTAAAGGGGAAATGCACCTTCTCTGAGTCCCTGCTTCCCTTGCCAGATACAAAGAATGAAATAAGAGTGCGCCCAGGGAATAGATGCCATAAAATAGAAAAATCAAGAGTCAAAGTGTGATGGTAGAATTTCCAAGACAGTCGGCAAGGCAGGACATAAAGAAGGTTCTCCCAATCCAGGCAAAGTTGCAGACAGCACCATGCCTGGGCAGTCTGCTCGTTCAGTCATCTGCTAAATAAGCAGCATCGTAAGCAGCTTCCTGTTAAAGGGTGCCCTCAATAACTGTTTGTAGTTGAGATGGTGGAGTTAGGAGTGTTTGGTTGCAAGTTGCAGAAAGCAATGAACACCAAATCTGGGCAAAATAGAGAAAATTCTTATGATGGAGTGTGCCTCCTGGAACCAAAACTGTTGGGAATCCATCTAAACTCCGGACCCAGAAATGAAAAGCTGTGCCGACTGGAGAATAGGCTCAGTGTACAAAGTACTTACTATGAAAGTATGAGTCCCCATTTCCCACTCACAAAGTCAGGTGTGGTGAGATGCACCTGGCATGCCAGTGCTGGGGAGGCCGAGACAGGCAGATCCCTGGATCTTGCTGGCCAGCCAGCCTAGCTAAGTTAGTCCCAGTGGGAGAGCACATCTCAGAGAATGTGGTAGGGAATGATTGAAAAAGACACTTGATATTGACCTTTAGTCTCCAGATGCACGGGCACCTGCTCACATGATCCCAGACAATGCCCCCACCCCCACCCCCCACCCCCATCCCCATGCCTCATCTCCTTTTCACTTTTTATCATTTCCCAGAACAGTAAATGGTGAGCCCCTACCCCTTATCCCATGTCTGGGTCTGTAGCTCTCCTTACATTTGTGTGATCAAATTGGAGGAGGGGGGTCTGTCAGCTCTTCCGTTGGGCATCACTGCTAAGTGCTGTTAAATATAAACCTAAGTACCGCCTTGTCACCCAGACTGGACCCTGGAACAGCAGTTGCGAGTTTAACCTGGACGCATGTTTGAAAAATGACTCTCAGGCTCCACTGTATCAAAATCACATTTTCATAGGCTTCCCAGACACTGGGTATAGGCTAAAGCTGTAGAAGCAACATGGCCACCTCTGTGTCAATGAGGTTGAGCGTGAGGGAGGTGGAGCATTTATCCAGAGTGCTCCTGTACCTCTTCAAGAGAGAGACAGTGCTTCTTAAGGACATTGCTAGAGGATGTTTGTCGTGATATGATGTTTCCCATCTGTGGGATGCTTCTCTGTTATCACTACAGTCCCTCCATGGTAGGCCCAAAATAAGACTTCTCTGATTTTACCTGAGTCTAGGGTCTGAGGAGGTGGCTCAGTGGGTAAGGGCTTGCTCTGCAAGCTTGAGGATATAGTCTCAGAGCCCATATGAAAAAAAGCCATGAGTAGTCATTCACTCTTGTAATCCCAGTGCAGGGGGATATAGACAGGGATCATTAGCCAGCCAATTGTCAAGTGCACTACAGGAAAATCTTCTCAAAAGAGAAGGTAGACAGCACTCCTAAGGAGGAAGGATAGCCAAGGTCAACTTGTGGCTCATGTGTGCCTTCACATACGTATGCATGCACTCATGCACACAGGAACATACACACACTTGAACACTCACTCACACTCATACACAAGTCTAGAGAGTTCATAACCCACAAATTGGCTTCAGTGGATCAGCAGACCTCTGGTGACAAGAAAGTCCACATGTGGGAACCAGTGGCTCATCTGTATCAATAGTGAGTATCCTGGACTAGTTGTCAATACCCTGACACAGACCCTGAGAGCCTGGACCTCTGCCTGACTCCTTTCAGATTGCTTTGAGTTCTGGAGGTCTAAATAGAGGCACTTACTTCATGTTTAGGGATGCCAAGAGCATGGCACATTGACACGGGTTTCCTTGTCAGGGCTTCTTTAATGTTCTAGTTACTTCCAACCAAGGCTTGTCCAAGTGCTTTCTTTGGAGGCCTGAGATAAACTATAGTTGACAAGCATCTGAGGCCAGACCGAAGAGAAGGAAGCTATTGAGGGGCTACCCTCATTGTTGCTCACATCCCTACTTCATATTCATGCCTTAAATCACAAATGCACTAGAGCAGTAGTACATGTGTGCATGCAGTGTACACCCACAGGGACCACATGTTTACAGTTTGTCTGAGAAGGATATAAAGTCAAAAAAGTTTGGAGACCCGCTTGTTTAAGGCCACATAGAACATTGTTTTTTTAACAGAAGTTTTCCTAGCACTTGGTATACATGTCCAGTGGGCTACAAGTGTACAGTGTCTTCATACATTTAGTCTTTATAACTTCTCATTAGAAGTCAATCTCTCATTTGAGGAACCCGAAGCACAGAGAAGCTAGGTAATTTGCCCAAGGTTAGCCAGCTCAGCAGAGGAAGCTGGAATCACACCCAGGCAGTCTGGCTCCAGCCTGCCGATTCTGAGGCATTAATTAGGCCACCCCATAGGAAAGTCTTCCATAAAGCCAACTGTACTAAACAAAATAAACAGAGATGCTTTTGTTTGCAAAGGGTGATGATCATCTTGTCCTTCCCGCCTCCCTCCTTCCTTCCCCGTCCCTCTTTTTCCTTCTCCCTCTGGCCCCTCTCTCCCCCTTTCTTCCTCTGAGTGCTGAGTACCCCAGGGAACTCAGTTTGCCTCATGTTGGCCCACTTTCCTTGCGGGACCAAGCTGGTGATGTGGCTGCCTGGGGTCCAGGGAAGTTAGGCATGGAGTGGGCCCTGTGAGCCTTTCTCTAGCATCTGCCTTCTGGGAAAGCATCCTGCCCCTGCTTCCTGGAAAACACAGCAGTCTGCCCTTTTATGTTGTCTGAATTTCTCAGTTCACCTTCTCATTCCTTCCGTTTGCTCAGCTAACTAGTCCTGCTAGCTTTGTAACTTAAGACAATTTCAGATGCTAAAAGCTGAGGATGATAGACCAGGCATCTGAGACTACTGATGCTCAGCATCCATTTGGGCCGAAGTTGTCACGTGCAAATTATACTAGGGTCCCCGTGGTCACATGAGTGAGGCTTCACAGCCACTTGGGGCCTGGTATAGCCGCCGTACACACTGTGACAGCCCACTTACAAACATTATTTGTGATTTGCACCCTGCTATCAATTGAGATTGAGAATATTGATTGTAACTGATTGCCGGGGACCAAAATAAAGTGAAAGGGTAATTGGCTGCCATGTCCTTCATTGATCGGATGCCACAGTTCATCGCCACGGAAATTATTTTCGAGTGCTTTGGTTTATCATTCCTAATAAATATAGAAATTGAGTAATCAAAATGACTTACATTCACATCGAACCAAAAGCTTTTAAGGAAGTGTCTATGTTTAAGTGAGTCTGTGGTCTTCTCTGGATTTCCAGTTGAGCTCCAGGGTGCTTTTCTCAGAGCTGGTAGGAGGCCTGGCTTAAGGAAGGAATACAGTGTCCTCATCCTCTGCAGCTGTGGCTCATGGGCCTGGAAGAAAGATCTCTGCTAACTAGTCACCCTGTCCATCTTTGCTATACATTCAATATAGTTTCAATAAAGCAGCCAACTGCAAACTTAGCTCTTACCTCTGGCTTTGACCACGTGCTTTCCCAGGCATGTGCCTTTGTTAAGTATTGGTGCTGTACATACTATGGAATGCAGTTCATGGATTTTGTTCACCTTGAAAGATAATTGTGGGGTTTTGTTCATTTTGTTTTTGTTTCTTGGAGACAAGAGTCTCGCTATGCTATGTAGTCCTGGCTGGATTGGAATTCACTGCATAGACAAGGCTGGCCTCAAGCTCAGACATTTGCCTATCTCTTCTTCCAGAGTGCTAGGGTTAAAGACTACACCTGGCCTCAACAAACTTGTATTTTTATTTTATATGTAAGGGTGTTCTGCCTGCATATATGTCTGTGTGCCATATGTGTGCAGTTCTTCCAGAGTCCATAAGAGTGCATCAGACTCCCTGGCACTGGCACTGGAGTTATAAAGGTTGTGAGCTGCCATGTGGGTGCTGCGAATTGAACCCAGGAAGAGCAGCCGGTGTTCTTAACCACTGAGCCATCTCTCCAGCCCTCATGATTGTGGGTGTTTTTGTTTGTTTTTTCTTTTTCTTTAGTTTTTTGGGGTTTTTGTTTGTTTGTTTGTTTGTTTGTTTGGGGGGCAGGGGTCCGAGACAGGGCTTCTTTGTGTGAACACACTAGTTGTCCTGGAAGTAGCTCTGTAGACCAGGCTGTTCTCAAGCTCATCTGCCTCATGAATGTTGGGACGAAAGGTGTGTGCCACCGCTGCCCCAGGTTTTTGTTTTTTTTGTTTTTTTTCAAGACAGGGTCTCTTTATGTAGCTTTGGCTGTCCTAGAACTCACTCTGTAGACCAGTCTAGTCTCAAACTCACAGAGATGTGTCTGCCTCTGTCTCCCAAGTGCTGGAATTAAAGGCTGTACCACTATGCTCATCTCAGATTGTGAATTTTATGTTTTATTTTTATTCACTTTTTATCTCTTTATTTTTCCCCTGTCTTTCCTCTCCCTCTGCCCTCCCTCCCTTCTCCTCTCTCTCTCTCTCTCTCTCTCTCTCTCTCTCTCTCTCTCTCTCTCTCTCTCTCTCTCTCCCTCCCTCCCTCCCTCCCTTCTCCTCTCTGTCTCTCTCTCTCCTCTCTCTCTCCCTCTCTCTCCCTCTCTCTCTCTCCCTCCCTCTCTCTCCCTCCCTTCTCCTCTCTCTCTCCCTCCCTCCCTCTCTCTCTCTCCCTTCTCTTCTCTCTCTCCCTCCCTTCTCCTCTCTCTCTCTTTCTCCCTCCCTCCCTCTCTCTCTTTCCCTCTCTCTCTCTCCCTCCCTCTCTCTCTCTCCCCCTCCCTTCTCCTCTCTCTCCCTCCCTCTCTCTCCCTCCCTCCCTTCTCCTCTCTCTCTCTCCTCTCTCCTCTCTCTCTCCCTCCCTCCCTCTCTCTCTCCCTCCCTTCTCCTCTCTCTCCCTCCCTCTCTCTCTCTCTCCCTCCCTTCTCCTCTCTCTCTCTCTCTCCCCTCCCTCTCTCTCTCCCTCCCTTCTCCTCTCTCTCTCTCCCTCTCTCTCCCTCCCTCCCTCTCTCTCTCTCTCTCCCTCCCTTCTCCTCTCTCTCTCTCCCTCCCTCTCTCTCTCCCTCCCTCCCTTCTCCTCTCTCTCTCTCTCCCTCTCCCTCTCTCTCTCCCTCCCTCCCTCTCTCTCTCTCCCTCTCTCTCTCTCTCCCTTCTCCTCTCTCTCTCTCTCTCTCTCTCTCTCTCTCTCTCTCTCTCTCTCTCTCTCTCTCTCTCTCTCTCTCTCTCCCCCACTTTCCTCCCTTTCCTTCCAGGCTCCCTTTTCTCTCCTCTGTCTTCCCGCCCCCTCCTGACCTTCTGTTCCTCTTTCTTTTGTTCCTGTTTTCTTTCTTCTGACTTTTGTTGTAGCTCAGGCTATCTGTTATTAGCCCAGGCTACCCTTCAGCTTACTCTGTAGAGCTGTCTGCCCACAGATTTCCTGCCCTCCAGTTCTTTCTGCCTCAGCCTCGGTGTCTGTGCGGCCGTACCCTGGCACCATGGCCGGTTTCCGAGGAAGGCCTCCCCTCCTCTGAGGGTCACAAGAGTGGGTAAAGATGCCAGAGTGAGCTTTGGGGGCAGAGGCCCTGTAGTGGAGCACTGTGCAGGACCTTAGACTGAGGAGTTTCTCACCTGCTGCTGGTGATATGCAAACTCTCACAACCAAAATGACGGGGTTTGTGTGGAAAGTGGACTAGTACCACAACAATCTAAAGGAAAGAGGGTGGGAACTCAGGAGATAAACAGCTTCGGTTTTTGTTTTATTTTTAAAAATTTTTTTCACTTTACATACCAACTACAGGTCTCCTCTCTTCCCTTCTCCTGCCCCTCCCATTTCCTCTCTTCCCATCCCCACCCACTCCTCAGAGGCAATAAGACCTCCCTTGGTGGGGGGGGGGGTTCAATAAAATTTGGCATACCAAGTTGAGGCAAGACCAAGCCCCTCCCCCCTGCATCAAGGCTGAGCAAGGTGTTCCACCATCGGAAATGGGCTCCAAAGAGCCAGTTCATGCACCCAGGATAAGTCCTGGTCTCATTGCCAGAGGCCGCTCAGAGAGATCAAGCCACATAACTGTCATCCACATTCTGAGGACCTAGTTTGGTCCTTGCAGGTTCCCCAGCTGTCAATCCATGGCCTATAGTTCCTACTAACTCAGGTCAGCTGTCTCTATGACCACGCCCCTTTTCTCCCTTTGCTCATATGATCCCTCCCTCCCTGTCCCCACTGCACTCTAGAAGCTCAGCCCAGTGCTTGGCTGTGGATCTCTGCATCTGCTTCCATCAGTTACTGGATGTAGGTTCTATGATGACATTCAGGGTGGCCACTAATCTGATTACAGGGAAAGGCCAGTTCAGACACCCTCTCCTCTTTTGCTTAGAGGGGTCATCCTTGTGGATTCCTGGGGATTTCCATAGTACCAGGTTTTTCCCTAAGCCCGTAATGGCTCCCTCTATCAAGGTATCTCTTTATTACCCTCCCTCTCCATCCTTCCCCCAACTTGGCCATCTAGATCCTTCATGTTCCTATTTCCATAACCTCCCTTTACACCCCCCCCCACGTTAGTTTATCCTGGAGACCCTAGCTACTTCCCCTTCCTGGTGCAGGCCATGCATGTCCCTCTTAGGGTCGGTCCCCCTTTTACCTAGTGTTTCTGGGGTTGTGGACTGTAGCCTGGTTATCCTGGCATTGCATTTAATATCTACTTATGAGTGAGTACATACCATGTTTGTCTTTCTGCATCTGGATTACCTCACTTAGGATGATTTTTTTTCAAGTTCCAATTGCGTATAAATTTCAGGATGTCATTGTTCCTTACCACCGAGTCATACCCCATTGTGTAAATGTATCATATTTTCTTTATCCATTCTTTAGTTGAGGGTCATCTAAGTTATTCCAAGTTCTGGCTCTTACAAATAGAATAAAGCTGCTATGAACATGGTTGAGCAAGTGCCCTGTGGTATGGCTGAGTATCTTTGGGGTATGAGCAGCTCAGTTTTATTCAGGTGACATGATGCAGAAATCTACAAGAGGCAGAGTGACACTTTTGCCTGGGAACGTGTGTGTGTATGTGTGTGTGTGTGTGTGTGTGTGTGTGTGTTATATCTGCTTGTGTAATTATGTGTATGACTGTGTATATGTTTTTATATGTGTATAAGTGGCCTCAGTAATAACTAGTACAACTAGTGACTGAATGTAAAATGGTTTTAAAAGGTTCTGTGAAGTTGTATGGAAACCCATGATGGCAGGCGCGGTGTGTAACAACTATGGGAAAGGGAGGGGTCTTAGTGATTTCTGTTTCTGTGAAGAGACACCATGACCATGACAACTCTCATAAAAGAAAGGATTTAATAAGGGACTGGCTTACAGTGTCAGAGACTTAGTTCACTGTCATGGCAGGAAGCATGGAGGCATGCATGCAGACGTGATGCTTGAGAGGTATCTGAGAGCTCTACATGCAGATCACAGGCAATAGGAAGAGAGTGAGACACTGAGCATCTGAGACCTCAGAGCCTACCTCCAGTGACAAGCTTCTTCCAACAAGGTCATGCCTCCTAATAATGACACTCCCTATGAGCCTATGGGGTCGGTCATTTTCATTCAGTTCACCACAGAGGGCAACTGCTGGGTGTCTGAGGAGCACACATGGGAGAGCTTGTGCTTCTTTCGCATTATCCCACTATATATCTGTTGGGTTAGAACAAAATTGCATGTTCAAAACAAACTTTGTCACAGCATCAACTATATCGTATGATTTGTATGTGGGAGTCTTGTGTAATTTTAAACTTTCCAATAGTCACATCTGAAAAAATAAATGGATAAAATTAACTTAGATAATATATTTCATTTAATTCAGCATATCTAATGTCTCATACCAAAGTACCACTTATTACTGAGGTAAGTTGTGCCTTCCTTTAGCTCTCTCTGCTTGTATAGGTGTTTTTACCTAAAACACATCCTAATTTACAGGGATTGAACTTCGATGGTTCCCTAATTACACATGGTTCACACCAACTATTCTTCACAGCAGAGGGGTAGAGATAAGAGCAGTGGGTAGTGAGGTTAAAAAGAACAAGAGAATGTGCAGGTGAAAATAGAAACGTGCCTTGGGGACAGGAGTCCCTACTTGTGGTACCCACGGTGAATCTTATGTTTGGGGGGATCCGCAGCAACACATACATATGGAAGAAGTGGAGAGAGGGACATGCACTTTGTTTTTTCCTGACCCTGGGTGACCGTGACATGTGGCAAAACTGTGCCAACCCTTATGAGCTTCCCGAGGGCAAGAGTCATGCAAGCAGAGCATCTTGTCCTTGGGGCCCGTTAGTAGAAGCTAGATCTATAGTACACTTCAGGAAAGTTTCGCTCAGCTAACTTTAGCTCTGTTGGGCTGTCGCCTGCTGCTTAGTTGAAGTTCCTGCTTTTGTAGGCTGGCTTTGGACTTACTGTGTAGACTAGACACGTCTCAGGTTCATCTTAGTCTTCCGAGTATTGGGATTACAGGTATGAGCCAGAACAGCCAACTGAAGCTCTTGATGGCAAGACCAGAAAAGTTAAAACAGGATGTTCCTTTGAACTGCTGCCCATCATCTTTCATCCTCCATTCAGTCAGTCACTAGTACGAATCCATCATCAGACCCATTGCCCCCACCTCTCCTACCCTCCATGCCCTGCCTAGATCCGTGTCCATGTGGTGATGGTATATTTTATATTTAATAAAACCAGTCTGGAATATCAGAGAACAGATCCACCCACATCAATCCAGGAGGGGCAGAGAGTGATTACTCATGCCTTTAATCCCAAATTCCAGAGACAGAGATCTCTCTGTGTTTCTGTGAGCTCAAGGCTAACTACTAAATAGTAGTAACCTTAACTCTAGAATATGATGCAGAGTTGAACCCAGAAGTGAAGCAACTTGGCGAAGAAGGTATTTAAGGCAGGTGTTGGAAGACAGAGATTTATTCTATAGAAGTGATGAGGAGCCAGGCTGAGGACTCTTGAATATAGCTTTTACCCTGAGAAGTTGGCTGGGTGAGATTTGACTGTGGTCTGTTTCCTCTCTCACTGGCTCTGGGTTTTCATTAAGTACAAACTAGAATTCGGGTTTCTGTGTCCATTTTCCATCCATCCATGCCCTTTCTCCATCATCCTGAGCAGATGAGCTTGGATAGCTTTCCAGTCTCAATTGTTCTCTCAGGATTCAACTTAGACACACTTCTCAAGAGAGTCCCCCTGGTCCTGTGAGCATCCGTCTCTCTCCACTTCTTACGGTGTCAGCCTCCACCATCATTACCCCTGGTTTGGAGCTCTCTGGTGGTTGGCTAGAAACTCTTAAAGGTGTTGATCTTATTTCTTCCTTCCACCTGCAGCGAGCTCACTTTGAAGGTGAAGATTGTGAATATTCTCATCACAGCAGCATGATCCAGGAACAGGCAAGGTGGATAAGGGGCCAATGAAGCTCTGGTCTCCTCCACTCCCAAAGTCTTCATCCCTGTATCAGAGCACAATGGCATGCTTCTCCTGGCATTTAGAAGACTCCCTCCCCTTTAGCCTTCCCCACTCCCTCCTACCAAACTAACCTTTCCTGGCTTCACTTGCTCGAGTTCCTTTCTGTCCCTTGAGTGATGAACTCTTTCCCCACCTCTAGGCCTTCACACTGGCTGTTCGCTATGCTGCCACTTCCTTTCTCCACTTTCTCTTCCTCCACTTCCAAGTCTTCAGTTGCTTGACCCACTCTCTAGGTCCTCACGTAGGTGCCCCCTCCTTAGAGAGGCTCTCACTGTTCTCCTAAAATGGCCCTCCTCTAACACCTTACCTCGTGCTCCTCCTTTTATTCCTTCATAACCTTCATCTATACTGAGGACCCTTTGTCTGCTTCCCCATCTCCCTATCCTTTTCATTCCTTGATGGCTGGACCTCTGTCTGGCCTGTCCACAGCTGCTCCTAGGCACCTAGGGGATGCAGGCTGTTGGTAAAATCCTTACACAAGTGAGCAAAGGCATGCTTCGTGCATGTGATCAGATAGCCCTGAAGTGAGAGAGAGGGCAATTTCTAGCTTACACTAGAGAGTAATTTTGTCCCAGGTAGGGTCTCTACACAAGCTATATCTTATTAACTGTCCTTGTTTCTGTGAGAAAATATCCAGAAAATAACAACTTAGGGGAAAATGATTTGTTTTGGTCAAGGGATGATCCATCATGGCGGGGGAGGGAGGCAAGGAGGCAGGAACCTGAGGAGGCAGCTGATCATATAGAATTTGAGAAATTAATGATGATGCTCAGCTTGCTTTCTCCCTTTTATTCAGTCCAAGACCCCAATCCACAGCAACAGTACCACCCACATTTAGGAGGAGTCCCATTTTGATTTAATATAAGCTACAGAATCTCTCATGGACATCCCTAGAGTCTCATCTTCTAGATGCTGTCAAGTAGGAAATATTAGCCACTGCATGTGATCCCTAACATAAGAATTCGTGTGCAAGTAGCTTATTTGAGAAGCATTACCAGGAAACACTGGAAGACTGTAAGAAGGTGGATTAGTCTGGGGCCAGGTATGAAGCTGGAAGCCTTTTGGGTAACTAGACAGACTACTTGGGAATCAAGAACTCTCACCCTTTCCACACTCGTGCCTCCTGGAGAAACCTGAGTCAGAGAAATTCAAGAGGAAATGATGATCCTGTGTCCTGACAGAAATCAATAATTTGGCTTCATGAGTTTCTTTGCAGCCAACAAACAAATAAGTTCTCTTATATTTTAAAATGTCTAAGCAGCTTAAAAACACAGAGGACAGGCAAAGGAAGGCCAGAAGAGAGTACTGGATTCCCTGGAGCTGGGGTTGCGGTTGGCTGTGAGCTAACCAATGTAGATGTTGAGAACCAAACTCTCAAGTCCTCTGGACTAAGAGCTGAGACCTCTCTTCAAAAGACACAGTTGTCTTTTGAACTTGTGACCTTATCGTATCTACTAATAACCCTTTGGCCAAAGCAAGTCACACGACAAGACTCAGTGTCAGGAGCTGGGTCTAGGGCTTTGTTAGCTCACTTCAGCATAGTGAAAGAGTCAAGATGAGATGTCTCATGATGTAAGATTTGAAGGCTTGGGCCTAGCTCCTCTTTTATTATGAAAGCTCACAATTCTCTATCTTATGCCACTTGGGCTTAATTATCCACACAAAGCAAAAAGATAAAACCAATTGCTACAATGACAGAAGCCAAGCAGTGGTCCATGAAGAGGGCAAGTAAAGATGTTGTATTTGAATATTTGCCTTAGAGAGCTAAGGTCTGAGAGTCCATAGTGCCATGCTAGAGTTGGGCAGCTCAAGGGCTGCTCACGTCTCATTATTGGCTCTTTCAATGACTATCAGAACTCATTTTCTTTGTAGATATCACCTTCATTAATAGCAGTAGGAACATGGTAATGGCTGACTTTAGTGACATATATTTAATAAAATTAATCTGAAATATCAGAGTTAACCACAGAACCAAGCCAGGTCAGGGAGAGATGACCCACATCTTTAATCCGAGCTTTAGGAATGTGGAAAGAGGAAGTTAAGAGAGCTGGGCAGAGCAAGAGAAGAGGGTTTTCCAGCTTTCCCAGAGACATTCCCCACTTTTGGCTGAGGACTCTGAGGACTCAGAGGTTGGAGGATTCCTGGAGACAGGAATCTTTCTGATAGTCTAGCTTTTCCCTAATACCCGTCTGAGTTTTCATTATATGCTAACTAGAGTTTGTGCAACAGCTGATGTTCTTCATGAAATGGATAAACTATAAAATTGGAACAGAACAACCCATGGGGATAGTAAGGAATGGAATGATTTTGAAGGAATCTTGACTCTTAAAGGTGGAAAACCTTGCATTTTCTCACTTTGAATGGCTTGTAGAATCGAGAATATGTGATTTTGTGTAGTATAGGGAATTATCAATGTCTTCCGGTGACATCTGCCTTAGATTCTCTTCTGGGGCTGTGATAAAGTACTCTTCCAAAGGCAACTGAAGGGAGAAAGTGTTTACTAGGACTCAGGTCTGAAGTTAGACCGTCCAAGGTGGAGAAGTGAAGCAGCAGGAGCCTGAGGGGACTCCTCACGTGTCATCCTCACGTGTCATCCTCACATGTCATCCTCACGTGTCATCCTCACGTGTCATCCTCACGTGTCATCCTCACGTGTCATCCTCACGTGTCATCCTCACGTGTCACCCTCAGTCCAGAAGCAGAGACGTGAATTATGGCACTCCGCTCACTTCCTCCTATGTATACAGTCTAGGATCCCAGCCCAGGCAGTGATGCCACCCACAGTGATTCCTGCTTGCAGTAGGTGGGCCGTCCCACTTCATTTAACTTAAGGTAGTCTTCCACAGCATGCCCAGAGGTCCATCGTCCCAGGTAATTCTAGTCCTCTTCAAACTGACAATTGAAATCAGCCATCCCATCATCAATATATCTTTTATCCCCTTAAAACCTCAGATATAGCCAGGCAGTGATGGTACATGCCTTTAATCCCAGCACTCAGGAGGCAGAGGCAGACAGGTCTCTCTCTCTCTCTCTCTCTCTCTCTCTCTCTCTCTCTCTCTCTCTCTCTCTCTCTCTCTCTCTCTCCATATTTGCCAGACAGTGGTGACACTTTCTTTTAATTCCAGCACTTAAGTGGCAGAAGCAGGCAGATCTCTGTGAGTTCAAGGCCAGCCTGGTCTATAGAATGAGGTCCAGGACAGCCAAAGCTACATGGAGAAACCCTGTCTCAAAACAAACAAACAACAATAATCTCAGATATAGAATTTTATAGACACAGAATGGGATGTTCTTCACACAAGAAATTCCTGGATTACTTTTCTCTGATAGCTAGGCTGATGCCAAGGCCATCACTGCTGAGAGAGGGCCAGTTAGTTACCTAATTATATTTATCATCCAGGTTTCTGTATCTATTGAGAGTAGTGGAATATTTCTGAATTTGTGTATATTTGCATATACATTCCCCTGTGAATACACAAGTGCCTGCTAGTGTGTAAGTACATATGTGTGTGAAGGACAGAGAACAATTTTGGCTGTCACTAGCCAGAGACCACATCTTGGTTTCTGAGACAGACTCTCGCTGGCCTGAAGCTCACTCATTTGGCCAAGCTGGCTAACCAGCAAGGCCTACGGGTCTTCCACAGTGCTGAGCAAATAAGCACATACCAACATGCTCCTTCTTTTAAAGTGGGCTCTGGAAAGGAATCTCAAGGCTTTATGTTTGTGTGGCAAGTTCATTGCAACCTGAAGCATCCCTCCAGCCCTATCAGAGATTTTGTGAGCTCCATGTGTATTTCACTAGCTGCATTGAGTATAGCTTTTGTATTTATGCAAAGCTGCTAATGTGTTGCTGGCTACATCATGAGCAATGGGTTTCTGACAGCTCTGTTCATTAGTCAGCTTGGGAAAAAAAAAATAAAAGAAAACACATTGATATAGAAACAGAGTGTGAGCCAGCAATTATCCTCAGAGAGCACAATTGAAACCACATTTTATTTAAATATTTATCTTGTGAATTGATTCAGACAAAACAAGGGGCTGTTTCTTTCTATCTTTTTCTTTCTTCTTCTTCTTTTAATTTATGAATGACTTTGGCGCCAAACTGGGAAGCGTGAGATTGCTGCTTGAGTTGGGTCTGCTGCCGTCCGTGGCTCAGAGCGAGGAAAGTGAACCAACATCCAATTATTCATTGTGATGTGGCATTAGGATTGCCATGTGTGAAGGCACCGACTTGGTAACAAGTGCAGCTGTTCAGTTAGCAAGCCCAGCGCTGCACAGGAAGGGAGAGAAAAAGCCTATAGAGAGCTGTCAGCAGCAACAATAACAAAGACAGTAATAATAACAGCTTCTCCTTGCAGACTGCTCAGCAGCTGCCTTCCCGGGGCATCGCCTGCTAACACTGAGAGTTTAGTTCTACTGTGCCTGTCTCAGTTTCCTCACCAAGCCAAGGAGAGGTCACCCAGAGGGGATGATGGCTGTCTGTAAGACAGGCAGGATTTCTGGTGTTCAGCTAACTCCTGTCCATTTCTGGTTGCCATGCGATAGTGAGCAGCCACTGTGCTTTAGGTATTAACGAGGAACAATTTGGAGTCCTGTGTCTTGATGGGGCCTTTGGGAATAACAATTCCAGGCACTTTTCCAGCTTGTTGGCATGCATGTAATTGCTCATTTAATGAGTGAGGCCAGGAGAGCCCTGATGGCCATAGCCTCTCACCCTTCTCTGTTGTGACCAGCAGTCCTGTAAGTGCTGTTTGCACTGACCATCATCTCCAACACACAGAGATGAACACAAACTCACCTATGTGTGGAAACCAGATTGTGGGCAGGAGGTGGAGGAGCATTTGCATCCCATGGAATTGTCTAAAATTGGAGACCCTTACTGTTCCATCATGGTTTTATTGTTTTGTTATTGGTTGTTTGATAGATTCATTGATTGTCACACACTGGAGTTATTTGGAGTTTGTTAACTTTATAAATTACCAACTACTGGGAGGCATTAATGGCATACTCCTTTAGTCCTAGCACTCAGGAGGCAAAGGCAGGTAGATCTTTGAGTTCGAGTCCATCTGGTCTACAAAGTGAGTTCCAGGACAGCCAGGGCTGTTATATGGAGAAATCCTGTCCCGAAAAACAAAAACAAACAAATATCAACTACCTTTGGGCAGACCATTTTGCATTCTTACCTTACTGCTCTGTCAGGACTCCTCACTGTCTGGGTCACTGTTTGCTCAGGTTTTTATGTACATTGAGTTTGCCCTTCAAAAAGTATAAACCTATTTAGATACTGCTGTGGTCATTCTATGGGTTGAATACAAAACTGGTGAGAAACAGTCAAGGTGCTGGGGGCAGGGGTGAACCTGGGAAGGAGTACAAACACATGTTCAGACCTGGGATATCAGGAGCAGTGGTTAGCCTGACAAATCAGCACTTCGAAAAAACATGAAAGATGAAAGTGATTTGGTAAGATGTAGATAGAAAGACAAGGTGAAGCAGATGAAGGGTTCCACTTATAATTTCATGTGAGCATACGAGAGCCAAAGCAAATCTTACAGAGAAATAGGTGCTGGGGAAAGAAAGCATGAAAAGAAAATAGTGACCCTAACCTCTGAAGAAGAGAGAGGAAGGACAGCTTTACCTTTGATATAAACAAGGGAAGCTGTCAGCAGAGGAAAGGTCCAGACTCTTGATACATGCTTTAGACCTTGAGAGTTGGTCTTGACATTCTAGCAGGAACCTCCAAAACACTTAAAAAGCAGGTTTCCTCTGTTTGGTGTGTGGCTTCTGGGAGGGCATACAGGTGTGGAGAAGGAGGAGGAAGATACTGGCCAAGCTAGTCAGATCAGCTGCATCGACTCTGGCAATCAATGGGGCGACAGATGTCACTGCCAGACCGCCCTCACATCCCTGTTGCATATGTTGGCAGGAGCCTCTTAGAACAGCTGGGCTATGTGGCTTCCGTGTTTAAAGTTGTTCCGTTGGAATGCTTCAGGGTGTGGCTTCACTTCCTTTTTGGTGCTGCGTTGGATATTCAGTTTGCTAAGTATACTCAGAAACAGTATGACCTAGGCACTAACTCATAAGAGGCTAATGTATAAAGCCAGAAGGAAAGATTTTATGTAATGCTATTCAGAGTTACAAAAAAAATCACTGTATCCTCAATGCTCTCCATATTTTTCTATCTCTGTACGGAATAGAACTTTCTATAAAAACAAGCCATATGATGAGAAGCTGCTTCATGCACTTGGACAAAGTGACCTTCTGGTGGCCTTCAGAAGTGGTGTATTAGCAGAGACTCTTGGAGAGATAGAATGAGAAATCAAAGGAAGCTTGGCTTAAGTAATGGAAGAATATATTTGCTTGTGTGATGGGAAGTCAAGTAGTTCCGGTATAGTTGGCTCCAGGATTTCTATGTCAGGAAGACCTTGCTCCTCACCCATTCAGTCCAGTGAAGGATGTAGAGTATCTGCTGGGAAGAAGTGTGACTTTCATGGCCATATGTCCCTAAGCAAAGTCTCCTTGAGAATTAAAAAAAAAAAAAGTTCAGGTAACAAATTATTAATCCAAGACAGTCTTAACCCAGGCAGTAGTAGGTCACAGAGTTTGTCATGTGACAAGAACTCTCAGCCCATCCATGCAGAAAGACTCACATTAGGACATTTATTCATGGCCTTTGTCAGAAGCCTCACAGTAGACTTCTCTTCATGGCTTTTGTCTTGGAGAATCCTGTGCAATAGGTTTGCTGGATTCCTGTGGTTAGATCCTGTGCCTGTATCTAGCCATTTCTGCAGGCTTGCCTGTCTAAGAGGGCAGGTCTGGGGGAGACCAGCACATCTCAGATTTCATGAGGCATGTCAATCCCTTCTGTCTTTTTGCAGAAATGCAAACTCTGGTTAAAGAGTATGGGAGGGGGCCAGGTTCTGAATTTTCTAAACAGGGACCCTGCTGTGGGTTTGCAGCAAGCACTCCAGGAAACAGAGGCTCACAGGCCATGGGATGAACTTGGAGTTAGCCTTGTCCCTCTTGGGAAATGCTGCACTATTGTCTGATAATCATTGTGTGAGGAAGATACCCTAGTCTCTGAAGGTCATGGAGACAGTTACCATTCCAGGATGCTAACCCCCACCATGCTGTCCGGCCACTCAGCTGAGGACTTGCCCACAGCACACCTGAGTCAGTATAAGCTTCATGAGTTCTCCTCACCACCTGGTCTAGAGTGGAGCTCAGGTCTCCTTATTTTGATTTCAGCTTCTGTTAGCGCTTTAATGACATGTTAGCCAGCTCATTTACTCATTTCCTGCTTGCAGTATCTGAGCACAGCATGTGACCCATTTTTGTGAGGTGCTTATATCTTTTCCCCCAGATTCCTTCTCTTAGGTCATATCTTCAGCTTAATAAAAATCATCATTTTTAAATTGGTGTATGTTATTTAGATGTACATGGGGTCATGATGTGTACATACAAGTTCATGTGTGAATACGTGGGGGTACTCATTCATGTATGTGCACATGCATGTGGAAGTCAGAGGCTGGATGTCTCTGCAGTCACTGAGGCAGGCTCACTCACTGAACCTGGAGCTCACAGATTGGCTAGGCTGGCTGGCCAGCAGTGGCCAGGAATCTTCCTGTGTCTGCCTCCCCAGTGCTGGGATTATAAGTACACACAGACACACACAGCTTTTCATATAGATGCTGAACTCTTAACTCAGGTCGTCATGCTTGAACATGGATGAGCCATCTCCCAGGTCCTAACTGTCAGTTTTTTAGCGCATGGCTGGTGAATGAATATACATACAAGTTAAACAATCCAAAATAGAATGCAAACAACAAACTTCCCTTTTTTCCCTTTGCTTCCAGCTACCTCCTCTGCTTCCCAGAGGCCATGTTGTACCCCCCTTTCTTTATTTTTTTGTTTGTTTGTCTGGTTGGTTTTGATTTTTTGAGACAAGGTTTCTCTTAGTAGCCCTGGCTGACTTGAACCTAGCTCATTATGTCATACTAGCACTGAACTCAGAGATGCACTTGTCTCTGCCTCAGGAGTGCTGGGAATAAAGATGCACACCATTATACCCATCATACCTGGAGCGTCTCTGTTTCTCTCCCCCCGCCCTCTCTCCTTCTCTCTCTCTCTCAGGGGGAACAGGGTTTCTCTGTGTAAGAGTCCTAGTTGCTCTAGAACTCACTCTATAGACCAGGTTGGCCTAGAGCTCACTGAGATCTGCCTCCTTCTGCCTCCCAAGTGCTGGGATTAAAGGTGTGCACCACCAACACCTTCTTTGTTTCTTGCCTGTCATTTTAAGATGAGTCTCAGCATTAATGGATAAATGAATGGAGCACTATGAATGAATGGATAGATGAGTAGAAGGAAGGAAGGCTGGGCAGATGGATGGACGGATGGAGTAACTGATGATGGATGATTAATATGTGTGTGCATAAGTAATTATATAGATGATAGATAAGGAATTTCCAGAAATGACAGGCCATTGTATCAGCTTCCTGGGGTTGCTGTATCCTTGCCCCAAACTGGGTAGCTTAAGACAACATTCTCCTATAATTGTGGATCTAGAATTCCAAACCCCAGTCGTTGGCAGGGCTGGTTCTTGGAGGGGGGTCTCTCCTAGCTTCTGGTGGAAGGCAGCAGTCCTTGGGACACTTTGGCTTGTAGACACAGCTCTCTAATTTCTGCCTCTATTATCCCACACTGTCCCCCTCTGTGACTGTGTAAAAACTTCTCATTTAAGAGAAGTAGTCCCTTGAGGCAGTTCCTTGATCTGGTAGGATCCCAGCTGAGCCTCTGTTCCCCAAGATGGCAACTTTCAGAGGTACTGAGTAAAAAAGGCCACACAAAACCACACAGGGCCACACACCACTGCCACCAACACCACCTCGAGTCTTTGTTTAGTCCCCTGTTCTTGGTGTTGGACCCTGATCTACACCTTTCTGTGGGATGTGCCCTTGAGCTCTGTGGAAGGGTTGGTGGGTGGCTGCACTGAGATTATCTCCAAGTCCTTCTAGACAGATGTGTAGGCTGTACCATTCCAATTCTAGGTCAAGTGTCCTGGGAAACCAAATGACCCCCAGGTTTCATAGAGACAGAGTTTGGCGTCTTGAAGTAGCAGTGAGCACCTTACTCTGTACTCAGGAAAACACTGTCATGGTCTCATCATTTTAGTACTTATGACTGAGTAGCAATGATAATAGCATTACACTTACTACAGAATGGGGCCTCACCACAGCCAGCAGGTATATTTTTTTAGAAAGATTCTCAATGATTCTATTAGACACTCGAGTTGTATGCCTATGTTGTGGGCAGTATTGGAATGATGGAGATACGTGAACAGTGGCCCTCAGGAAGCCCATACTTTCCTAGAGCAAACAGTCTTGAACAGATTTTTTTTCAGGGAGCTGTGTACACAGCCCAGGGGTGGACATTAGATGAGATGTTATCAAGGGGCAACATGCCACAGCTGACAGTTATATGGTGAATAGTGATCAGCTGAGGCACTAGGATCAGTGGGAACATCTCGACAACATATTCAGCATAAGCAAAGATCCAGTGGCAGAACAATGCGTGACACGTGTGAGGGAAGTCATAGTTATAGGTACTGTGGTGGGATAGGAGGGAAGAAGGTAGTGTAGGCAAGATAGCCAACGTGACATTCCTGTCTTGTTTTGCTTTCTCCTTCCAAGTCATGTACAGTGAAATAGCAAGCAAACTAGGGCTTTTCTTCAAGGCCACTCAGACAGAGATGCTCATCCTGCATAGCCATCCCAGGAAGTGAAGACGGTGGGTCTCTGAACTTTAATAGTTCTTAGCTACTTAATTGCTGGGACCAAGGTGTTGGCAAAGAGGACCCAAGGACCAAGTGCCAGTAAATGCTGGTACTGAGACTGGATTGCCCCAAGAAGAGCAAAGCAACAGACGTGGGAACAGCATCCCTTACAATCCCATCCTTGTATTTTAAGAACAGGGATGATGCAAGGCTCAGGAAGAGGCTGGGGGAAGGTGAGAAGCACCCTGAGCTGTGGCTGTATGGAGGCTGGCCATCTGGAGCCGAGTCTGCCCCATCAAACAATCCCTAATTGTTTTAATAAGGTGCATAAGTTATGTTTGGCTTCCTCTGCTCTTTGCTGTCTCCTGTTGAGACTGTTTTTTATTTTCTTATGAAACAATAAGACCAATATAATTAAAAAGCAGTGAACATATTTACCTCCCTGAGAATGGAGCAGGTAATTGAGAGCGTCTTCTTGGAGAATGGTTGTTGATTTTCCTTATTTTTTTCACAGTGTCATCTTGACAATGGAGGAGATTAGCAAGAGTGATATACAAGTTCTTATGTTCACTTTCCATGTGATTTGAAGCTATAGCCAATCAGAAGAGTGAGGACAGAAACCTGGGCTCTGAGATCACCTCATACGCCAGGCCTAGCACAGTTCTTGTGCTTTGAGGATATTTGATAGTGTTTGCTCACTGACTGACCACAGAAGGGAAGGCAGACATTTTGGCTTAGAACATCTGCACCAGGGAAGGTCTCATCACAAATGTCCTCTTCAACATCCCGTAGAAGTGGATGCATTTTTAAATGACCCTGATTGGAAAATGGGGAAGACAAAAAAAAAAAGAAAAGAAAAGATTGGGGCCCTGGGAGATGGGCACTTGATATACAGGCCTAGCGACCTAAGCTTGGTCTGTGGAACCCACATACAGTTGGGAGGGCAGAACCCACCCTACAACGTCATTCTCTGACCTCTGTGTGTTTGCTTTTAACATGTATACTAACATAGGAACAGCAATAAGCAGCCTGTGTGCCTTTAATCTGCTTGCTCAGATGAGCCACTCCAGGCAGGAAAGTGAAGAGAAAGAGAGAAAAAAATTAAAATAGCAATTTTCAGAGCACAAGGGACTCTGTCATTTCAGGCTATACAAAGTGATGAGAACAAAGGAGCAGCTGGTGCCATAAGCCCCCAAGTCTAGGCCTCTGAGGAGGGGCAGGGACATGCTTCACTGGGATGTGGGGGCTCAGATGGGATCCTTCTGCTGCTGCTACTGCAGCTATGCTGTATGTCAGGGCATGACATGTGTTGGAACATGTGATGTTTACACCTCCTGAGCATCCTATGAGATGTTACTTATCAAACCCAGTTTTCTGATGAGGACACAGAAACTTAGAAGATTTGGAAATGGGGACAGGTCTACACAGCATTAGCAGAGCTGGGATCTGAATCCAGATGGAGCATCTTTAAAGGCTGTGGACATAAGCTGTATCTACACTGCTATCCCACTTTGTCTTAGACATAGAAGAGAGATGCTTTTGTGTCATGTCACTGTTCCTCTGTCTTGGGAGTTCTCAGTTGGGAACTGGGCTGTAGAATTTTGGTTTCTTTTACTTGAGTTGTGATCTCACTCGGTAGCCCATTGCAGCCTCAGACACAATCATCCCACCTCAATCTCCCAGATTCTGGGATTATATGTATATAGACCACAACCAACTTGTGACTGATCTTGTTTTTAAACAATGTAAAAGCTGAGCATACTGATCTGCTCCTCTCCTTTCCGTAGCTGGCAGGCTGAAATAGGAAGATCACCAAGAATTTGAGGCCAGCCTGGACTACACAATGAGCTCCAGGTTAGCTTAGGCTGCAGTGTGAGACTGTCTCAACAGTACAGGCCTGAAAATCTATAGTAACGTATCTGTATGTGTACTTATTCCTTCAAAAGTATCGTGTTAGCACCACCAGGGAATAAAGACAAATGGAGCAAGGACCCCGTGGGTGTATAATATAGACTTAATTTCTCAGGACTAAGACGATGAGGCCAGATAAGAAAACCCAGCTCATGAGTCATTGTGCCTGCCACAGTGGGTCTACAGGTGTGCTATTGCCTCAGCATGCCTCCATGGTAGCCCAGGATTTTTAAAAGCCCAAGGCTTTTACTTAGTACACCATAGTTGCCTTGATTGTGGGAAAGGCTAATGTTTGAGTGAGGACTGGAAGGTGATGACCATGATGGACGGGCTGTGATGGGGCAGGATGAGGACAGTTCTGAGGGTGGGCAGGTGAGTTTACGATTCCAGAGAGGCAACAGGGCCAAGGCTGCCCAAGGCATTTCAACACCAAGCAAAGGAGCCTAAACATGCTGGGTGATTTGTTTCTAGGGATATGAAGGGGGGATGTCTAGAGTAATGAACTTAGTGTCTGGACTGCTGGCTGTGAGGGGGCATTCTATTTGCTGTGATGATCAGACCTGCTTAAATGGTCAGGAATGAGAACTGACCGTCATTTGGCTTCAGTAACAAGTAATCAACTGGATACAGTAAAATTCAGAGGAGGGGCAGGGATTGATACAGGGCTAGGCCCTGGTCTTTCTCTCTCTTTATCTCCTCTGTTCCCTCCCCTCCCCTCCCCTCCCCTCCCCTCCCTTCCCTTCTTGTCTCTTCTCTTCCTGTCCCTGCCTCTCTCCTTTCTCATTTATTCTCTTTCCTCCCTCTCTTCTCCCTTTCTCCCCTCTCTTCCCTTTACCCCTTTCGCCTCCTTTCCTTTCTCACCTGAATTCTGAGACCTCTAGCAGCATCTATGCCTAGAGTCAGTCTTTCTCAACAGCCAGCCAGCCTTCTCACCCTCTAGCTTCATTGGTTGTGATTAGTTCACAAGCTCATCTTGGAGCCAACTTCTAGAGCTGAAACCGTGCAGAACTCCACTGAATTAAGCTTAGGTTCCATCCCACTCGAGGATTCCCAGCTGGCCCAGAGAGGCTCTGGTTCCTTTGAGTGAAGACAATCCAAACCACCAAAACTTAGGTTGTTGTCAAATAAAGAAGGAACCCGAGCCTTACACACCAAACAGCACCTTTGAGAAGGCAGGACAGCTGGGACCGTGTGGCAGTGGAGGGATCTTCTCCAAAGTTTCAGGGCTGTGGCTTTTCATGTCTGCTTTCTATTACAAAGCACCAGTGTCTATGGGGGTTCAGAGGTTGTTCATGGGACTCCTCAGAAAGAGGCCAGGCAGGTAACAAAGAAAGAGGCTGGAGATTATAAGCAGTAGGACATCTTTCCCTCAGGAGCTGAAAGGTGGAGGAAGCTGTTGATACATTCATCTCTGCAGTTGCCAAACCGGAGTAACATTTGATTTTTCGTTTACAGTATTATCTGGAGGAGCCTGCACCCACGTTGAATATGTCTTACATTCAGAGAGTCTTCTCTGTGAAGCCCACATCCATGCTCTTTGGTTTGTTTTGTGTTTGCTTCTGGGCATTACTTTTGCTTTACTCTTATGCTCAAGCCTTTGTTAATTAATTTTGTATTATATCTTTTTATTGTGTATGCTTGTGCACATGTGCAAAGGCACACATGTGGACGGCAGAGGACAATTTCCTGAACTCCATTTTCTCCCTGTGAATGGAACTCAGACTGTCAGGCTTGGTTGGCAGCAGGAGCCTTTATCTGCTGACCTATCTCTACTCCCTGCACCCCAATGTATCTGGTGATGGAGCTGGATAGAGTGTTTTCCTGGCATGCGGGAAGCCCTGGGTTCAGTCCCCAGTGGAGCATGACCCAGGCATGGTGGTATACTTCTGTTATCTTAGTACTGGAGACGAAGAGGCAGGGAGATCCAGAGTGTGATGTTACACGGTGTGTTCAAGATTAGTCTGGGGTTCATGAAACTCTGTCTTAGGAAAGCATAGCAAGAGAAGGACCTGTCACTAGTGCAGAGGTGAGCCGTGGCCTTGAGGTGCTCAAGCTTGGCCCCTCTATCGGAAACTCAGCAACGCTGGCTGTCATTGGTGAGTGGTAGTTACTCTCACATGTCACAAACAGCTCTGTCTGGCTCAGCAGGCAGCAGCTTATTATTGTCCATGGTGTCGGGGACTCTGTTTTCTGGTCTCTCCTTTGACTTTTCCTTCATATAATAATACTTTCTGTGCTGTGACACATGGTTACCACAGCTTTTCCCCTTCTCTTTTCTGTCTTCCCTTTTCTCTCATACTGCTTTGGAGTGGGGGCGAAAGGGACATCTGCTTAGGCCTGAGCCTCTGGAGGAGGTCCTAAAAATGTCTTGAGTGGAGCTGAGTTGGAGACCAGAGAGGCGGCATTGTGTGAAGGCCCTGGACAGCCCTCTCTGCTGCAGAAGGGAAAGCTAAAAGAAGCATTAAGTAGCCTCATCTCATGGCTACACTATTCCTATTTCATAAAGGGAGAAATATTAAACTCGGGACTATTTAGCTGCATGGAGAGGGGGCTGCAGATGGCCACTGAACTTTTCAGAGTTCATTAGCCAGCTAGGAGATTGGGTCATTTACACTGACCATGAAGGATGAGGGTTCTGAATTTGTGCATTGGCTGTTGTGTCCCCGCTTTCCCCAGATGTCCCATGCATCATTTCTGTAGAGTGCTCTGTGTGTTACCGGAAAGGGAAAGAGGGCGAAAAGCCATGGCAGGGCCATGCAGAGGGTCACAGTCTCCATACATCCCTTTCCTGCCTGCAATTCTAAGGAATTATGCCTGAAAGGGCAGTGATGCCTCCTTGGAGAGCCTATGGAGTACAGAAATCTTCTCAAGTGGACCAGTGGAGGACTTTCAGCCCCTGTTCTATTCAGAAATTTTTTTTTTATCTTTTCTTTAAGAAGTCATACGCAAAATCAAACTGTCTATGAAGAACCTATCTATCAAGTATCTGTAGAAACTCATCAATTTGGGAAGTTAACTCAGTAAAGTACGTGCTGTTCAAGCCCAGAACTTGCATTTAAAAAGTTGGCCATAGGGGCACATGTTTGTTCTCTCAACACTCAGGAGAGGTCTCACTAGCCGGCTTGTCTCTTCTAATTGGCAAGCCCCACACAAATGACAGAGCCTGTCCCCAAAAAAGCAAGAAAGATGGCAGTTGAGGAATGACCCCTGGCCTCCACACATGTCCACATACAAACAACCAAAATCTTAGAGAAACGCACTATCTGGGGACCATTTTGAAAGCAAGACAGAATAGGGAGAATTAGGTTTATGGGTACAGGGTCCTGTATTTTCCTTGTAGTTGTATCAGAAGACATTTTTATACAGCTTTGCTTCAGTCTCAGAGGGGAGCCACTTGATGGTGATACTGAGGTGGTTAAGAGGAATGCACACTGATTCTGATGTTTTCATGTATATGGAAGAGCAGCCACCAAAGCCCAAAGCCCTCTACCACAGGGCAGAAGGCAGAGGCAGCAAGCCCTGATGGCCAGCTCATGGGCCCTGGCTTTTTATTATTAGGGTCTTCCCATGATTCTCTTAACCAGAATTTCCTGGTTAAAAAAAAAAAAAAACCCTCAATTTTTGAATTTTCTAGGCCCAAACCACACAATTTTCAAGTCAAATGTTTTCTGAGTGACATCTGTCCCAGTCAATTTGTGCAAGCTGATGGCATGTCCCAGATGGATAACAGTTACTTTCTCCCATATTTGGGAAGGGGGGGGGGCTATGCTTTCTCCAGGAGACGTCTATATAATAAGGAGTACTTTTTTTTTTCTTTTAAAAAGAAACGGAAAAAAATAAGGTTGTGAAAGAGGTATAATAAGAAAATTGAAATGGGAATTTGAGAAGTCAAAGATTGGACAGTAGCTAGGAGATTCCAGAGTTTTCTCATTTCTCATGGCCTGTGTAATGACACCGGCCTTCATACAAGTTCTACTCCAGTGAATTAGAACCTCCTAGAAGCTTATCTGTGCTGTGGGGATAGAGTAGACACCTCCGGAGACCCAGTGACTTATAGGAGGAAATATATGTGCATATGCCTGTGTGTGCTGGCCTGTCATTCACACTGATGGCTGGGATGGGAGCTGTGCTGCCAATGGCTTTTTAATATGCAGGCATCCTATGTGTGATATCATTTGTAGGATTTTTTAATAGTGTTTGTGATGGGAACAAGAATACCCTAGCCAAGATATTGACATTGTACCCATAGAACCTGTGGCTATCTGGACATACCTCTGAAGATGGGGCTTTGCATATACACTGGATTGTGGACCATGCAGTGTGGGAGTTATTCTTGACTATTGATCTTTGCTCTTGTAACAATCTAGTCTCATCTGGACTTCTTAACTATAGTCAGAGAGAGGCGTGAAAATGCACAGGAGCTCAGAAAGACTCAAGGTTGGTGATGCTAAAGAAGGGGGAAGACTTGAACTGTCTTTGCTGTTTCTTTGCTGTGGTGTAATACTCTGGCCAAAAGCCACTCAGTGTGGTGGAGGATGTGGTGATTTGAATAGGAATGCCCCTACAGAACTCATTTATTTTGAATGCTTGGCCTATAAGGAATGGCACTATTAGGAGGTATGGCCATATTGGAGGAAGTGTGTCACTGTGAAAGTGGGCTTTGAGGTCTCCTATGCTCAAACTATTACATTCAACCCTTCTGCTGCCTGTGGATCAAGATGCAGATCTCAGCTCCTTCTTCAGCACCATGTCTCCCTGCATGCCGCCATGCTTCTCACCAGAATGATAATAAACTCTAAAACTATAAGAGTTAAATGTTTTCCTTTATAAGAGTTACCACGGTCATGGTGTCTCTTCACAGCAATGGAAACCCCAAGACAGAATATTTATTTCCTCCTATATATAATATTCCATTATTTAGGGAAGTCAAGGCAGAAACCATGGATGAATATTGACTCACTTCCAGGATCATGATCAGCTACCCTTCTTATATAGCTCAGGCCCAGGAATGATGCTTACCCACAGTGAGCTGGCCCACCTGCATCAATTATCAATCAAGATTATGCCCACAGGCCAATCCTTCAGTTGGGGGTTCCCTTCGAATCAGGTGACTCTTGACTGTGTCACGTAGGATATCTGTGAGCCAAAAAAATCCTGGAAGCCTCCAAAAACAAAGAGGGTTTTCTGGTAGAATCTCTGGTGCCAAAAGCAGGACTCAACCCACAACAATCAGATCTCTGCATACAGACATCATTAAAAAAGAACCAGGGAAATGACTCGGTCCATAAAAATGTTTACTGTACATGCATGAGGACCTGCGTTTGATTCACCAGCATCCACATAAAAACCCAGATTCAGAAAAATAAACACATACATTTAAGGGCTGGAGAGAGAGCTCAGAGGATGAGGGCACTTGCTGCAGTTACAGAGGCTCTGAGTTTGGTTCCCAGCCCCTGTATCTGGTGGCTCATAACTACTTGTAACTCAAGTCCAAGAGGTCCTTTCCTGGCCTCCATAGGCACTGCATTCATGTGTGTATGCTTCCCATATATATTAATAAAATAAAACATTTTAAATCTGAGATTAAGTACACATGCCTGTAATCCCAGCAGAGGAAAGAAGATTCCTGGTGGCCAGCCAATCTAGCAGAATCAGTGGACTTCAGAGAGACTACCTCCAAAAATAAGTGCAAAAGAATAATAAAAGATATTTGATATCTGCCTCCAGCCTGCACACACACATGCACCCATGTAGAAACACATCTGCATACATATAAGAACATATGTGTGTGTATAAGACATTATTATTTTGTTTTAAAGCACTGAGTTGGTGGTAATCTGTCACAGCAGCAGGAACTAACTCATACATTGATTCTGAAACTGTCAGCTCATGCAGTTGTCCCCACTAACCACCACCATGCCACATCACAGGGTTTTACCTACACACAGTTAGCTGCAGTCCAAAATGATAAATGGAAAATTCCAGAAGCGAAACATTCATAAGTTTAAAGTTGTGCACCATTTTGAGAATCATGGCGACATCTCTTTTATTACAGTCTATTGACATAACTGTTCTCCTTAATTTTTAATCTCTTTGAATGCTTAATTCAGAAATTAAACTCTCAGAAATATGTAAGTATAGGGGAAAACAGTACATATCAGATTTGGTGCAATCCGAGATTTTGATCTGTTACTTAGAGATTTTAGGACCCATCCCTGTGGATAAGAGACCTTCTGTGTGTATGTTAAAAATGCTTTGAATCCAGTAGGAAATGTGAATTTAGTGTTCTGGAGAGACGTGGCAAATGTAGCCTAAAATCTATTCTGAACCTGAGAGCAATACATGTTCAATAGAGAAGCAAGAAAGAGATGGTTTCCATTGATTTCTTTTAACTTAATATCATGTAAAATCACAAAGATGCAATTTACCTAAACCTAGAGGTGACTGTATCACCCAGATTCCGTGACTGTTACTGTGTATCCCAGGACTGTATCACCCAGTCAGATTCCGTGACTGTTACTGTGTATCCCAGGACTGTATCACCCAGTCAGATTCCGTGACTGTTACTGTGTATCCCAGGACTGTATCACCCAGTCAGATTCCGTGACTGTTACTGTGTATCCCAGGACTGTATCACCCAGTCAGATTCCGTGACTGTTACTGTGTATCCCAGGACTGTATCACCCAGTCAGATTCCGTGACTGTTACTGTGTTTCCACTTTGCTTTCCCCTCCTCTCCTTTCCCTTCCTTCCTCGTTTTTCTTTTTTGAAAGTACAAGTGTATATGTGGATGAGGATTGGGGTAGGGGGAGTTCTCTCTCTCTCTCTCTCTCTCTCTCTCTCTCTCTCTCTCTCTCTGTGTGTGTGTGTGTGTGTCTGTGTGTCTGTGTGTCTGTGTCTGTGTCTGTGTCTGTGTGTCTGTGGTCTATGTGTGCCTATGCATAGCATGTGGGTATACTTGCATGTCTGTGGATTCATGTGTGGGTTGGGGGATACATGTACACGTATGTGTGCATGCATGTGGAAGCCCAAACTTGATTTGAGTTGTCTTTCTTGACCACATTGCACTTCATTTATTGAGGCAAACACTGGCAGAACCCAGGGCTTTAGCTGGCTTGCAGCTGGTTGGCCAGTTTGCCCCAGGGATTTCTTATCCACCTCCTGAGGGCTGAGATTCCAGGCCTTACCACACCTTCCTGCCTTTAAGTGGTCTCTGAGAATACAAACTCCAGCCCTCTGACACAGGGTCTCACTGGCTGGTCCCTGCTAGTCTTGAACTCCTAATTTTCCTTCTTCAGTCTCTTGAGTGCTGGGATCACTGGTGAGCAATCATGTCTGGCTCTTTTTCTTTCAATTTTTTTCAAAAAATTCTTTTCTTGTTTATTTTTATTTGAAGTGTTTCAAAATAAATTATAGTAATTATTATATCTTAGCTCTAAATAGTTTATTATGTAGCTCTAAAATGATGCAACCATAATAATACTATCAATTCAACAGAATTAATATTATTCCCACATATTCAAGTGTCTAAATGTCCCTAAAATTGTTTCTATAGTTGATTATTCAGAGTGGCAGAGCCAGGTCTTCCCATCTCCTCACTGGGGTTGATGCCCTTCCTGCAACACTGCTCATGGAGAGATGCCTCACCCCCATACCCTCCTTTTATTCCATGGCCTGGACTATGAAGGAAGTGTGACATCTGTGCCTGTGGAGGAGGTGTGTCTGTGCTCGTGAACATGGTCTGGGTCAGCCTTTGTCTAATTCTCCTTCTTCACCACTTCTCTAGACCTGGAGAAAAGGGGAAAGTACCATGCTCAGACTGTGTTGTTTGTCTGGTTCTTTATTATTTTAACATTTTCTGTCCCTTAGCCATTTATTAAAAACAAAAGCAAAACCACCTTACACTTAGTTTGTGCTCACTTGTCTTTTCTTGACTAGCAACATATTCCAGACATACGCGAGGCCTCCGTCCCCCACCCAGGAAGTCACTAGTTTTTTTGGTTTTTATATGTTTGTACGTTTGTGCTTTATGAGTGTCTTCCATGTGTATGTGGGTGCCCATCCTCTGGAAGAGCAGTAGGTGCTCTTAATCACTGAAGCATCATGACAGTTTCCTCACTTCATCTGAAAGGGGAGATTTTTCTATGTCTATCCTGAACTTACATTTGAAACATCAAGAGCTCTATTGTTTTAGTTAGGGTTTCCATTGATATGATGCCACTATGACCATGGCAAGTCTTACAAAGGAAATCATTTAATTGGAGCTGGCTTACAGTTTCAGAAATTTAGTTCATTATTATCATGGCAAGAGGCATGGCGGAGTGCAGACAGACATGGTGCTGGAGAAGGAGCTGAGAATTCTACATCTTGATCTGCAAGTAGCAGGAGTCTGTGTGCCACACTGGGCATAACCTGAGTATAGGAGACCTGAAAGCTCACCTCCACAGTGGCACACTTCCTCCAACATAGCCATATCTTCTAATAGTGCCACTCCCTTTGGGCCAAGCATTCTATCACATGAGACTATGGAGGCATTCCTATTCATACCACCACATTCCACTCCCTGGTCCCCAAAGGCTTGTAACCATAGCACAATGCAGAAAGGCATTCAGTCCAGCTTCAAAAGTCCCCATAGTCTGTAGTAGCGGGTTCTCGGGTCCCGTGCGCCAGAGATCCGGGACCCACAGACCTGCCGCCGGGACTGCTTATCCGCGCACCGCCGCCCAGGCCCCCAGAAACGACTCAGACGCTTTTATTAACTTCATGCTGTTTGGCCTATGGCTCAGGCACATTGCTAGCTAGCTCTTATATCTTAAATCAACCCATTTCTATTAATCTGTGGGCCACGGGGCCCGTGTGGCTCACCCGAGTTCCTTACATGTTGCTCCTTGGGCGGCAGGCTCGATCTGCCTCTGACTCCGCCCTGCTTCTCCCATCTAAACTGACCTCTCCTCCCACTTCCTCTATGGTGCCCGCCAAGACCCAATACAGCTCCTTTATTTAAAGATTGAGATTCACAGCATAAAGAAGGGCATTCCCACATCAATAGTCTTTAACAGTCTCAACCCTGTTGTTCAAAGTCTCTTTAGAGATTCATGTTATCTTAGCTGTAATCCTCTATAAAACCAAAATGAAAAAGCAGATCATACATGTCCAACGTAAAATGGCACAGGATCAACATAACCATTCTAAAAAGGAGGAGAGACAGCATGATGAGGAAATCCTGGACGAAAGCAAGGCCAAAACCAGCTGGGAAAACTCCAGACTCTAAATCTCCATGTCTGGTGTCCAAGTGCTCTTCGGATGTTAATCTTCTTTTTCTCTGTTGACTGCTTTCTTTCTTTCTCTTGGGCTGGTTCCACTCCCTGTTAGCAGTCTTCCTCAGCAGGTATCCCAGGGCTCTGGTATCTCCAAGACAATCCAGGCTTCATAGCTCCATGCTATGGCCTCTCTAGGCCTCCATGCATGAATACCCCGGACATATGTCTGGCCTCAGCCGCTTTCCTTAGGGAGGAGAGATTGGAGGGAGATTCCATAATTTCTTTCTTCTGTACTTGACCCTAAAGTTAGAACCATGTGGCCAAAGCTGCCAAGTTCTGCTTCTTGCTAGAGCTAAAACATGACTCCCTCGTTCAATTACTTTTATTTTCTATGGTTTCTTTCACTGCCTAAATTTAGCTGTCCTGGAACTTAATTTGCAGACTTAGCTAGCCTTGAAATCGGAGATCTGCTTATCTCTGCCTCCCAAATTCTGGGATTAAAGATATACCCCACCACACCCCACTCTAAACTTGAAAATCCTTTTCACAAATTAGAAGCTTATCTGGGTGGGGGTCTTACCCAGAGGTCATCAGTTCTTTTTATTCCATTTCTTAATCTGTTTACCTCTTTGAACAACGGACCTTGCAGTCCACCCTCACCCTCCACCCCCAAGATAGGGTTTCTGTGTGTAGCCCTGACTGTCCTAGAACTCACTCTGTAGAACAGCCTGGCCTCGAACTCACAGAGATCTGCCTAACTCTAGTTCTGAGTGCTGGGATTAAAGGCGTGTGCCACCAACCCGCAGTCCACTTCTTGATGCTCTCTTTCCCTTTCTGTAGTTTTTCTTGCTCAGCTTGCTCCTTTTCATTGTGGATCTTCATAAGAGTGAACACTAGTAACCACATGACAGTCCGCACTAGGCTCTTTTGAGATTTCCTCTGCCAAGGGAATTAATCTAAACTCTTCAGTTAGCCTCAGGCAGACTCTTCAAACAAGTGTAAAAACTGCACATTCTTCACCAAAACATTATAAGAAAAATCTCTAGACCACATATTAAAATTCTTCTCCTCTGAAACCTCTTGAGTCTGCCCCTGCAGTTCAAATCACCCTCAGCACCACTGCCTTCCATGCTGTTACTATGATGGCCCATTAAGTGCCACTTAAAACATCCCCCTGCTTTCCTAACCCCAAGTACCAAAGTTCACATTCCAAACAAAATCATGGTCAGGCTTATCACAGCAATACCCTAGTCCTTGGTAGCAATTTCTGTCTTGGTAGGGTTTTATTGCTGGGAGGCTGCACCATGGCAGCTCTTATAAAGGAAAACATTTAATCTGGGGTGACTCACAGTTTCAGAAGTTTAGTTCATTATCATCATTGCAGCAACAAGGCAGACATGGCACTACTTGGAGAAAGAGCTGAGAGTTCTGCATCTTGATCCACAGGAAGCAGAAAGACATTATGAGCCACACTGGGCATAGCTTGAGCATAGAGACCTCAAAGTCCACTTCCACAGTGACGCACTTCCTCCACCAAGGCCACACCTCCTAATAGTGCTACTCCCTGTGGGCCAATCATTCAAATACATGAAAAAAAAAATGGAGTCATTATTCAAACCACCATTCTTATATTCCCTCTTTTCCTTTATATGTACAGCTGGGTATTGAATTCAGGGCCTCTGCATGCTAGGCACACATTGTGTGATAGAGCTATACCCATAGCTCCCGTTTAAAAAAAAGAGTTCTGGCTGGATAGTTGTAAGATATGCCTCTAATCCCAGTACTTGGGAAGCAAAGCAGGCAGATCTCTGTGGAGTTTGATGCCAGCCTGGCCTACAAAACAAATTGCAGGACAGCTAGGGCTTTACAAAGAAATCCTTCCTCAATAAACCAAAACACACACACATATAGATAGATAGATAGATAGATAGATAGATAGATAGATAGATAGATAGATAGATAGATAGTTTTAAGAAGGAGGCAATCTGTCAAAGTTTAAATATACATATCTACACATCAGTGTTATTACTACCTCCAGAAGACTAACTTTATTGTATGTATGTCTTTGTTTTTGTGCATGCACATATGTCTGCATTTGACTATGTATGCATGTGTGAATGCAGGCATGTAGAGACCAGAGGTCTTCTTTGGGGGTCTTTTTCTATCATTACTTTTATTTTTGTGTTGATGAAGGATCTCTCACTGAACACAAAGTTTGCTGATTCAGCTAGCCTGATTTGTCCAGCAAACCCCAAGGATCCCTGTCTCTGCTTCCCCAGAAATGAGATTATAGGTGTGTGTCAGATGCATACCTTGCTTTTTTCTGTGGGTTCTGAGAATGAAAATCATGTTTAATCAAGCACTTTTCCTGACACTTTCCAGCTCCCCAGTGACCTACTGCTCTCTTGTTACTGAGTTTCCTTAAGGATCAGGTGCATCACCACAGAACTTTTAGGGTGGTTGTTACTGTTCACCTAATTATATCACAACTTCACAAGTAATAGTGGCACAAAGGTGGTTCAAGACAGAAAATGTGCAGCCCAGGGCCTGACAGTTTGGGTAGTGGAGGTGTGTGTCTGTTCCTTAGGTTCCATGAAATTAGATTTCCATGAAATATCACTGCCAATTCTATGACCTGTTGGTATCTAACCAACCTTTGCTTTTGTGAGGTAAAAACGATCTCTTTCTGGCTTGCCTATGATGCCAAATGACAAGAGAATCTTTCCATTATTTTTCTTCCTTGGTGTTGGAAAAGAACCAAGATCCCAAGAATCTTTATCAGGTAAGCACACAAAGGACCAGGTAGCAAATAGTTTAGGTTGTGACAGTGGCAGAAATACTGAGAGTGCCTGTGTTTTAATAAATCATTATAAATATGGACAGTGGGCTGGAGTTGACCTAGGAACTGTAGTTTGCCAACTGTTCTCTAAAGTGTGAGAGTGGAGTGGCAAACCATATTCAAAACTTGATTCGTGGCATAAGTGATTACAGTATTCAACCATTTGCAAAATTGTGTCAATATTTTTGAAAATGGGGTATTTCACATAAAGATAAAGCATGTCTATCTTGGTTGCAAGGCAGGAGAGTCTAGAATTTGGGTCTTTGTTGCACAATGGATAAGAGGCACAGAGCTTAAGTCATGTCCTGTCATCTGTGTCCAGTGACATTAGCATTCCAATTAAGTGGAGAGGCTTGGATTTATTGCCTATGAGCTCATGAGCAGCTGCTCTTGAAGTTGCCATGGCCTGTCCAGCAGGACTTGGCCTCGCCCATCTCTGTTTTCTGAGACTGTGCTGGTAGCCCTTGGCCATCTTTATCCCGGTTGGGTTTTCTCATTGTTTCCGTTTGTTTGGTCCCTATAGATACAGGTGTAGTTTCCATGGCTACAATGGAAGAAAACAAGGAAAATGTCTGATGAATGGAAGACTGTCTTTTCATAATCTTTTGTATGGACTGTGAAGCTGAAATGCAGATCATGTTGGGGAAAACAGGGCTTATGAGATTGAAGGTATAGAGGAGGTTGGGGTGTGGGTATAGTTTTGGGGAGGCTCATGGAGGACAGGAGAGAAGGAGTGAGGAATTTTAAAGAAATACATTTTTTTTTGAAAATGTCATCATGAAACCTAATACTGTTTATGTTAATTAAAAATAAAACAAACAAGTGATGCTATGTTTAATAACTACAGAAACAGAAACCCTGTTTCTGTAAAAAAAAAAAAAATAATCTCTAAATGTAAATGGTATCATTACAGCTGGCTGGCATGGTGGCTCAGCAGTATAGGCACTTGCCACTTGACTGTATAAGTCTGATATCCTGAGCTTGGAACTGATTTAACACAGTTTAGTGTGGCATGTGTGCTCTCACTTCAATAATGGCAAAGAGGTATGAAAATACAAATGTTATCATTAAATAAAGGTATATTTTTTACTAGAAGGCATCTAGTAATGCCATTCATACTTAGGAGCGTGCCTTACCTCATTTCTTGTTGCCTGCATCTGATGACAGTTATGTATTAGTTAGTAGAAGGAGTTGAAGTTTACTCCATATGAAATTGTAGACTTAGTACTTTGGAAAGTAAGGACCTTTTAATAGGAGAGGGAGCTGAAGATTTTCAAAGTATGTGAAGCTTTCCAGTAGTCATTAATTCCTACTGGTGGCCCTAAATGATCACTTGAGCCCCAAAGTGGAACCATGTTTATTCAGTATCAGTTAAGCACAGTGTTTACCTCCTTTGGACACTGAGCATCCTCATGGCCATCTACATGCCCTGGCATTTCCTCCTGTGAAGTAGAAGAATTATAGCACTTGTTGCAGGACAGACTGAGGTCATGCTTTGCTGAGGTCATCTGTTCACTGGAGAGGTCACCCTGATAACCCTGCCAGCTTTTCAGTCTCATATCTTCAGACAGTCACAAGTGCTGGCAAAATACTCAAATTTGGCACTGGTGATGAAGCCAATGTTGCATTTCCACATGATAAATGTAATACTCTCTGCCTGTCCCCATAGCCTGTGAGCTTAGGACGTTTGTTTGGCCCATAAATATAATGCAAAGAGATCCGCAAATCATTAGAAGATCAGAAATTTGGAGTGCCTTTTCCCTGAACAAAGAAAAAAAGATTTCTATTCTCAAGGAACTTTATGACAGAATGAAGTTGTTATACAATTCAGAGTCATAACCATGGGTGTGCACCTCAAAGTTATATGACCCAACCACCCAACAACCATAATAAGTAAAGAGCATCCCAGAGGAGCTAAGTGATATGTTAGGTTTGTATCAGTTTTCCCCCCAATAATGTAATGAAATGCCGGAGGCTGGTACTGTATAAAGAAATGAGATTTATTCAGCTCATAGTTCTAGAGACTCAAGGGCTTGTTGCTAACAGTGGCTTGGCTCTGGTGGGTGACATGCCAATATCAGGAGACCATGTAAGGGGAGAGAACTGACATGTTTCTAGGTTACAGCAGGGTGAGACTGGGGAGAGGAACACATTACAATCATTTTGTAATGATTGTCTTGTGAGAATTCATCAGGGTCCCATTAAAACTATCTGAGTCTCTTCCAAGGGTCACAATCAAATGGCTTCATCCAGTTTCAGAAGTGTTACCACCTCTCACATTTCCATACTGGACACCAAGCTTGCAATACATGACTCTTAAAGGACAGATCACATCCAAACCACAGCAGTATTCTTTATGAACTGGTGTGAGCTATTTAGGATAGCTGTTGGCTCAGAGAACACAAAGTCAAAGTTCTTGGGTACAGCACATACTTGGTTGATGCCTAATGTTCTACTATTAATGTCTCTGGCTCACAATTCCAGGCTCTAGTTCATCATTGTGAAAAAGGGAAGGTGATGGGAGTTTGAAGCAGCTAATCAGTTACATCTGTACTCAAGAATAGAAAGCAGTGAATCAATGCATAACACCAATCAGAATTTCTTTCCTAGGGAATGGTGCTTCCCACGGTAGGAGAGGGCCTTTCCATATCACTTAACATAGTCAGTATAGTGTCCCCCATAGACATTCAACATTATCTATGAGCAGCCCCTTAGAAATGTCTTTCCCAATTGTGTCAGGTTGATAATTTAATTAACTCAACCAATCTCTAGTAACCAATGAAAGATGAGAGATGGTGGCAAGCCCACCTGAAAGGCAGAGTCAGTAAACAGGCATGGAATACAGGGCTTGTCCCCCTCCTATTGGTGTGTGCCATAGACACCCTCATTATATCTGGTTTATTTACATTCCTCACCCAAAACACAACACAGATTTCCAGAAAATGACAAGTGCATCATTCTCTGCACACATGGTCTCCCAAGCATGGTGATTACACCCGTGTGGCATACAATATGATCTGCTGGGATGTTGAAGGAAATAGCACAACTTCTTTTATCATTTATATTTAATCTCATGCTTTAAAATCTCATTCTAAATGTATGGTTTATAATGCTCACATCAGCACTGTAATATACATATTAGTTTATATATACATCTATAGTTCATAAATAGCTTAAAATGTTGTACAGGTAGGTATCTGTGACTGTAAAAGCTTAGGCTATTAATCAATGTACTTTTTAATAGAGAACAAGATCAGACCATAGTATCTTTATTTAAAATGACAATTTATTATTGTGGGGTGTGTGTGTGTGTGTGTGTGTGTGTGTGTGTGTGTGTGTGTGTGTGAGGTCATCTTCAATAATCCTTTCTCAGGAGCTGTCTGTCCATCATGTTTTGAGACAAGGTCTATAACTGGCCTGGAACTCAGCAAATTAGGGTTGGTTGTGCCTCGTGACCATTGAGCCTGTATGCTTTTCCCCTGCCTAGGGTTATAAGAATGTATTACCATGCTCAGCATTTCATGTGGGTTCTAGGAATCAAACTCAGGTCCTCTCGTTTGCAGAGCCAGCCTTTACCAATGAATGATCTTTTCAGCCCTTTATTGCTTTTATGAACCAAAATGTTGCTATTCTCCAAAGTCATAAATAGTTTCAAGCCCCCAGAGGTGGAGTCTTTTTAAGCATTTGGAAGAGGACATTCCTCCTTTCTTTGTTATTCAGAAATTTTGAGTAAACTCATTATAAACAAAAGCTTTTCAAATTAAGATATGTAGCTCAAGTTGAGATCCAGAAATTTTTCAGAAGACACAGAACAATGTAGGAAGGTAAGTGATGAAGGAGCTGCGAGTGGATGAAATGGTGTCAGGGTGCTGCAGCCTGAGGTGAGGAGGAGGAGGGGTGGGGAGGAGCGTGGATGGGAATAATGAGGGCCAAAGCTCCTGTGCTTCTAGAAGGACAGCAAATGTGGTTAACTGACAAACCATCTTCAAGTCGGGAATATATTCTGAATTATTGAAATCTGAATGACTCTCATATTCTATTAAAGACCGAAAATGGTATTAGGATAAATATTAAAAGGAGCCAAGATGTGGGGCATTCATCTTGCCTGAATATCATCAGCTCCCTTCAGTGCAGGCATCTATCCTTCCCATAAACACAGCAACCGCATCCCCCAGTATTCTGTGTTGTAAGCCTCCAAGGATATTTTAAACCAGGCATAGTGACACACATCTATGATCCCAGCAGATGGGAGATAGTAAGAGCTCTAGTTCGAGGCCAGCTGGGCTACATAGTGACTGTGTTTCAAAACCCAACCCAACTTGTAAGACTGAAAACTCTCTCTGCAGGGCAGGAAGACCTCGGGGTGAGAAGTGGACATTTAATGCATATTTCTAGGCTACAGCAGGTCTTCTAGTCTCCCTTCAACAGGGTCACCTGCACCATCTCCTGCACTGCCTGCCAGGTCCGATGTGTCTGGCACTAGGAACAGATGGGATCCTGCCTCTTACCTCGAGCAGCTGTTAGTGAACCAGGATGAAACCAAGCAGGCCCACCATGTGCTGAATTGTCCCTAAGAATGAAAAGTGTGGTGGGGCAACGGGGAGAATGTTAGGAAGTAACAGTTCCTGTCTGGAAAGATCTGAGGTAGTCAAGGGCAGAAAGGACGCTTTTGAAGGAAGAAAGAAAATACTAAAGTCAAGCAGGGATGTTAAAGAGACTCCTGGGCGAGAGAAGAGATCTCAGGGGTGCATTAGAGCCTGCCCTTATCCTAGAAGTGATGATGGGTCATTGGATGGCATATCTAAGCAGGGGGCTGATATATGCAGATCTGGGAGACATTCAAAGGACAAACAGAAAAGATGGGGAAGCCACTTAGAAAATGACCCAAACAACCCAGCAACGCAGAGAATTCCTGCTGGTCTGAGGAGGACAGAATCATTTAATTAGAGACTGTTATCACCTGACTCTGATATCACGTGAGCTAGATGTGCTATATGTCAAGATGGAGGGAAGTGGGCTGGAGAAATGGCTCAGTAGTCAAGAGCACTGGCAACTTTTCCAGAGGACCGGGGTTCGATTCCCAGCAACCACATGGCAGCTCACAGCCATAATCTGAGTTTCTGGCCTGGCCTTTCTGGCCTAGCCCTGAGGTTTGGGCCAGCTGGCAGCTGCAACCCTGATGCCTTTCATATCCATCTGAAAGGTTGTTACATATTACCATTAGTTCTTTTAATGGCTAAGTATGTTTCCATAATATGGCTATACCATAGGTTATTTGTTCATTGTTGAAAAACATCTCAAATGTTTAAAATTTTTGGCAATTGTGAATAGAACTAGTTTAAACTTTTTGTCTATTTGAAGGCAGGGTTATATTTTATTTTCTACTAAAATAAAATATAAATAACATAAAATTTAACTCTTTAAAGCATAAAACCAATGACAACAGGTTATAAATATCTTTGTGTAAGTTTTTGTGTGAATGTAGATTTTTATTTATCTATAGTAAGTATATAGAAATGAGACTTCCTGGTATTTGAGCAAGCATTTCTTTAAAATTTATCAGCAATGTTAAGTGCTTTCCAGAGTAGCCATTTTGCATTCCTTCTGTTTGAGCATCCCTGTTGCCACCTTTAGTATTGACAGGTACTGCGCGGCTAACAGTGTAGGGTGCATCCTTGTGGGTGTGATTTGCCCCTTGTGTGATTGCAAAGATGTTGAGCATCACTTGTTTATTTCTGCTATTCTTGGGCCTTCTTTGGGAAGTGTCTGTTCAAACTTTTCACTCATTTTGTAATTGATTTTTTTTTTCTTCCAGTTCCATTTTTCTGCTACTTATGGTTTTTGGATTGATATCCATTATTGGATATATAACTTCCAAGTATTTTTTTTCTGGTTAGTAGCTTATCTTTTATGTCTTTCCATAGTAAATGTTTTAAATTTTTATGAAATCTAATTTACTGATTTTTTTAAAAAAAGAATGTACTAAGAACTCTATGTAATATCAAGCCAAATGTTTCTTGATGTTTCTGAAAGTTTTATCTTTTGCTTTTTATCCATATAATCCATTATGAATTAATTTGAATAAGGTGTGAAGTTTTGTTAGAGGCCATCCTCTTTTTTTTTTTTTTTTTGGCTATGCATTTTCCTTATCCTCTGACATCCACTATGAACAGGTGGCCCTTTCTCAGTTGAAGTGCCTTGTACCATTGTCAGTCACCTGGTCAAAATTTACATTTACCTTGGAATGGTGGTTTATAACTTGTAATCTGTACAGTTGGGAGGGTGAGGCAAGAGGCTCTCCACCAGTTTGAAGTCATCCTGAGTCACATAGTTAGCTCCAAGCCAGCCTTGGCTCAAGAGGGAAACCCTGTCTCAAAAAAAATGTTCTTTACTAATTTACAAAAGTACAATAATAGTTCTCATGTCATGATCATACAAGAACCATTTAGCATTCCTCAGAGTGTGTTGCCTAAGGTTTCTCAGGTTATTTACACATGACATTCAATCATATTGTCCATGCATGGAACAGTTTTGTCCATTTCTTTCTGGCCCCAATGCCTTTTATCTCTGTACCTAGTTTGCAGAACATTTTACATCGGAAACAAAGATTAAAGCTTACTTTTTTGCATCAAGTATCTTATCTTGTGGTATTCTCAATGTCTGACTATGATCACATTGATTAACTGTTCAATATTAAATACCTTTGTCTTCCTGAGATAAGTCCTATGTGGTTGTCCTGCACTGTTACTACACTGCTGGATTTGCTCTTATGGTTTTGTTGAGTTTTGCAGCTATATTCAGGAAAGATACTGGTCTGACAATGTTTGCATTGCCTTTGTCTAGTTCTGGCACTGGATTAATGATGGCCTCATTTTATGAGCTGGGAAGGGCTCCCGCCTCTTCTGTTTTCTGGGAAAGATTGTTTAGATTCGGTTTTGTTTCATCTTTCAATGTTTGTTGGAATTTGCCAGGGAAATCATGTGAGGCTGAGCTGGTTTTTTTTTTTTTTTTTTTTTTTTTCTTGTTTGCTTTGTTCTTTCTTTTCCCATTTGTTTGTTTGTTTTGGTTTGTTAGGAAAGTTTTTTTTTTAATTTAAAAACAAATCTAAGTTTATTCAAGTTACTGATTTCTTCTTGAGCAAATCCTGATAGCCTGTTGCTTTTAAAAACAAAATATGTTAATCCTAGTTTAAAATTTTTGTTTTTAGATTTATTTATTTTCTTTTGTGTGTATGAATGTTTTACCTATATTAACATATTTGCAAGAGTGCCTGGAGTGGTCAGAAGAATGTGTCAGATACTTTGGAACTGGAGCTGTCATGTGGGTGATGGGAACTGAACCTGGGTCCTTTGCAAGAGTGACTAGTCTAGTGCTTTTAATATCTGAGCTGCCTCCCCCAGACCTTAGCCCTAGTTTTTGAGTGGATGTCAGTGGTCTTGTGTATAATGTTCATTGTGATCATGAAGGTATCTGGCATGGACTATGCTCTTCATTTATAAGTTGCTGATTTCTATGGCTGTGCTCTATTTTACTGTAGTTCATCAGTTAACTAAAGACTATCATTTTGTTTCCATCTCCCTAACTAATGCACTACCTATGACTGTCTTGTGTCTCCCACAAAGTTATCTGTTCTTATTTTTGTTGTTTCCCAATTTGATGGCTGGCTGGCGATGTAATCATTTTTCTCCTATCATACAGTAGATGCTATAACATTCTCTGAGCTACTATTGTAATTGCATCTGATACATCCTGATGTGCTGTGCTTTTTACTCACTTAAAAATACTTTCTATTTTCCCTTGGGACACACTTGCAATAACCTTTTTTTATTTAATTTTTAACTTCTTTAATTAAAAACTTTCATTAGCCTACAAAGAGGTTCATCTTAGCATGGCATTTTTCATATAACATTTGTTTGTGCTCTTTCTCTCCCACCGGTTCCCTCACGCCTCTTCCCTCTTTTGTGTCTTCCTCTCTCCCAGCCTCCTTTCCATTTTCATGTCAAGTGTGACCTTGTGCCCCTTCCCTTCCTCAGTACCTTGTGTTTCCCTCTCATGGTTTACCTTTGATATTCTTTTTGTTTAATAATTCCAACATCTGTGCAGTTCAGAGATGATTTTGACTGCTTCCAGTTTACTTGTATCATTCTCCTATTACTTTACATATCTTGTGATTCTTAAAAAAAAAAAAACCCGAGTGTGTGTGTGAGTGTGTGTGTGTGAGTGTGTGTGTGTGTGCATGTGTGTGTATGCATGTGTATGTGTATGCATGCAGTTTTGCACATGCATGGTGTGCATGGGGGGGGGTGTCAGATAGTGACTTCTGGGAGCCGCTGATTACCTTCCTGTCTGAGGCAGTCTCTCTCATTTCTGATGCTGAGCTATCTACTCTACGCTAGTCTCTTCATCTACTGACCTCTCTCCTGGAGGAAGTCACATAGAGAGTTTACTTTGTTGGTCGCTGGGTATTTATATATTCTTTAAAACAATCTTGTGCCTCAATCTGAGTACCAAGTTAAGTGACGTGGAAATGTTGTGACTACGTCATTGTGATTGTAATACTTGTCCAGACTGGATTGAATTCATTCTGACTAGAATGATACTATACAGCTGAGGTGATTATAAGACTTATCATTACTGTTTGGTGATAATGAAATACATCTTATTGTCCAGTTGTAGTATGAGGTTTCTGTCCTGGACTTTTGGGCCTAGGCTCAAGGTTGGGACCCGCAGACCCACAGAGACACACAGAGACACACAGATGCTTACAGTCGTTTTAGGCTGATTGGCCTAAGGCCAAGGATATATATCACTTGCTAATCTTTATCCTTAATCTAACCCATGACTCTTATCCTGTTCAGCCATGCGGCTCAGTACCTTTTCTCAGAGCAGCATAGTTGTCCTCTGCTTCTTCTGGCTTCTCTCTGGCATTCTGCTCTGTTCTGCCTGTTCCTAGAGTTTTCCTAGTCTGGTAGCCCTACCCACACTTCCTGTCTGCCTTTGGCCAATCAGCGCTTTTTATTAAACCAGTGGGTGGGACAATTATTTACAACGGAACAACATAATCCCCTCTACACCCAGTACTTGTTTACAAGGGTTAATTGAGTTCAGGGTGACAAGGATGTGCCAGATTAGCTCAAGCATAAGGATTGGGTAGCCTTTGAACATGCTAGCAGTGTGTGTGTGTCGGGAAGGAAGTATATAAGAATAGTAAACTACATCACAAGAACATCACTATCATTGGAAGTGATGTCATCATCATTACCACTGCTGTCTTAGAGAACGTACCTCACCATGGGCTTGGATTGTCATATTCAGTAATGCATAATCCTGGTGGTAGCTTCTCAGATTCCCTGATGTAGTAGGGCTGTTATACATACCAATGACTGAGCTTCAGGACTTTACTGACCTCACAGAGACCTTCTTGGAACCACATAGGACCTCAGACTTTCCATTTCAAACTCCCCTCCTCCCCTCTTCCCACTGCAGTAGACCTGTCTGCCACATGGTATGAGTCTATGGCTCATTTGTTTGAAGCCCAGTTTTGGGAGGCTGTGGAGCCTTCAAGAGGGTAGGACTGATCAGCAGAAATAAACTAACAGAGGTAGTCAAAGGTTAGTTATATCTACCATTAGACTTAGTCTAGGTTTCTGCTTCCTATTTGACCACTATGATGTGACCAGCTGTCTCCCATTCCTGAGCTGTTCCTACTGCAATGCCTTCTTGGCCATGATGGACCCAAACCCTCTGAGACAGTGTGATGCAGTAAACCTCTTTTCCTTGAAGTTGTTTCTGTTGGTTGTTTGGTTGCAGTAAGAAGCAGAGCAAGTACTACTCACTCTGACACTGACCGCCTGCCCCACTTAGGGTTTCTATCACTGTGAAGAGACACTATGACCACAGGAGAACATTTGATGGAGTGGCTTCTGTTTTCAGAGGTTTAGTTCTTTATCACCATGGTGGGACATGGCAGCATGAAAGCAGACATGATGCTGGAGAAGTAGATGAGAATTCTGCATCTTGTGGCTTGAACATATATGAGACCTCAAAGCTACCTCTACAGTGACACACTTCCTCCAACAAAGCCACACTTCCTAATAGTGCCACTTCCTTTGGCGGCCATTTTCTTTCAGACCACCACACAGCCCTTCACATTTTCTTCCACCTTGTGCTTTTGTTCATGGGCATTTCTGAGATTACTCTTCCACACACCTCCCTCTTCTTCATGTATGTTATTCAGAAAACGTGAGCTAGCACAATCTTCAAAGAGCTCTGGGATGTCAAGAGCCTCAATGCATCCATTCCACAGATGAGGATAGAGGTTAGAACTTGGGCTAGGAGGGGAAGTGACTTAGCAGAGCTCACCACTCATTATTTGATGAAGCAGGATGAGCTCTTATGGCTGTGTGACTGTGCCATCCTGTCTTCCCCTGGACCTCAGTGGATGGGCAGGTGGTGGCTTTAGAGTGAATGGAAACTCCAGAATGAGGTAAATTACTGAAAGAGGGGGAGGTGGAAGGGAGTTCTAATGAGTCTCCCTCTTGGCCATTCAAGATGTAGGGACTTGAAGGAGTGGTCATGTAGAAGAGATGTTATTTCCTTGGGTTCTGGTGGGAAGGGCATTTGGAAGAAAGGGAAAGGATGCAGACATGGCTAGTTTTCCCTTCTCCAATGATTGACCACAGCAAGATTGTAGACTGTGACAGACAGAAAAGATAGTTCTCAAATTCCATAGTTCCATAGAAAAAGTGCATTCTCTGAGGCCTACCTGCAAGGAACATTGCAGCTAAACTGAATTACTCAGGGTGGGAATACAGAAACTTTCAAGGTGGGTACAAGTTGCCCCTGATGGCTTCGTGAGCCTGAAAGGAAGTAAAAAATGCTGGAAAGGCCTTCTCAGCCAGCTCCCAGAGACACTAAGAGCAAATTCGGGAAATTCCAGCCGTGGGTGATAGACACAACATCTGGGTAATTACTGACTCGTTCTTTTCATCACAATATCTTGATGCCTTGTAGACACAGCTAAGATGGCATAAAGACAAAGAATCTGTACAGTTGCTTGAAGCGTGACATTAGCAAAGCCCATCTTATTGAGAAGTTTTCAATAGTTATTTACTTTCATGTCGCATAAATAGATTGTTTTGATTTCAGACAACTGATTAAAAAATAGCTTGGTTCATAAGGAAAAAACAGCCATATGCTCTGTGTTTTATCTTTGCATATCTCGGGATCTTTGAGAAGGTCAAAATATGACTCCAGGGATCTTGTTTGTCGCTTTTTTTTTTTTTTTTTTTTTTTAAATGAAAACTGTCCCAGTTCATTCAACAGTCCTAGAGGTGGTTTAGGAAGAAAATAACGTTCATTTTACTAAAGAGGTCCAAAATGTCTTATTTACATCTCTAACTTCCTGTAAAACTTGATGTGGGTGGTTGTGTGTGTGTGTGTGTGTGTGTTGTTAGTAAACAGGAAGTTCATAAGATTATACACTGCAAGGTTATAAACCCAAGTTTTCCTTTAGTTTCTCCTGGGGTGTGTTTGACTTTGCTCCATTCCTTTCCTTACTCATTAGACAGACCTCTATTAGTCACTCAGCTTGTTTTGACTTTTTTTTTTTTAAGTAGTACTTCACAGATATAAAAAATGCCAGGACAAAGAAATGCTAAGAATTTTGGGTGAAAGCTTGCAGGGTCTTATTTGGACAGGAATGTGGTAGAATATTTTTTTTTTTTTTAATTTTTGTTTTCACACAAGAGTGTAGCTTACTTTAAGAAAAAAAATTTACTTGTGGGAAAGTATTTCAGAGTGTTTTATTATGATTTTCTCCTAGGACTTTTGTTTACTTCCCACCCCCATCCCTCAGATCTTTGTAGCTAAAAATGAGCTTTGGTTCTGCAACGCAGCTATACTGGTTTAAGTGCTTGCTGGTATGTGGCTTTATTCGGTTTGTATGATTTCTGCTCCTTCTCCCTAACCCCGAGCCCAGCAATCTCAGTTAGCTCAACATTGCATAATCTTTTTAAAAATGTCCATTATTCTTTGGTCTCCCACAATTTCAGAACCACTGGTGTTTGCCACTCCAATTGTTTTATGGAATCGGTCCAGCCCCCAGAGTTGTTTGCTTTCGGCTTTAACTCTGGGTGGAAGTGTGCTGGGACTTTGTTTTTTTTTTTTTTTTTTATGAACTTTGATGTTTTCTATCTGTGTAGGCGAGGAAATGAGAGACTTCAGCATTTTCTCTGCAACCAGGGACAGCAGTGGATCAAATAAATCCTTTTAGCACACCCTTCAATCCTTTATTCTCTTTGATGTACACAACTTTGCAAGAAATAGGATCTTGGCCAAAACGTGAGGATGCTCACCAAGGGAAATACAGGAACATAGTTGGCTGGCACTTGGCTAGGCCTTAAATGAAGATCACTGAGTCTAAGGATAACAAGCTTGTGGCTAGATTGCCATTACATGCTTCTCCCACACCTGTAGCAGACATCAAGAATCAATCATCAATCATGCCTCCTTTTCTGCTGTTCTCTTCATGACTAAGCCTTTTCTCCATAGAATCTCATGATTCTAAAAAAAAAAAATTATGTCTGGTGGGATCTCTGTTAGTAGAGTTTAGCATATCTCCATGAACACCTCAGAACACACCTTAAACAAGGCAAGGCATGTAAGAGCTGAGATGGTAGGCCCAATGGTATGAATTCAAACTACACCAAGCCTTATGGGCTGTGAAATTTGGAAGGTCTTAATCCTCCTAGGTATGTTAGGGAAGGTGCTTCCAAAATAATTTACATGAAGCATTAGTGTGGTGCCTGCTTCCTAAATGAGTTATCTTGATGGTTGAGGGTCCCAGAGCTGGCTAGGAGTAGCACAGCTTCTCAGACTCAGCATTGCTGTTTTAAATGCTCAGAAAATTATTTGAGTGGATGGCAGTCCTGAGCAATGTGGGCATGCTTAGCAGCCAGGTACCACTAACAACCTCCCGTTACCAGTCTGACATGTTTGCACAATATGCCCTTTACATTGATTGAATTTTAAACATATAAACAAATCTATGCTTCAACCCACTGTCTGAGATGTTAAGACTGTGGGTAGATTTCTAAGACCTTTTTTTTTTTTTTTTTTTTTTAAATTCTCTTCAGTGGCTTTGATATCATTCCTTCCTCCCAGACTACAGTTTTTTCTGTTTACAAACCTGTGGATAGTTGCAACCAACAGATTAATAGTTCTAAGTTTGAATCATGCTCTTGTAATGGAATTTAACTTTCTGTCAAGAAAAAAGCTCACAATGTAATTTTTGGCGATAGCAGCTGCCTTCCAGTATAATGATAAGATCATGCATATAATTAATTTGGATACTTACCCCATGTCAGACACTGGGCTGTGATTTTTATGTTCTCCAGTCACTCCCTTGTTCCTCTCTGTGTACACACATACCATTTCCATGTTGCAGGTGACTAGAGAGAAGCAGAGTGGCTAGCTATTGTCCCACAGCTAGGAAGTGGCAAAGTGAACTCCAGAGAGCATGCCACACACTCATACCAGAGGGAGGTCTGGGAGGGCTCTGTAGAAGTATTACTTGATCATACATATACAGTTAGATAATATGTACACCCATTGTCTTCTAGCTTTTCTGTCTCGGACATTCATTATTTTCATTAAGAAGAAGTAAATTTCTGATTATGCTTCCTTGTGGGTGATAGAGTGAGTGACTTGGATCATGGCAGTCCACTTCCTGATAGAGAAACAGCAGGGGTTCCATGTTAAAGTCTCGTTCTAGTTAGCAGGATAGAAATCCAGGTCGCTGGTGGGAAGATGTGCCATGTTGCAGTGGGGGTGTGTACTTGTAAGCTGCGTTCTCCATATAAGGGCTGTTCTGTCAGTGATTATATAGAATGTTTACATGAACACAGTGTGTATCACAGATTCCAAAGAATGCTGTACTTCAGAATTCCTTACCTTGGGAAACCACATGCTTGTTGAAGTGACTACCAGTGAGGTATTCTCATTCCAATTTCACTTTTCATTGCTGCCTTAAAAGCTACTTTCTGAATCACAGGCAACAATAAGGAATTCGTCTTTCAGAAAATACCTGGGATTACCTGATCAGCACTGCCCCAGGGTGTGCTCTCAACCTTTGTTTGCTCATTTTCAAATATCAAATAGAGCCATATGGTGAATGCTTCCAGAAGAGGCAGCATTTTAAGTGGTAGCACTCTGGAAACTCTGAAAAGGGGGTATTGAGTGTGCCTTGATGAATGGAATCATTGTTGGAATAAGGGCGGGTAACTTCAAGGTGATGGTATCAAATAAACTACATTCAAGTAGGAGCATAAATATGTAACTGTGTATATACACCTTGTGTACGTATGTGTGACTGATGTATGGGAGTGTATGGGACATGTGGATGGTTTCGTGTACTGTGTATGTATGATATGCATAGCATGTGTATATAGTGTGTATGATCTATGTACTGTGGGTGTGTAATGTGTGTATAGTGTATGGTGTATGTAGCGTGTATATGGAGTGTACATACTGGTATACCATAGGTATGTGCAGTACATGATGTATGTACTGTGTTTGTGATCTGTGTATAGCATATGATGTATGCACAGTATATATACTGCATGTATCATATACACATAGCAGTACATGTGTGCAGTATATCTTTATGTTAGATGTAGCTATAGTCTATATATTTATGTAAAGTATATGTATGATGATGTGTATGTATGAAGTGTATGATATGTGGAAAGTCCTAAGGGGGTTTCTTGCTGGCTTCCATGAGCCCTTAGACAGCATAGACACACTGCCCTTGTGCTTCCTGTCAACAGAACTTCCATTTCCAACTGATTATCTTGTTTCTTTTCTTCTTGCTGTGTGTGTGTGTGTGTGTGTGTGTGTGTGTGTGTGTGTGTGTGTGTACTTGTTCATGTGTGTGCATGTGGGTGCACATAGATGCTTGTGCATTTAGAAGCCACAACTCAACCTTGGCTACCATTCCTCAGGAGCCATCTAGCTTTTTTTTTTTTTTTTTTACAACAAGGCATCTTATTGGCCTGGATTATACAGGCTAGGTGGCCAGTAAACATTAGGAATGCCTTTCTCTGCCTTCCCAACCACTATATGTGGCCTTTTAATGTAAGTTCTTCAAATGGAACTCAGATTGTCATGTTTGTGTAACAAATACTTTAGTAACTGAGCCATCTCCCTGGTCCCTGAATCTCTCACTTCTAAGTTGGGTGTCAACATCATTAGTTCATGTGGAAGAAGAGAAGACAGAGTCTCCTGATGGCATAGTGACCCTGTCATTTGATAGTTCATTCATCATTCTTTCAAACACTGACAAGTCTATCATCTGCCGATGAGTCCCTTCCATGTGAGCATAATAGTTCAGTTTGTGGCCACACGGGGCAGATTTCTCTGTAGGGAAATAAATAACTAAATAAACCAGGAAACAACTGAGGAGTATAGATATTAAATCTGAGGGGGAGGGCAAGTCAGGAAAGGTCTCCAAGGATGTGACATTTCAGCTGAGACTGGAAGAGATGCCAAAGATCAACAGGCCAAAAACTAGAGAAGATGAACCCAGATAGAGGCAAAGCGGGGAAGGCCAGCAAGCTGCCTTAGCAGGAAAAGGCACCTGTGCATAATCCCGGTGACAAGAATTTACTCTCCACGATTCATGTAATAGTGGAAGGAGAGGGCCATTCACAACACTGTCCTCAGACCTCACACAGTATGCACACACAATAATAATATAAAATTAAAAAGAACACGCCAATATCCCTAGCACCATCCCAAGCGCATAGAATCTTTGTATCATTAGTACATAACATAGACATATACTATTAATGTCTCACATGAAGTGATCCTGAATGGGGGTGAATTTTAGAAGACTGTAAGAATGTTAGACAGGATAGAATCCTAAGGTCTGTTTTCTTTTATTATAAACTGGAAGAGCCAATTTTAGCATTGTTCCCCAAGGAAAGGGCTCCTGTGAGTTTTTCCAACGTATTATTCAGTCCTCAGCAGGAGCTGAAACCCTGAGAAAAACCAGGTTCTTCCTCTTTAAGCCTCCCTCGCCTTGCCCTAGAAAAATCTGGCTTTCTTAGATGCCAGGGTAGATCCCTGTTGGTAGCATGTATGTGTATTTGCTCTGCTTACATTAGCTTTGTTCCCCTGGAAGGAAACCAAACTGTTTACAGGGAAAATGGAAACAAACAAACAATGGGGTATTGGGCTGTCAAGCCTTGGGAAACATGTGACCTCTGAGCTCCACCAGGCAAACTGCTGGCCAGCCTGGCTCCATGTTTTTGGAGTCTTGATACTGCATCTTCCTTGGGGACCACAATATAAATGATACAGACCATTATCACCACTTGCCCAGAATTTAAACTTCTGAATTCTGACCCAGAAAATCCACAATGTGTTCCCCTGGAGCATAAGATTCCCACTGCCCTGGCACCTGCTAGAAAGAGTGGGGAAGATTTGATTGGCCTCTCCGGCCTTCTGCTGCTCTGTGTGCTGAGACAAGCTTCCAGAAGAGGCTATTTTCTGTTGCCTGGAGGAAGGGCTGGTTGTGCTGTGCCAGTTGGAATGTTGTAGGTACGCCAGCCACATAATCTTCATCCCCCCCATTTCTCTCTGGACTCAGAGCTCTTCAGTCCAATGCTATAGCTAGCATGCAACTGAGATATTCTCCCTCTCCCCCTCTCCCCCCCCCTCCCTCCCTCTCTCTTCCCCACCCTTAACCTCACCCTCTATCTCCACCCCTCCCTCAACACCACTCTGCCTCTCTCTCCCTCCTTTCTTCCCTCCCCTGACCCCGAAGTATTTTTGATATCACTTTCTTTTCTGAGCCAGGATTTCCAGGTGTGCTGAGGGCATAGATCCTGGTGGCCTGGTTTATATTTGTAGTTGTTGGTAAATTAACTTTAAGATGCCTTTGTGGTATGTTCTTAACCATCTCACTGTTATCATCTGTTCGCTCTACTTAGCCCTAGGATCTCAGGACCCATTTTATTTGGTGTCCTTTTTGCTGACTTGCTCCATTTCTATGAACAACGAACATGCTGAGTTTCTTCTCTAGAAAAAGAATGGGGGCGGGAAGCAGTGGAGAGATGGCTTAGTTGGTAAAGTGTTCACCGTGCAAGCATGAGGACCTGAGTTCAATTCCTAGGTAGTGCATACTTGAAATCCCAGTACAAAGTTAAAGATACAGAGACAGGAGGATCTCTGTGACTTATTAGCCAGTAGCCTAGCCTGCTTGCTGAGTTCCAGGCCAGAGAACGATACTGGCTCAAAATAAAGTGGACAGTTCCCCAGGAACAACATCCAAAGTTGACTTCAGGTATCTACACACGTGTGCATGAGTACTTCCTCCATAAATGTACACACACATACCCTACACAGAAAATGCTTCATTATTACAAACAAACAAACAAACAAACAAACAAAAAAACCTGACATAGTTCACTAAGACACTGCTTGGGACAGAAACTCCTTAGAAGACAAGGAATTTCCATATTTAAATTATTGCTGTTCTCCAGAGCTGTCAGTGGTACCTGGAACCCAGGAAGCTGCACTGGATGTTTGCTGAGTGAGTGCCTGAGTGGTAGGGATGCCTATCCTGCTTTTGGGAGGGGCCTGTCAGGTTCTGTTTCTGCTTCTCAGGAGAGGACCCTTCCAAAGTCAAAGATCCTTTTTATGGTAGGATTAGATGCCAAGACTAGCCAGAGCTTTGGGAACAGAGGACTTTTTCCCCAGTTGTTCTTCCAAGCTAGCCTTCCTCTCAGCTTTTCTGCACCTGCTCATTAAGATGGAAGCCTCAGCAGCCCCGGAGAGACAGGACTAGAGAATTGAGGGGAAGGTGGGAGAATTGACCCTGCCCGGGAAAATCTGCCCAGTCACTTTGGAACTGAGAATGCTCCCGGCATCTCAGAGAAAGGGGAACTTTAACCAGAACCTTTTAAGAGGCCATACCCTAGTCCAGATACCATTGGGTGCCACTTCCTGTATTGTATTTTGGTTGTAGACTGAGGCTCACCACACACTGGTCTTTGTTTAGTAAGTCACAGACTCTCATAAAATCGGCTTCCTCAGGATGAAACCAGCTCTGCTGGCAGGAGGTTGCTGAACTGGAAATGGGTTGGTAGCCCAAACAGAAGAGGAGCCCACCTCAAAGCTCTGTGCAAACTGCCAACAGCCTCATCTCCAGAGAGTCTGTTTGCAAAGGAAATGGCCGGTTACTCAATTACAGATAGAAACAGGCTGGCCACTGCTCTTCCTGGGAGAGGAAGAGATCAGATAAATACCTTTGGCAAGGACTGGAATGTTGATGGCCAGAGAGACTGCCTGACTGCTCCGAGTCCCCCTAAGCAATGGTTCTCATTCCATAGGGCAATTTTGACCCTTGTGGGTATTTGGCTAGGTCTAGAGACATTTTTCGATGTTCAACTGGAGGCAGGTACCAGGCCTGTATTGTTCAGCACCCTACAATGCATATGATCCCAAACTCCAAAAGGCAATGAACACAGCTGCAATTCAGACCTGAGAAAGCTAACCCAGCTCCCAGGGAATTTCCCTGCAAGAGAGGGTGCTGGCTTCCAGATCCAATGGAAACAAGCATGTCTCCCTCCCCTTTCTTTCCCTTTTTCTTCTTACACAGCCCAGGCTAGCTTTGAACTCATTATGTAAGCAAGGCTGGCCTTGAATTCCTAAGCTTCCTCTTTCTGCCTCCTAAGTGTTGGGATGACAGGTCTGTCCTACTATGTCTGGCCTGATCTTATTCTTATTTGAAGAATTGGTGAGGAGTATTTGTATTTCTTTGCATGGGATTCAGGGTAGAGAAAGATCTCTGGGATTCTCTGGTCAACCAGTCTAGCCTATTTAGAGAGCTCAAGACCACTAAGAAAGTCTGTCTCAAAGAGCAGGGTAGATAGCAATTGAAGAATGACAGTGAAGTTGTTCTCTGCCTGCAGGTGAACATGCATCTGCATGCTTATACATATGTGCTTACACACACACACACATACACACACACACACACACACACACACACACACACACACACACACACACACACACACTTCTGATGGTCTGATCCCAGTCTAAGATTCTTCCCAAGTAAGTGTAGAGAAGCTTTCACTCAGAGTCAGGATTTCTGGGATTCAAATTTATCTGAGCCTCTAGGGAACACAACGTGTTGTTTGATAATGTTCTAGTGTCCTTATTCATCCCTGGGATGCCATCACCAAGGCTCAGAAAAGTTTAGGAACTCATTCATCTTAACGTGCTGGCTATACATAACTGGAGCTGGCAACTTTAGTAAGTATGGGAGTCAGCAAGTACCCCAGACTCTGCCATTCTCAGGCATTTCAACTAAACTTTTGGTGACTCTATTTCCATCTGTGGAAAGAGAGGCCATTAGAATCAATAATGTGTAGGAAACTTTGACAATGCTGTGACATCCTGATTCGTCACTTTGAGTCTTGCCCTTTGTCAAGCTTCCCTTTTGTTTTTATGGCCATCAGAACCAGTTGGCACTTTCCCAACCCTTGGATATGGTGGAACTGGTAAAATTGGAGAGGCCCCTCTGCCTAGGTGATTCTAATCTATAGGGTCTGAAGGCTTTGCTGAAGAATACTAATGATTTAGCCTTACTGGAGAGAAGTGTTCTCAACTTTATCTATTGAATTATTCTGGAAAAGGATACTGGCTACTGTGGAAGAATAATGTTGAGGGCAGAGGGAATTAGGGCTTTTGGGTCTCTCACACTGGAAGTGTCAATAGAGTCCAGGGATTCTGCAACTTTGCTGCAGAGGATAATCATCTGAGAAGTTTCTAAGATTCACAGTGCTCACATCATACCACGGGGCATTAAATCAAGGTATCTGAAGCTGGTAGAAGATCTCCAGAACAAATTCGCATATCACCATCCTTAAGAGTCAGGGAATCTATGAGACTCCACCTGCTGTGATGAAATTGTACATATTCTGTGAGCTCACATCATCTGCAAGGGCTATTCATTGTACTATCCTTCTAGACACGGTCCTTCTGCTTTGGAAACCTCTCTAAAGGCTTTTATCTTGGGCTAGACAAATAGTTCAGTAGGTCAGATGCTTTCCCTGCTAGTATTATAACACCAGTTTAATCTCCAGAATCCACATAAAACAGCCAGGTCTCATAGCATGTGACTATACCCGAAATTCCAGTACTGAGGAGGTGGAGACAAGCAGATAACTGGAGCTCACTGGCCAGCCAGCTTTAGTTACTCAGTGAATTCCAGGCTAGCAAGAAACTCTGTCCTAAAGAATAGCTGTTTAAATTGTCTTCTAATCTCCTTCCACATTCATGCGCACACACACATGCATGGACACACACACATAGCCTTCATGTTATGATCTTGTTTATATTTATTGTGTATCTTCAAGAGCTAGAGTTTTAGAAAGCAGAGACCCCACTTCATGGCTCTTCACTGATGGGAAAGTAGACAGTAGGCAAACACAGATAAAGGATGTGCATCTAATGATGTGATTCAGAATGCAGTGCTAGCACATCCCTGTATTCTCTTCATTTAAGAGGCAGAAGCAGGAGGGTGGTGAGTTTGAGGATAGTCTGGGATATGTAGCAAGGCTTTCTCAAAACAATACTGTAGATGACCTCCATCACCAGATACTTGGAATGTCTTATTCATGTTTGGGGAAGAATTTATGAATATTGAAATGTATTCTTCATGTTTCTTCATTTGGCTGTTTTCAACTTACTCATTTCAGGAAATAATCTTGTCACTCTAAATTGATATGGTTAATTGGTTCCCCAAAACATGGGCATGATAAACAGTGTGTGTAGGGGCTCAGTATACTCTGTGGTTTATGTTAATCTGGCTTAGATCAAATCTGAAAACTGATAAATATTTAGGTAAAAATCTAGATCTTATGACTTGCTTTAAAGACTCTTCCTGTTCTGGGCCCCTGTGTACTCAAATTTGCCAGTCCCGACTCATTGAAGAACATTAGGCACCTGCCTGAGCTCTGCTGCCTGTGTTGCCAGTGTCCCTGTACAGGTTGAGCACTGGTCCCGTGGCCTTTGGGGATACCGTACCCTTTCTCCATGACATCCTATTACTACTTCTTGTCCTGTTCAAGACGCCTCAGCCTTGGGATGCGTGAAATCTTGTGCCCTTCCCCTTAAGCTCCTCCTTCCACTGCCCCTAGAACCCACTAGGAGATGCTCCAGGTACCCCTACCCTCCCACAGCACCCACTTCCTTCATGCAGGTCTCTTTTCTATCATTGGAGAAGGGTATTTAGAGACCAAGCATAGGTTGCTGTGTGCTCATCGCTATCAGGGTGTGACTGCTTCTGGCTTATGCCAGTGAACAGATCTAGAAAGTGTTTGTATGTCAGCTCCCCTGAGCCTATACATCTGGGCTGGTTTCCATATCTCTTTATCTCTGGACTGTCAATTTAAAGAACACTGTCCACAATAACACCTTCCATTCCAGTTCAATACCAGAGGATTTGGCCTTTGGCAAATCAGATTTTGATGTCTGTAAAGTTTTTTCCTTTTCTTTTCTTTTTGTAATCCTAGGTCAAGAATGCCTCCAGGGAAGGAGGAGAAGAGGGGCTTCCCTAGACAGTTATTTTGTAGGCATTACTTAAATAATCCCGTGTTCAGATGTTCTAATCAATAAAAATATTGGCTCATCATTTGTCCCTCCTAAACTCTTCTAGCTCTTGGAACATATGGCATTGCTGTTCCCTGGAGGTAGGCAGACCTGCCTGCTTCTTTTCCACAAACACATTCTGTCTTCAGCCTTCTTACAATGCCTATTGTAATGCTGAGCTGGCACTTGTGTCTCGGAAATATAAGCCAAGACACTTCTCTGAGATTACCATCAGAACTTTGCTCTACATGCAAAATCTTATTTTGAATTCAGATACACAATTACTCACCCTGACTTAATTACACTGCCTTAGGATAGTATTAAAACAATGGTTTTAATTATTTTTTGGGGGGTTTAACAATAGTAACCTGTTGTCTTGTTGGGAGGGTGAACCCCATCTTTGAGAATTTTGTAGATAAAATTCCACTGTGATTTGGCGTGGGGTGGGGTGGCTTGCTTGTGGCTCCTTCATGTTTATTCAGGAAATAACTATGCCTGGATGTGGTCCCTCTGCCCCTCATTATTCTTTATGTAAACCTAGTCATGCTTAGAGGTGTCTCTATCAGCTGTTTCGAGAAGTAAAACAGAGAACTGGATCGCTCCTGGGTTGCTGGAGGCGTGACCCTTTGGTGGTTTGGAAAACATTCTGAGTTTTAAACAGCAACACCTATAATTATGGAGGCGTCATCCCTTCCATAAAAAAGAAAACAAAACAAAGACAGCAAAGCCTTCTGCTAACAAGGTGTAGTCATACATGCATGTGTTCACCCTTTCCAAAACCTGCCTGGCATTTGTTTCAGGGCTGGTGGGGGATATCTTCCATCTTTCTCTGGGCTCTCATAAAACAATACAAAGGTAAACAATCGGAGGGCAATTAGCAGGCTCTTTGGGGTAACAGGAGAGAGAAGTCACCCTGTTATTAATGTCAAAGGAATTAATCATGGTTTACATAGGTGATTTAGTAGCTTAACTTTGCAAGTGGTTGAAAAACAAGAAACCAACCAAGTTTTACCAAAGAAGGCTGTTTGGAGAATCAGGCAGGGCACACACAACTACAGAGCTGTTGAGATGTGAGCTGTTATAAAAGGGGTCACGTGTCCTCTGTTTGAATCTGCATGGGGCCCAGTTGGAGCTTGGTTTAAAAATGACACTTTTGATTCTGTAGGTCAGAGGTGGTTTGAGATTCTACTTTTCTCCGCAGTCAGCAAGTTTTTCTGATGTAGCCCAGGCTGGCCTCCAATTCACAATCCTCTTGCCTTGTTTTTTGAGTGTGAGGTTACAAATGTGAGCTACTGTACTTTGCACTTTGCACTTTGTGCGTGCGTGTGTGTGTGTGTGTGTGTGTGTGTGTGTGTGTGTGTGTGTGTGTGTGCATTTGTAGGCCAGACTCAAGGTGGATGGTGAGAGTGTTTTTCTCAATCACAACTTTATTTATTGCCCTCACTGATTTGGTGTCTTCTGCAGTCACTCACAGCTATATTTATTTATTTATTTATTTATTGCCAACATTTCTCACTGAAATGTGACCTCACTGATTTGGCCAGAATCCCAGAGGTTTTCTTATTCCCTCCCATCCCAACACTGAGGTTATCAATACCTGCTGCTGCACTTGGCTTTTCCCATGGATGCTGGGGACCAAACATGTTCACCATGCTGGTACAGCAAGCAGTTTCCTGACTGAACCATCATCTCCCCAGCATCATCTGCATACAAATTTAGACATCTTTGGTTTATTTTAAATTGTGTGTGTGTGTGTGTGTGTGTGTGTGTGTGTGTGTGTGTGTGTATTTCTACAGTGCCAATGGAGGCCAGAAGAGGGCATCAGATCCTCTGAAGCTGGACTTACAGGACTTTGTGAACTGCCTCAAGTAGGCGCTGGGAACCAAACTAGGGTCCTATCTGTAAGAGTAGCAAGCAAATGCTCAAATGCTGAACCATCTCTCCTGTCCCTTTGTGCTCAACACTTCTGATACATTTAGAAGTAATACTCCAACTGAGCAAAGTATGTCTCATTTTGTGTAGAAAGGCTGTATGGGTCTTTTTAGCACCTGTAGCAGATACGTACAGGTTGAGCCATATCTCCAAGGTCACAAGCATTGCATTGTGACTCCTGAGACATGAGACATTGTACCAGCTTCTCAGAGTAAAGGTGCTTGACAGAAGTCGTTCTGTGCAGTGCATAGGGATGATATACCAACTGGTTCCCCAGGGCAAAGGTCTACACATAGTCTAGTTATAGGCAAGTCCCCATTCACAAGCACTCATTTTGAGAAACATATTTATAGACCATATTTTTTTGTCTACAGAATTGTGCTTCTGAGATAGTGAGAAATAAAAGTCTTTGGTGAAGATCTAGGGAGATACTTTAGTTGGCTAAGTCCTGTATAAGCATGATGAGTTTCATCCCCAGGACACATATTTCTAAAAAACCCCAGTACTCAGGAGTCAGAGGCAGGTAGATCTCTGAGTTCAAGGCCAGTCTGGTCTACAGAGTGAGTTCCAGGACAGCCAAAGCTACATAGAGAAACCTGTTTTGAAAAAAAAAAAAAAATCAAAAAGCTAGGGTTAGGGTTGAGAGATAACTCAGTGGTCTCTTGGTAAGAATAAGCACCTGGACTCAAATTCCTAACACCTACATAAAAGCTGAGCATAGCTGCCCATGCCTATCTCCCCAGCATAGGGGGCAGAGACAGGCAGATCTAGAAAGCTGGTTAGACAGTCACCTTGAGGGAGAGGCAAAGGTTGGGTTTGTAAAGTTGGGCTTCTGATTCAGTGAATGTGTTTTAAAACAGTAAAGCAGTTAAAGGAACACAACTAACTCTGGCTTCCACATGGAAGAGAATGAGCCTGTCCATCTACGTACACTGATTAATGCACCATATATATACCTTCTCCCCCAAGCTGGGTATGATGCTACACACTTATCATCTCAGCGCTGTCAGGTGGAGACAGATGGATGCCTGGGGCTCCCTGGCCAGCTAAAGTAGCCTGTGTGATGGTATGAAAGCCAATGAGATCCTGCTTCAAAAACAAGGTGGGTAGCTTCTAAGGAACACTAGCAGAAGTTGACCTATGGCCTCTGTGTGCATGTACACACACACACACACACACACACACACACACACACACACACACACGCAGAGAGGGGATCTTCTGTGTCTCTGTCTCTAGAGTTCCTTGTGTTGGACCATCAGAGGAGGAAATAATATTTTCACCATATTGAAAAGCTGAATGTTTTCAGTTAGTTGAAGGGGGTACCCCTGTGAAGTGGGGTCCATCCTATCCTGTCTGCTGGTGTATATGGACTGACAGGACATCAGAGCATAGAGGATGCCTCCTCTCTTCACTTACAGTAAAGTACATGCTGGTCGCCAGCCAACTTCATCTTGGAAGGAAACAGTTTTAGCTTTAGGAGATCAGCCTATACATGCTTCATCTCCCCTCGTGGCTATTTATGCACTCTTGGAGAAAGGTTGGGGAGGCTAGACTTGAACATGACTGACTGTGGCCTTAGTTTTTCTACCATCTGTAAAGGGATATTGAGGGTGGGTGTTTTTGGGGTAACAGAACATCTGCTTACTATATAATGACTCCGTACTTTTGTTAGGTGGGATTGTAAGGCAAAAAGACACTAAATGGTGTCTGGCTTCCAACCCTGGCCTTGGAAAATGGCTTCCATGCTCTAGCCTGACCTTCCCATGTACAGTTGGTGGTGCTGTGATGTGCACACCCTTTTCCCACTGAGGGAGTGCCAGCATCAACCTGCATAGCATATTGACAATCATATTCCCTTCTAGTCACTACCCCAGCCTTCAAGTTGTCAAAAGGGGTGGGGCTGGATTTTCAGTGATGACAGCTGAAGACTCTTGTCACATATTTTCTTTTGAAGTTCACTTTTTTTTTTATTTTTCTTTTGAAACAGTTACAAAGAGCAATTAATTGGTGACTTTCTTTCCACTGTGCTTATATTTAACTTAGGGGAAAGAGATATAGGTTTCCCATACAATGTAACAGAAAAATAAGAAATATGTGAAGTAAATGAAAATATTTATGACAATTAGTGTAAACACTGTACTCCTGTGGATGCAGTATGTTATTTATGAATTATAACAAACTTGAGAATGTATGAACACTAAATCTTGTGATTCTATTTAACTTTTTTTTTTACTGTAAATTTACCAGAACATTTAGCGTCTCATAAGTGGCAAATGTCCAGTCTCTATCCTTTCCCCAAACTGTGCATATGTGCATTGGCACAGTATTTGGAGAATGAATTCAATGTTTGGTTTAATAGTATGTGGCAGGGCAGGGACACATACTGATCCCTCTAGGGGAACTGGCTTTGCTTAACTTTAATTAGTTAATTGTATTAACCCCCCCACTACTTAATATATAAGGAAGTGAGGACGAGCACCCTTGCCTTGGTGTAATTAAAACTAAAATGATGTCAGTAGCAGATCTAAAAATGGATTTCTATTTGTTTTATCACCAAAAGGTGGCGTCCTACCCCCATGCCCTTTATTAAAATAAATTAAAAAAAGAAACCCTTGCTTTAATTTAACAAAAAGAAACTTCCAGTTGATTCCTGATGAAGAAATTAGAAACCTGTTCCCTGTGAATCTGATGTGACAGTGTTCCAAATGGAAAGTATGTTAAGACATAGTCAAGAGTTCCCGTAATGTAAACCAAATGGGTGTGGGGTTCTCCAATAAGCCTGCACATCAGACAGTATCATATCCCAAAACAGTGTCGTATATCATGGGATTTACAGCCAGGATTTCCTTTTGTCTGAAAAACGTGTTGCCAATCTGTCTTTTGCTTCTTCTTGTAAGTGAAGGTAGAATTTAAGACAGTTAAAATTCAGACTAAGATCAGTAGCAAGCTAAGGATTTCATTGTTGGTATGGTTATAATTGGGTAACCCCCCCCCCAAAAAAAAAACCCAACACAAACCATGTTTGAGTCTGATAAGATCACAGTAGAGATTGTTCTTTATGGACTATGCACAGAGTTGTCATATTTTAAAAAACTGCTGTTTCTCCGGAGTTATAATTGTACAACCAGCTACATACTATAAATAAGTTATATTGGTAGGACCATCAGAAATTAAAAACAGCGTTTTTTCCCAAAGATTTTTATTTAATTCCACGTGAATTCCAAATATGGACTTTCTAGCGATGTCCGAGGTTTTTGTGAGACCATCAACTAACTTGTCACAAACCTTTTGGATCACAACCTAGGCCGTAGCAAGCACTGAATAAATATTACATGTTATTACTTTCTGCAGCGGCCTGTGAGAGTCAGGAAGGTAGGAACTTACTATATATGTGTATTTTAAAGTATACCCGGGAATATTCTAGAACATGTACTAATGTCCTAACAAAGAAAACCTGCACTTTTTACAGAATGTAAAAATACATTTTACATATATAGTTTCTAGTATAAAAAACGCGGTGGCCGGTCTTGCCTGCTTGGCATGGAGTGTTTTACAGCATGAATTCCACCAGGCTGTTACTCGGCACATACTGCTTTTCTCTGGCAATACCAGTGAATGGTTTTGTTGTTAATTATTTTACTTTCCAAATGTAGGGTATAATTTAAATGATAGTCTCACCTCATTTCAATTTAATTTCTGCAAATGAACATTTAATATTTGTCCAAAGACATCATCCAAGAGAATCTACTATAATTGAGTCAGAGTATTATTTACATCTCAAGACGCGAACGGCAGTAAGCACGCCCCAGATCCCTAAGTGCTTTGGAGGAACCCTAAAATAATTTCTGTTCACTAGAAGCCGCAGAGGTCCCGTTTCTAAGTCCCGTGTTGGAAATGCAAAAGCAGCTTCCCTGCCTATTTATGTTGATAAAAGTGCTTTGTCTTATGTATTTTTATTTATATTTCAAAGACATTTCATCTGGACTTGTAAGGTACTATTCACACACTCAACCAAACTTCAGAACAGCAAAAAGAAAAAAAACAAAAACAAAAAAACAACTCACCTTCCCAAAGAATTGCACAAAGCTTTTTTCTCACGTGACTGATGTTCGAGAAAGCAGGTAATTTGTGTTAAACAAGTGATTGACATGCTAGCCCCCGGGTGTTTTCTTAAGAGAAACCGTACTGAAAAACCGAATTCTCCTTGCAGCCACTTTCCCCCCAAGTGGACCAGGCGACAGGGACAACATTCCTGCAGAGGCTGACAAGGCCTGAGGGAGTAAGTTCTTGCTCTCAGCACTCTCTTCTGATACCGCGGTGCCGGGGAAAATCCCCCTGGCTGGAGGGGTTTCTGTTTCCTCGCAATCAGGGGTTTGTCCTTCAGTTGAACTTTCACCTTGCGAACTCGCCTTCTTTCATTGGACAAAGTGCAGAAAGAAAGGGGAGAGACAGAGGGAGGACCCGAGAGCAGGCGCGGGGCTGGAACGCCGCCCCTGCCGCCCTCCGCTCCAACTGTCACCCAGGCAAAGCACTTTCACTTTTAACTGGAGAAAACTCCATCCTCCACTGTCCTCTCCACTCCTGGATTTTTAAGCTCAGACCCGAGCGAACCGCCCTGGCATTTCCCTCTGTGTCCCTAGTTGCTGACACTCCTCTGCATTTCCCTGGGTCTGAATGGTTCCCTTGCCCCTTCTCCAGAGGGGACCCCTTCACCCCAGGACCCCCATTTTCCAGCTCTTTCATCCAGTCTCGTTTTGCCTGGGAAGTGTTGTGGCGTTCCGGTCCCGCGTTTCGGGGTTCTGCCTCCCTTTTCTCTTCCCCTCCCCAAGTCCCACACTTGGCAATTGCGATTTTTTTTCCTTCTGCGAGCCCTGTTGTTTACCCAGCAGGTGGATGTGACGTCAGGGACGCACAACAGCAAAAAATAACAACATCTCCCTCCGCGACGGCCTCTCGCGCGCCTTATTTATTTATTTGTTCCGGGATGAAGGGGGGAGGGGGCGACCCAGGGGCGCTGCATCGAGATGTAGGTCGCTCTCGGGGGGAGGGGGGATCATGGAAGCCTCAAGAGCTTGTATGGTGGGGCTTGGGCCCGGCTGCGGACTGGGGTGGCTTGGGGGCGCCTCGCGGTTGCAACGCTGGCGCGGCTCGGGAACAAGTCCCAAGCGGAGGAATCTATTGTTATTTATTGTGTGGCAGCTGCACGCTGTGCTCGCGGCCCGGCCCTCGCCCGCGAGTGCGTGTGTGCGCGCGTGTGCGCGGGTGAGTGTGTGAGCGGGGGGCGCGCGCGGGCGGGAGTGGGCGCGCGCGGGGAAAGGCCCCGAAAACACCTTAGTTTGCACCGAGAGACCATTTGCCGCGGGTGAGTTCGTATTTTTCCATTTCTGCTCCACTTTTTTTTTCCCAAGCCGCCTACTGCCTTGTTTCCGCCACTTTAAACAACAACAACAACCAGCACAAAAAAAGAAAAAAAGAAAAAAAAAGAAAAAAATCTACTTTTTCCCTCCAGGTTCCACGTGCATCTCCCCCAACCCTCCGATCCTGACTCGCTCTGGAGTCGGGCCCAGGCTCTGCGTGGGTGGGGGCCGCGCGCGGGCGCCTGGCTAGAGGAAGCGCGGGAGGCGCCCGCACCCTTGGGTTCATTTGCATAAGTCACTGTGGGGGTGCGATGGCGGCCGCACGGACAGGCTCGCCTCCCCCTTGGTCCCTCGCGTCTCTGCACTCGCTCACGTCGCTGGGGTAGAGCGATCAATAAGCCCAGGCCGCCTGTCGCAACTTTGAGTGCCCAGCGTCAGCGTTTAGTGGCCGCCTGGTGCGGGTACCCGGCACCCGGCCGCGGTTGGCTGGGGCGTGCGGCATCCTCTCCAGAGCTCAAAGTTTGAACTTGGAGCAAACTTTTCCCGGTTTATCCAAGGGTGCGTGTCCCTTCAGTATCCTGGGCTGCCCGGCGGACGCTGGAGGGCTGAGCAGGGACGCCTGCGCCCTGGGCCCGGCACTTGGCGACATCTCTGTAGCCACGCATGTTTTGGTCCGAACTCAGAGGTGTGGACGCTCTGTAGCTAACCCCTGGGAGCCTGGAAAACTCATGCACACACCCGCGCACCCTCTGCCAGACACGCACCCCACGCGCATTCGGCCCCCACTTGTCAGAGACGCAGCCGGCGCCAATCGTAGCCGAATTGCGGGTGGGCATGGGGACAGGGCACGCCTCGAGGACCCTCAGCGCCCATACTCTGGACACCCCGCCACCATACACTTTCACTTCTGACTCCTGCGCCTCTTAAGCTCAGGGATCTGTCCTGCGACACACGCGTGCCACTGCGTCCCTCCAGCCCCGTCTCGGCCACCGATGGCTCTCCGTTTCTCGCCTGCGCGCAGCTTTCCTCCCGTGCTCTCGGCACTCCGTTCCTGTCCCTCGGAGACGTCTCTCCGGAGGAGCCGAGGAGACGAAGCGGCGCTCGCTTCGGGTGGGGACCGAGGCGGTGGCGGCGGTGCCCGGAGCCGAGGAGTTTGCCAGCTGCTGCAGGGTCGTGGTCATCTGCTGCCTCCGCCTCCTCTCGCCCCCGCCTCCCGCCCCCCCACCCCACCCCGCCGCTACTCGGAAACTTTGATTCCTTGTCCCCCCTCCCCACCTGTTGTGAGCTCCGCCTCAGTCCCTGGAGGCTGGCGGTGACACACACGGGCGCCAGGGAGCTCCGCGCCCAGAAACAAAGTCGCACGCCCCCCCCTCCCGTTTGCTTGGAAATTGCTGCCTGCAGCACCCCCATTCCCGCGCAGCTCCCTCCCCCTGGGAGCCTAAGGACTAAATAAACAGTTGTAACTCCAAACCTTGCGCCTTCCATCACAGCCCTATCCCACCCCTTTCCCCCGGTCTTGCCCCTCCTTTTTTGTTGTTGTAACTTTGTAAGATCCCGGGAAGGTGCCGAGGCTAAGGCTTGGGCCGTGCTCGGGTCTCAGGATCCCTGCAGGGATTCCCCGCGGCGAATCCACCTCCTCTGTTCCCGAGCGCCCGGGGGTCTCCTCTGTCCAGCTGCCTCCTCTGTCTCTGGTCCTGGCCCCTTCCGCCTAATCACCTCGTCCCCTCCGATCTTTCCCCACCCCAAACCTTCACGGAAGGAAGATTTGCTGAGGGTCGTCCCGGTCTCTTGTTGATCGCAGACCCCGAAAAGTTTGCCCCAAGAGGACGGCGGGCGAACGGGCGAGGGGCAGTGTCGGCGGCGCGGAGGAGAAGGAGCGTGGAGCTGCCGGCGCCTCCTCCCCGGACTCCGTGGGTAAGTCGAGGCGGCGGTGGCAGGCGCACGGGCGGGGAGGCGGGGAGTGGAGAAGCCGGGGCGCTGTATCAGCCAGCCTGGCAACCAGAAGGCTGTGACCAGGCATGGGGAGCAAGGAATGTACCCATCAGACTGGTAGGTGCTAGCAAATACTGGACCTGCTTTCTCTCTTTTCTATCACTCTCTTCTCTGAATCCGAAAATCTGGAGATCAAAGTTAGCGTGGAATGTGAAGTATAAAAAGTGGTGACATCCCTTGCTCTTCTTAGCCCGCTCCCCCCTTATAACTATTAATTATTTCCAAGCCATTGTGTCCAATACCCTAGCTGGGCTGATTTCAGAGTGTATTGATTTAGGTTAGGCTCTTCTTGTGCTTTCATTTTAATTTATTTTCATATTGCTTGACTAGAAGACCCAAAATGAAACCCCCCCCACCCCTTCATCTGGGTTGTTTAAGTAGAATAATGAAATTAATATGAACATTTTACTTGAGCCTAGCCAGTGCACTGCTGAGGGCCCAGGGTTGCTCTCACGTCAGGCTCCAGGTATTTTCCAAGTTCAGATTTCTTATTTTGTCTCTGTTCTTTAAGCAAGAAGGCTGTAGGAACATTTTGGATTCCTGCTGAGGAGTCTGCCCGATGAAGCCCTATGCACTTCACCTTCCTTGGGCCACAGCCTGGAAGAACTTGCAAAATAACTGAGCTGAGAACATCCAAGGATATCTAAGGGATTTTTCTTCTGTTCCTGAAAACGTTTTGGAGGATCCTAAATTCTTGCCTTCCTTGCACTCTTATTTTTTACAGTGAGAATCAGTTTGGGGGCTAGCTTGATGTGAATTTGATGAGGTTTGGTAAGACTGGAGGTATTTTCTATCCAGGGGTTGCTTACTTAGTGGAGGCAGCTGAGTCCTTGCTAATTTCTATTTCAGGTCGTTTTCAAGATCTCATTTCAAGAACCTCTGATTTTGAATTACCCATCTTTTTCGAGTCTAGAAAAACAAAAAACAAAAAAAACTGAGCTCATATAAAAAAAATTATGATGAGCCCCCCCATTTTTCAAATGTCTCATAATTAAAGTCCATTAAAACCATGAATGAAATTCACCATTTACCATTCAGAAAGTGTCAACTAAATTCTTAGTGCAAAGGGGGAAAGGTTTAGCATCTTGCCAGTGGCTACAGCTTCCCTACTCCCCCCATTTTGGATTAGTCATTGTATGGGGAGGGGAATTCACTTTTTTTCTTTTTCTTTCTTTTCTTTTCTTTCTTTTTTTTGAAAAGTAAAGTAAACAGCCTCCCAACTGCTGAACCTTGACAACCCAAATTAAGGAAGCTGGGGAGATCAAACAGGGCTGCTGCTGGGTTGTTGTCAGGGACTGCTAGAAGGAGAACCCAGCAAAGCTATATGTTCACTTATGCAGAAATGGACCATTGCAACTGCTTATCCTTATTGTGCAAGTGAAGGCTCACTTGGAAGGAGATACCCAGCCTCTGGGCTGCATTTGAGTTCCTATGGATGCCGAAGTGCTAAACAAGTTACTATTTTGTAATACATTTCTTTTTTTTTTTTAGGAGAGTGCACCCTAAAAGGTATCCAAAGAATATTAAGTCATCTGAATTCTGTCTTGCTGGCTAACCAAAACCTTACCGTGGAATTCTTTTTTACCAACATTAGACTCCCACACCAGTTAGATAACATTTTCTCACATCCAGCTTAGAAGCTTTGCCTTCTCAGGGAAGCCAGGGTTTTATATGTGAGGGTTTAAATCTGCTGTGTAGTTAAAAACAAAAAAAGAAGAAATCCAAGTGATGAGGCCCACTCTTGGAATAAAAAGAGGAGCGCACCTTTTCTAGATTACACATGACCTCTTTTTTGATTGACGTTCAGTATGACCAGCTGCTACTTTATTCAGGTTCTTTATAACTTGGCCTCCCCTGTTGTCTAGGAAATTTTAGCTACTTTACATTTTTTAAGGAAAGTAGTAACAGTAATTACTTTAGCATTTTATTTTCACAGGCTTACCAAAGTAAGAGTAATGGACTATCAACTATTCAAAATAACTCTGAAATGAAGGGGTTTACATTATTGGCGATGTCTTCAAGATACTATGTTTATATTTAAAATCCTGAAGTGTAAACTATGTAACACTTTTTTTTCCAGTTACAAACTATCTCCAAATTAAATATCATCTTTAATTAAGTAGAACAAAGTAGGAAATAGGATAAGTAAACACATAAGAATAAAAATTATTGTCATTTAAGGCTTGTATTTTTAATTAACTAGTGCCTGTCACGTAGTGACTACTTTGTTTTTTTTAATAAGCTAGAGTTTCATAACCACGGTACACAACATGTTTCAAAGTCTGGCGCTTTTATTGGGTATATCTTTATTGTATAATTAAGCAATGTGGGTTAAACATACACATGGATGCTGTTAGGCAATTTTCTGCAGTATATCATGTTTTTAAAAAGCTGTAAATATTTTCTAGTAAAATCATTTGTACGAACAATAGCAGAAGTTAATCAAGTTAATATTGGGCCTGAGCGTTTTTATTTTCCCTGTGACTGAGGTTGGCTTGTCCATTTGCATTCTTAGGCTCTGTGGAAGGGTGTTGTGTTTGCAGCAGTTTTTGAAATGAACAAGAATGCATTTCACTACAGCATGACCAATACCAGAATTATGAAAGAGAAGGGAGGAGAGGTGGCACATTTGACAGCTGCTTTCGAACCCAGTTTCCTCTCTGCCATCATTCTTATTGTATGCATTTTTATTTGGTTTTCACATTTTACTTAAGACTCAAACTAAATTTTGTACTTCTGTCTCTCCTCTCCCTCACTCCTCCGCCCCCCCCCCTCACACACACCCAGTGCATTCTGACAAGTTTAGGTGCTAGAGGTCTGATCCCATATCAGGGGCTGTAGCAAGAACACTATGGGAGAGAGCCAGAGTTTTGCCTTTTAAAAATAATTTAGGCACATGTTAATTAAATTTCAATAGATTGCAGGCTGACAGAAAATAGTATAAATTTTGTTTATGATTTGGTTACTTTAAGGTACTTACATTAAAGAAACTCATTTAACCCCTGAGTGCAGAGCATTAAGTAGGGAGGGGAGCCCTACAAAGGCCTCCAGCTGCCCTTTGCTCTCTTGATAATCTTAAATTACTACAATTTAATTGCAACTTCAAGGCATTGAGTATAGGCTGTTTCTGCAGGTTTCAGAAAGGGTTTTCCAGAGCTTAGCTTTGTTTGCACAGGTGCTATTTAAAAAACAAAATAACAAACCCCCCAAAACAATTTTTTGAGTACTTTTTCCTTTCTTATCTTGTTAGGTATAATACCCCCTTCTATACATTTCAGTGAAGGCAATTTTTGCTAAGTAAGCAATACTGGCCATTGTCTTAAAGCATGTTTTAAAGTCTAGACTATAAATACAATCCCTAAGCAGGGAACTGGTCGTCTAAAGAAAATAAACCCAAGAAAGGCACTTCATTACTGAACAGGTGAATCCATACTTGAGGTTTTGTATATACATTTATTATTTGAAGAAAAAAAAATTTTTTTTTCAGTAAATCCCACCAGATATCAAACACTGAGCTTGTGAGAGAATTCAGCCAGAAAGGTTTGCATGTTTTCCGGATGATCTTCCCCTTGACTTGTGACTGTCACCTGCAGGCCACTTAGCCATGGGCCAGGCATGGTATGCAAGGGGCTGTCTTCAACTGGATTTTGAAAATTACTTCTCGTCTGACACTTGGATGAATTAAAGTCGGAGATGCCAAAAGCTGGTACAGCAGCAGACTGTGATATGAGATGACTTCTTAAACTGGGGACCAACCTGGCCAAATTAGGATGCCATGTGCCAGTTAACCCTTCTGTCCCTAGGATGTGTATGGGACAGGGTTAATGGAGGGAAAGCAGATTTGGCTTGTGTCCCCAACCTCAAAATAAACATAAGGAACTTTTGATTTTAAGAAATGTTTTGCTTTTGTTCCCTCTGGTGATGTTCTTTCTCTATTGCCTCCAGCCTGGTGTTCTGCAGAGTGGAAATACCTAGAGGTCAAGTGCATGACAGTTAGGAAAGACAGTTAGACAGCTTTCTTTGTTTCTTTAGGAAATCATTCTTATTAATTACTGTCAGTTTGTGGGAAGGCATTTTTCAAACCTTGTGTAGAAGGTAGCTTCCATTCATGAGAAGGTGCTGGGAGCTGTGTTCTTTTCTCCACTTTTACTCATGTGAGGTGTGAGCCCAGGCTGCCTAGTAAACACCTCTGGGGCTTGTTTAGTTTTCTTCAGTTCCCTGACACCCGTTTTCAATGGATGCTTTGCCTCTTGAACACAACAGATGCTTGTTTGGTTGTTAGAGTGTGGTTCTGAAAGTGAGAAAAGCATTTCTTAGTCATAAGAAGAAAGAACTACATGTGAGGAAGGGCTTGGTACCTAGACAGGTACAAATGCTTTTGCCTTTGTGACCTCTCCAATCTTTTACAAAAGCACTGGTGTGGGGGGGCTGCTTTCACCTGGTGCAGTTTACAATGACACTGTAGTAATTTAAGGCTCTGGGCTGAATGTAGAGGGCACTGGGAGCTTTCTGTTGGTTTGATCTTGCTCTTCCAAGCCACTCAGTTGTTGGGTTAAATTAGTTTCCTCAATCCCAGTACTTAAAGTAACTAAATCATAAACAAAATTTATATTAGATCCTGACAACTAATAATCTATTTAAATTACATTAAAGTATCTGGGCAAAATTTTAATTAAAGACTGAAGTACTGTCAAGCCCTGTAAATATCCTGACAGGTCTACTCAAACGGAACTGATACCGTGAAATATTTACATATGTCTGGTGTGTTCTGAGCATCTCAGCAGAGCCTGTCCTGAGCTAATTGCACTTTCTTTTCAAATCACATTTTTAATAAAACGGTTGTTTTAAGGAATATGAATTCACACACAACTGTGTCCCAGAGTTCTGTTTACTACTCAGTCTTTCTTTGCATCCTTCTGTGATGAGTTCATTTGCTCCTGGTGATGCTAACTCAGTAGCTGAGGTGGTGGGGCCACCAAGCACGTTCTCCTGTTTGATTTCAGCAAGCTAGGGTGTCTTTTGGAGGCGCCCACCAGAAGGTGAGAGCAGGTTCCTGACAGGTTCCTTTGTATATTTTAAAGTAGATTTTCTTAGTTTAAAACAGGAATTTTCTTCTGCAATTTATATTTGGATACATGTTGTTTATTAGCAGTAATTTGGGTGGACAGTGACATTTCCTTGGGTTCTGATTTTTACTAATCTCATGATTTGCTTGATGACTAGAAAGCTAGGTTATATTTGCAGCATCAAGCATAGTGTGAATCCCAAGATGTCTTTCTCTCTCACACAGACATTTCAGCCTTTGCCTTCTTGTGTCTTCCAAGCTCCTGCCTATGAGGTAGGTGAGGGAGGGTTATGTTTGAGCTTAGCAATAGGGGCTTGCTATATAATAGGGGCTTATGGTTTCAGGTCATTGAATAGATTGCTTAGAACAGTGTTTTTGCTAGAGCCCTGCCTTCCCTCTAGGTGAACACAGGGATCTAGGAAGATGCTCTTATTAGGTGTTGGGAAGTTGCAGGTGGCCCTAAAATGGAAGTTTCAAAGTGAGGTTCTCTGAATGAATGAGGATGAACTTAGGAATGCATACTCTTGAATTAGAACTGAGTGTGTGCATGTGTGTACTTGTGCACCAGTGTGTACTGAGACAAGAGAAAGCCAGGTATTCTGCTCTATCTCCCTCTGCCTTGTTTCCTTATGATAGGGTTTTTTCCTGACTCTGAAGTTGGCTGTTTTTCTGGTAGGCTGCCTGACCAGCAAGCTCCAGGGTCGGTCAGTTAGTTGGTCTCTCTGTCTGTCTGTCTGCCTCCCCCCCATCACAGAATTAGAGTGACAGGTGTATGCAGCCACTCCTGGCATTCACCTGGGTTCTGGATCTAAACACAGGACCTCATGCTTATGTAGTAAGCATTCTTGACTACTGGCCACCGGCTCAGCCCTTGAATCTGAATTTCTGGTGACTAACAAGAGAATACACTTATAACAAAATTTTCTCTGTAGTTCTGATGCCATTTTGTTTATTTAACTTTGAGGCATAGTCCTGTGTTATTTTTAATTATTATTTGAATTTGTATTTAGAGTAAAAAATCAATTGTTTTTAACCAAGTGTGAAAATTTGAAGCTGTATTTCAAATGTGGAGATAGGCATAGAGCCAGCCCATCACATCTGGGATGGGACCAGCCTTTGTGCTTAAGGAAAGCATCCTCCTGGAGTGTCACCTGTAGAAGACAGGGAGAGGAGAAAACTGGCTGCCTCAGTTGCTCAGAGTCACAGAAGTGCCTCGAGCTACCTGGCAGGAGGATTTGAATTGCTTGGCCATTGTGAAGCCTTTACAGGCAGGATAAGCCTTTTTTTCAGAGCCAAGCACAGAAGGAAACATTGTTTGGAGACACAGGCCACACAGAGTCTCAGGGTTGAACCCACTGGAAGGAACATTTTGCAGCACTATTACCCCTCTGCCAAGTGTCAGATATTCTCCTTTGTGACTTGTCTCCCTTCACATTTGCTGGGTAGTGTGGTCACCTCATGACTGCTAGTGCCTATCAAATGGCCTTCTGGAATGTCCGCTTTTCTCTCATTATTCCATTTTGTTTTCAAAATCTAAACTGTCTGCTCCTTAGATAAACCTGTTGGCACAAGTATTGTGAGTTCCCTAAGCAGGTCGGGAGATTCTCTGAATGTGATGGAACATGCACAGATATTGATGGAAAAAGCCTAGCCAAGGATGCCACACAAATAAAAAAGCAGAATCCTGACAAGAATGCCTCCAAGATTATGAGATAAAGGCAGATGCAGCACCGAAGAGACTGGTGTAGATATTCAGATCTTCAGCTGAAGATTTCCCTATTCAGATCAAACAGTTACCTAAGTGACTGTCACCTGACACTTGAGTGGAGGTAGAGTCTGTGTTTTGCAAAGGACCTTTTCAAAGTTACCCAAATTTCTCACTAATTTTTAATTTGCATTTTAATCCTGGGTGTGGCCTTTTTAAAAATAACAGTTCAAAACTGTTCTTCTTACTCCTTGGGACTTTGCCTTTAGGTTGGTGCTATGGTTCTGATATCCTTGGGGATAGTTATGTGACACAAAATTCATTTGCTTCTGTTTAGACCTTTAGGTACTTAAAACATTTCTCCAGTAGGCTAAATTTCAGTGTCAGGATGTGTTGTCATCGAATTGAGTGGCCCCTTAGACAACTAGCTGTGGAACTGATTGGAAGGATGAAGGTGAAGTGGTTGGAGATATTCTGAGGAAATCCCAGCTTGATGGTAACTGTTGTGTCTTGCTTGTTGAAAGGATGTTAATCATTTCATTAAGAAAGGTTAAGTAATTAACTGATATTTCATTAGGGAATCAATAACCGTCCCCTTTTAGTGATATATTCTAGTGATTTTTGAATAGGAAGTTGGCTGTGTTTAATTACGTGGACAGCATGTTGTCAAACCTTGAAAATAGGGGGACACAGCACTTTCAGAAACTATCAGTGTCTATGTATAATGGCAGAGAGTTTGGTAGAAGACCCATCTATTAATAGTGTTTTGAATGGGCTCCTCTGGTATACCTTGCAGATTTGCTTCTATTTTGTGTGTCTACTCTGAGTTTAAGGAAGGTTTCAGCTGCCTAATGTGTTCATCCTTTCTAAACAATGGATTTTGTTGCAGCAGGATGCAGGTTGACAGTAGACCTGAGGCTCTCTTGGATTAAGTTTACTAGGAGCAAATTCTCCTCTTCACTATAGATGGGGCTGCTTCTGCGATCACCTCTCCAGCACAGTTTTTAAGCACTCCACGACAGGATGGGAGAGCCCTCTGATAGGCAGAAGCCCACCTTGCTCTAGTACTCTTGTGTTCTAATGTCACCCATAGGGACTGCTGGTCTTAGCAACTGTCCTTCCACCCCAAAAGTCTCACTTCAGAGTTCTGTTTTTGTTTTGTTTTGCTTCGGAAACAGGACAGTTACTTTTACTAAATTTAGAAACTTTCTGTGGTAGAGATGACTTTCCCATAACATAGTACTGCTAGTAAAGAATTCTTTGAACATGAGGTAATAACAAGTAATTCCACAAGCCTTGGAAATGGATTGAATGTTGGGGCACAGGGCTTCAGGGTTTCTCCCTAGTGCCCAGTTGTTGAATATAATGGTGATGCTTCCATCCATCAGTGGAGAGAGTTTCAGAGGAAGGAAATTAGACAGCTGTATGTTTGTATTTTTCATTTTGGGTTATAAAATATGTAAAGCACTAAAGGAACAAAGGAATGTTTTTGTGTCTCTGGCCCAGCTTAGAAACACAGAGTGGTTTGGTATAAAGGCTGCTAGCCTCATCTGTGTTCAATCCTCCAGAGGAAGGACACTTCCCCTTAGGTAGCCTTTGCTCTCTGCATGTATTTATATGTTTAATATATGAGTATGCGTTCCTTATAAGAAGATCTTATATTCATGTACAAAACTTTTATTTTATAGTACCTTATTATATATATTCTTTGACAGCCTGACTTTAAACAGGTGAAATTCATCCATATGAGCTGATTTCCCTCTTCCTTTCTTATTTGAGTTGTGCATGTTTTTCTGCATGTCTATGTACCCTATGCGTGTAGAAATCAGACTAGGAAGTCAGATCCCTTGAGACTATAGTGACTGATGGCCATGAGCCATAGTGTGGGTGCTAGGAATTGAATCCAGGTCCTCTGCAAGAGCAATACATGCTCTTTCCCTCGAGCCAGCTTTCCAGCCCCTGGTTCCATTTTCCATGTGAGCCACTTGCAGTGCTGAATTTTAACCCAAGAAGAACCCCAAACCTAGCAGCATAAAATTTAGACTAATTGTGAAGCCTTCAGCCCTGACTTCAATTCTGTAATTTTGCATGTACTTTCAGAGGAAAATAAACTTTAAATAATCTCAACCATTTATCAAGGAGTTTGATTAAAAACAATCTTTCAAGTGGCTGATTAAGAAATGGGGGGGAAAATAGGCATTCCTTTGAAAGAACCTAACCATTTCCTCATTCTTATTTAAAGAGTTGGCTTTGAACCTAACAGTTGCACACACAGGTTAGTAAGTTAAAGAGCGATGTTTAATTAACAAGCTCTTTATACTTCTGTATCCTTGGTATGATGTAGCACCTAGTTCATCAGTGGAGAAAGTGATTTCTGCATAATTTAAAGGCTAGCGTCTTCACTGTAAGAAAGCCACATAAATAAAGATATGCTTAGATGGGAATCTAACATGTTTTTAAAATAGTGTACATGGCTGCTTTCAGCTTTGTTACCAAACTTGCTGCAGAAGCCATAGTTGAGGCTCTAGGATTATGCTAATGACCAAGAGAATCGATGGTATGCAACAAGATGTCATCAGCGGTATAATCGGGGAAAGTTATCAGGGTTTTTTTTTTTGGTCATTAAGTATTAGTGATAAATAATGCACTGTTCATTCTAAGTAGATAGAACATATTTAATTCTGATGTACAGAGTTTCAATTTCATCAGGCTCATTGCAAAGTAAAATGATAGTCTTTCTTAATTTGAGAGCAAAGAGAATAGTCATTTGTCAGCAGGACTAACAGGGGGCACCTCGAAATGTTTAACTTGACAAGCCAGGGAAGGTTGGGAAAACTTTTTTTTTTTTTTTCCCTGAACAACTTGGTTATTTGTGCTGACATTGTATTAGAGTATCAGGTACTCAGGAAATAGCACAGATGGCTGGAGATGCTAGATAGAATAGTCTTAAGGTAGCTAATGTTTCTCTACAGAATGAAGAAAATCCAGCGGAAGGGGAGTGTTTAGACAGTGCTCTTTGGAAATGACGAGTGTGCTCAACTGGGACAGCAGAGCTTGTCAGCCAGTAAACGACAGGTTTAAGTTAAGCAAAAAGTGGGCCGCTCATAGCCAAGAAGGATGTACTTGGTAGTGGTTTTTCAGCAAGGAATCAGATTTATACCATGGCATCTTTAAACCTTGTGTGAAGCAGTGACCCTAACTCCAGTGTCACTAAGGATTTCTAGTAAAATTCTTGGTAGCAGACACTTGCGTATCTGTACATGAGAGTCAACACTTGTTTGTTGCTGTATGGTTGTACACGGGGGAGGAGAGAATATTAATGAATAATATTCTGTGTTTTAAAGGCTTTAAGAACGGATGATTGAAAGAAAACAAGAGTCTGAGTCTGGTGGGACTTTGCTCTGAGGATGCTTCTTCCATGAATGCATTATAACATTCACTGGAAAGCACAGTCCTGCCCTAGCCTGGGCCAACCAGTCCTGCTTTCCCTTGCATGGGGCCATGCTGGCTCTGTCCAACCCTGCCATCTGCTCTTCCAGCAGTGGTCTTCCCTGTGGTAAGGCGGGCCAACTGGGTCAACCATTGTGATCTGGCAGATGTCCACTGGGAGCTAAGATCAGCTACGCTCATTTTTATGTGTGTCCAAAGCCAAGATTTCAACTTGGTGAAAAGCTGTGGAATTTATCTCCCAAAGCGTCGCCTAAACTCTGCTTTTCCTTTCTCCAACTGCCTGTGCACAGAGATGATTGCTTAATGCTCCTAATTATGTGATCCTGCAGTATTTTCGAACACCTGTGTGCAGTTCAGATCCTGGGTGGTCACAGAGCCTAGCACTGGCAACTGCTTCTCTTTCAGATCAGGGGAAATCCCGGGGAGCCAGACCATGCTTCCATGTGTGAGCAGAGGATCGAAAAGGGTGACCCTTTTTTTTTGCCCTTGAACTTGAGCCCTCTAAAATATCTTTAGCCTGTGGGCTGGAGCTACTCTTAGAATAAGTAAGTCAGAAATGATGTCTTTAAACTATTTGTAGTCTGTCATATCTATTATCTATATACATAACTTTAAAAGTATTTTCTTTCTTTTTTCCTCTGCCAAGCGAGCATTAAAGTTTTGTATTGGAATGAGGAGGCAAGTGGGGGCCAGTTTGTTTTTGAGCCATGCAGTTTGTCAGGCTTCTCTTCCCCTGGCATCAGGATAGGGAATGAGGAGACCTGTCAGCTCCAGAGGACCTACCTCATTGATGATCCAAGCCAGTCGCATGTTTGTCGCAAGGAGACTGAAATCTAGGGAGGGGATGTGACAATGACATATGTATTCATTCACCTGTATATATCTAGGTGAAATATGTTTGTGTACATGGCTATATGCTGTATGTACATATGGATAAATGTTTGGAAAATGACATACAGGTGATGTTCTCTGTGTGTGCGTTTGTGAATGTATTTGTGGAATCAGAGGTCTGTGAGGGGAGGGGTTCTCAGGAGCCATCACTTTTTTTTCTTTGTATGGATTTTTTTACAGGGCTTGCCAGTTAGATTAGGCTGGTGATTGTGTGCCAGGGATTCACCTGTCTTCACTTCCCAGTGCCCGGTTAAAAGTGCATGCCATCAAGGATGGCTTCTTACATGGGTGCTGTACAGAAACTTAGGTACTCCTGCAGGCATGGCAGGCGCCTCTGAGCTAGCTGCTGTCACTTAGGCAACCTTGATTCTTTAGCAAAAGCTTTCTGGTGGTGCTGGGAATTGTGCCCGGGCTCTTGGGCAAGCTGGGCGAGTGCTCTACTACCGAGCTACATCCCTAGTCTGGGAGCATTCTCTTATATCATAATGTGTCCTGTGTAATTCTTAATGGCTATCTGGTCCTTCAGTCAATGTATTTATCTGTCATTTTCTTCTTTTTGAGAGCAGCGCCATGAGGGTCAAATGTTCTTTGATGTTTGACTGCTCTGTAGGAGTCCAGAGCAGACCTTTGGCACTGCATTGATGGAAGGCAGCGGCCTGATTGTGAGTAACATAGTATGAACCCTCAGGAAATGACTTCAGTAAGTATACAATCATAGCTCCCAAGGTTAAAAATGTGTAAGCGGGGTCTTGGCTGGGATGACTGTGGTAATGACTGCTGAGGCTTTGGATCTGTGTATGCTTCTTTCTGCCTTTCTTCCTTTCCTCCAGACCTCTCCCAGGATGTCACCTTAACTACATACTGTCACCATTAACCTCCACTGCTGTTACCTGCCCCAGACTTCATTCCCTCAGGAAGTTTCGGCTTCTCAAATTGGATGTCAGCCTTAAGAACAAGCCGGGGTCCATCACCTTACTCTGAAGTGTGAATAGTAAACGTGCACATTACTTCTGAGAGGGTTTCTACTTTAAGGAATTGATTATACTCTGGAATGGTTGACCCGAGCTTCTCAGAAAGCCAGTGTTATTGAGGATGCGTGTGCTCTAGTGGCCAGTAGGGGTGCACTCCTCACGAGAATGAAATGAGCTTCCCTCCCACATGGGGGTTCAAATCTAAATTAGAAGCTGAGAAGGATTTTTAATTTAATTTTTTTTCTTTTTTGCTGTTACTGAATTTTAAACTATCAACTGTACCATCTCAAACAGAATAGTTCTCTTCTGTAACTGGCTTTGATTCGCTACATTCTGGCGTTCTGAGTGAAAAGTTCTTGTTTGAGTTTCAGGGAGTTACTTTGAGTTTCATCACCTTAGTGGCAGGGCCAGTGTCTGGTGTTGTCCAGCAGGAGGTGCATGTGAGCAGCTCAGGCAAAGCTTTTAGCAAAGTATTGGCCCATGCAAACACTGCATTTGTGTGGTTGGGTGTTGATAGCAATTATTCTTCCAATTACCAGAATTTGTGTTTTGTCAGAAGGCATTGTATTTTACTGTCTTCTTTTCCTTTAGTTATTTTGATTATGAGAGCTGACAAGGGGAATTCTTACCATTTGAGTTTTTAACATTGTTTCAACTTTACCTACATTTTCCTCCATTCAAGGAAAGAATTGGCTTCTTTGGCACTCACTCGTACTGTTTGTCTGAAGCCAAGGGGAAAGGCTGTGGAGAGTTGGTGTAGAACCCTCAGAGACCATGCTGGAGGATGGATGCTTCACATCTCTGTGGCCTTTGGGGAGTGTAGGGAGGGAGATTAGTATCACAGATGCTGTGATTTATAGGAAGATGTGCTTTCAGGACCAATTGAAATCTAGAGTTTTTTCCCACAGAGAGGAAGGGTTGACTTTATCAGTTTAGGGTGTCGTGATGAGGGAAATTTTGAAAGCACAAATCAGCCACTGTAAGTGACCCCTGTTCTTTTCAAGCAATGATAGGTTTGGGGCACAAGAATCTTCTACAGTGTATTTTTTATATGTCTATTGGATGCCCTTTATACATCACTTTTGATGTCACTAGGCAACTAGCAATGAGACTTTTTCCTGCTTTGGGATTTGAATACATTGTTTTTTTTTCCCCCCTGACAAAGCATCTCTCATTCAGTTCCCAGGGAGATGAGGCTATGTCCAGACAGTTATTAACCTATAATCCACATATAGCCTCCATCTCTCTCCTCCACTGTCTGTGCTGTCCAGCAGATTAGAGAGGTACCTCATACTGGCCTTGTATTTGTCACCTACACAGGAGTCATAACCCATCTGGGGCAAGGACTTGCCTCACTTGTGCAGTTCTGGATGCCCCCGGAGGAGCTTGGTCAGAGTTTTATTTACTTTTGTATGTACATTCATGTGTACACATGTGGGCACATGCGTGTGAGCTAGAGGTCACCCTTGAGCATTGCTCCTCAGATGCAGTCCATCTTTTTTTCTTAGATTATTCTTTCATTGGCCTACAGCTTTCCAAGTAGGCTAGGCTGGCTGACCAAGGAGCCCTGGGGACCTTCCACCTGCTTCCTACTGCTAAGATTACAAGAGCATACCTACATACCTGGCTTTTCACATGGGTATTGGGGATCCGTTTGAGATCTTCATGCTTGCCAGACAAGCACTTTACTGACTGGCTCCTCAGTCATTAGTCAGAGCTTTCACTTGTGTGTTTCCATTTCTTAGGAATGACATAAATATAGAGGGGGGTGATGGAGAGATGGCTTAGAGTTTACGAGCCCTGTCTACTCTTCCAGAGGTCTTAAGTTCAATTCCCAGCAACCATAGGGTGACTCATGACCATCTACAATGGGATCTGGTGCCCTCTGGCATGCATAGATGCATATAGATATACATGCAGGCAGAACACTGTATATATAATAAATAAATCTTGAAAAAATATGTAGAGGGGGAATTAGGTGATCTCATTTGCTGTTGTGGAAGTAAATGTGTATATATGTGTACTTATTCATTTAAATATTCATTGCTTGTTTATTAGTTCCCTATTTATTTATGCCTTCATTCTTCAACTCAAAATTTATACTGGACCAGGAAGCTCTCCTCTCTAATCGCCAGCTGCCCCAGCTTGCTTTGGGACAACCTCAGATGTTTTGATACAAACATCACTTGGATGTCAGAAACCAATGTCATTATTCACAGAAATCTTTGTCAACAATCTTACCTCATTCATCTTTAGTCTTGCTAAATGTATGGCCACCCAAAGTCAGACGAGTCTTCTTCATGGTGTTTTCAATTCCTGTACTATACAACCGCTGTTTCGCTTTTGACTACCTAACATCCAGGGTGTTAGTACCAAGAGTGAGCAGGCACTTTTTTTTTTTTTTTTTTTTTTTTTTTTTAGCTTGGGCCCTTAATTAAGACCTGACAGATTGGGTTTTCCGTTAGTCCAGAAGACAGGTGTTGCCTTGATTTGAATTTCTTATTAAGAGTTTAACTGTCCCCACCCCCAACACACATTAAATATATATAGTTGGCAAGACTTTGTGGGAGAATGAATTGTATACAACAAATTGGCTAAAATCCCAATCAGACATCGTTATACTGAGTTCTATGAGGAAAGTGCTGATGGACAGTTGCCTTTCCATTCTGCGTGCCTAGAGTCTCTGTACAGTGTCTACTTGGGGACTCCTGATTTGTGGTGTGAAGAATCAGAACTCTAATTTTCTGACCCTTCACACGGTCAGGCACAGAGTGACAGAAGCATCAGTGTCAGCTGACCTTACTCCTTGGTAGATGGTTAGTTGCTCGTCCCCCTCCCCATTTGTCCTCCAAAAGTAACTTCCCCTAATGATTGTTAGCATTCACAGTGACATTTAAGTTTCAGACTTTGATTGACTAAGATAAACTCAAGCTTTGCTAAAGCCATTTCATTCTTGTTATACACCGCTGGGTTAAAGCTGAGGGCCTTGAATATGGGGCACTTGCTGGGGTGTAAGCAAATCCTGGTCTCACCTGTCCTTGTATGTAGTGGTGAAGGTCAAGGACTTGAGTCCAGGGACTGTGGGCTGAAGAGTTGGTTAACACTTGTTAGGGCTGATTGTCTTTCTGTTACTTTTCCATAAGTGTAGATGGAGAATGGCCTGACAAGGTGGCGCATGCCTGCAATGCCAACACAACACTTGGGAGTCTAAGGTAGAAGGATTGTGAATTAGAGGCTAGCCTGAGCTGTGTAGCGAATTGCCTGCCAAGTCTGGATTACAGTGTGAAGCTCCATCTCTGAAAAAATAAACAAACAAACAAACCCCTAAAATGTCTCCAACAGAGAACCCTAACCAACCAAATGTGATGTAACAGACTCAGCTTGTCCTCTGGACTAAATTAGTCTTGTGAAAACTATCACTGTACGTGTTAGCTCTAGTGTTTATTATGCTTGCATCTTTTCTGGTTAAAAGCGTATTATGTTTAACTAGCCAAGGCTTAAGAAGAAGGGTGGATTTTGCAAAGATGATTCAAAGATGGAAGACAATGTGCCTTGTACACAGCTGTGGGCATTGGAGACCCAGGTTGGTTGTCTTGCTGTGTTGAGTTGGGTTGGCTTGCTTTTGCAGAGTCTCCTTGCTTTCAGCTAAGCCCCTGACATCTACACTGTGCTTTTGTTTGCTTCTGCCACTGGTGCAGGTGCAAATAACAGGACATGAAACCCAAGGTGGCCCGAGGTGCCAGCAGGTATGCCCCCAGTCTTAGGATCACCTTACCAATAACTCGACATGCTCTGGGCATTCACCGTGCTGGTGCTAGGAGGGTGCAGAGCGAGAGTCACATCACTAGTTGGGACCAGCCAGCCTGCCAGCTTCTTTGGAATGTGTGTGTGGCAAATTTTGGCCCTGGGAGTGGGTGGCATGGACACGCAGCTGTACCTGTTTAGGGGCCTCAGAATGTCACACTATTGTTGAGACTCCCCAGCTGTGTGCAGAAAAGGAGGATTGAGTAGGTGGATTTTCACCAGGTGTTTAGAGCTGAAAGGTCTCAGTTTGAGACTCTGTTATTTATTACTTCTTTTAGACACACAAGACTTGGAAACCAGGTTTTCTTTGTTTGCCTACTCTTCCAGTTGACCTGTGGTATATCTAGAAAGAGTGTTGTCTTTGAGGTTTACTCTGGTCCTTGTCCTAAAGGTTTCAGGAAAGCCCATGGTTGTCCTGTCTGCAGAAGAGGTAAAATTTCTCTTTTCTTGGCCTAGTTATGATGGCCTCTTGAACATATACTATATTGAATAAAAAGAGTTTACCAAGCTTGGCCCACACTTTGGGAGGGGCCTCTCTATTTCTAGCAATCTGGATGTGTGTAAAGTGCTCACTCATTTTTGTGCCTTTGCTGAAGGATCCTCTCTCATTGTGGGACCCCATAAAGCAGCCAGAGAGCCTGATCCTTTCTGTCCACTCATTGGTTGTTCACACACACAAATAGATGTGCATTAGTGCACATGTGTACACACACACACACACACACACACACACACACACACACACACACACACACACACTGTGTGGTTTGGCCTCATCTCCTCCTGCATGGCCAAACTGGCTCATTCACTCATCTATCTAACCTCACTAGGTTCTAGTCCTGCTTATCTGGAAATCTCATTCATCAAAAGCACTGTTAATCTTTTCCTGATGCCGTCAAAGAGGGAATGGGAAGACATGGTTTTCAGTCCTGACCATGTATCTGTGTGGCTAGTGAGTCACAGTTTAGCTACATATTCGAGGATATTTTCTACTTTCACCTGTAGAAAAACCAAACTTGTTTGAACCAGACACAGTAGGGTTAGGTCTTGGTGTGGTGGTTGATGTTTGCATCACAAAAGGCAAGTTTCTGTGCTCTCTGGTTTTTAAAAGGTGTTTTGCTGGCATAAGTGACAGTGTGAGGAGTGTTGTGAGAATAATTCATGGTACCCCGCCTGATACAGCCTCAGCCTTCAGGCATAGTGGATGTAGTGGTGCTTGTGACTGGTGCCTGGAAAAAGTAGGTTCACTGTGCATCGGTAAGTCCAACTCCACAAATAGTGCCTTGGATTCTGAGCCTGAAGGTCAGGTTCGGATCCCCAGCCTCACCACTCGTAGGCCACATGACCCTGCCCCACTATTAGACATTTCTGTGCTTCATTTTCCTTACCCACAAAATGTTGTGTTAGTGCACCATGTAAGACCAGCGGTGAGGATTAGAGAAGGCTTGTAACACACTTAGCACAGGGCAGAGGGCCTAGAACATGGTGAGCTCTTGGCCCACGTAGTGCCCTCCTGTGGTTGCCACAGTAGTTAATGCCCACAGTGAGGGCAGAGCAGACATCTAGTAGCTCTAGCTGAATTCTTTAATCCTGTGGCTTCCCAAAATAGGGGCAGAAGTCCAAGGCAGAACCTTGTTTGCAGTCTTGGTCCTGAACCCAAACTCTCACCAGGTTTTTACATTGGGCCACTTTCTTCTTTGCCTAGGATTGGGACACATAGACCTGGTTTGCAGTGATAGATAGCAGGTCCTGGCTTTGCAAGGAGGAGAAACGTCTGCTTACTCATTGGACCACTGACTTGAAGTTTCTCCCTTCTTAACCCTGTCCAAGAAAGAAGTGGAAGTGAAAATGGCAGCCTTGTGATAGATAAAGAAGCAACAACACAGAGGAATGCCCTAGGCTTAATGGTGATGAAATCTGGTAGGCAGGGATCCTGTCTGGGATTACACACAGTCCCTCCTGCTCATGGGGACATCCATTGTAGGTGCCCTGTGCAAGCTTGATTCTACAGACAAGACTGACTTCTGCATACTTAGGGTAAAGTTTAATATGTAAATTAGGCTCAGCAAGAAATTAACAGTCGTTAATCTTAGTATGATGATTACAAAAATGCCACAATAAGGATTACGTCAGTGCTGTTTCTCTCCCAAAATATTCATTGAAAAATTTCAGTGTGATCGCAAGTAGTGAAAACCCGGGAGACGAAACCCCAGGTGAGGGGTCCCTGGCTATCCACTTAACAGTACTCTTGCATCTCCTCACTCCCAGGCAACCATTTGACGTAACCTTCATATCGTCAATTCTGCATATTGCTGTGAGTGGAGTTACCTGTTGGCTTTGCATGTCTCCATAGTGTTTTCAGTTTTATTATGTTGTAGCACAGGTCAGTACTCCATCCCTCTTTATGGCTGAGTACTATCCCATTGTATCCATTGGCTGTGCTTTTCATTGCTTCCCACTTCTGGCTTTTACAAATGAGGTACTGTGAACATTCGTGTATGGGTTTTTGTGTTGACATATGTTTTCAGTTCTCTTGGGTGCATACCTAGAAGTGGAATTACTGAGCCATATGGTACCTTCTGCATTTAACCTTTTGAGGAGCTGCCCACCTGTCTGTTCCATTCCCACCAGCAGTGAGAACTATTCCAGTTTCTCATGGCTGCACTGTTCTTTTATCCAGGTGTGATTCACCGTGATGGATTGCGAATTGGGATCTGGAGTGATTTTAATGACTTGCTTCAATGACTATATCTGTTTATGTAAGATTTTATTTTGTGAATGGAAAAGATAAAGATTTTTTTTTTTGAATGTGGTATTTCCATAGCAACTCTACCTGTGGAACAGTCAAACAGATACACAGGTTGTGGTGATGGGGGCTATTACAGTGCCAAGGGTAATAGTGGGCCTTTGTCTATGTGGTATGGCTTTGCCTCCAGATATAAGGTGATCACCATCTTAAAGTAGAGATTCCCTTGACCTGGTGGCTATGGGGTAGGACCCAGAATGGTTCTAAAGCTCTACATTCTGTGACTCTTTAATATGGCTCCTCATGTTGTGGTGACGTCCAACCATAAACTTATTTTTGTTGTTACTTCATAACTATAATTTTGTTACTGTTATTAATCATAATGCAGATATCGGTTTTCTGATGGTGTTAGGCGACTCCTGAGTAAGGATCATTTGACTGCAGGTTTGAAACCACTGATCTAGAGGAAGAGCAAGGCTCCGTGGTTCAGTCCCCCTTGATGAGAAGGAGGCAATCTTTTCCTGACAACTCATTTGTGGGTGGTTCTTCTCTGATAGCCGTGGTGTAGTCTTGGAACTCGTGTCAGCCAGTTTAAGGGTGAAGACAACTTCAGTAGAGTTCATATGCCTTGTCCTGATTCCATCTGTAATCCCTCCCAGAGGGAGGCAGTGATGGAGAGTGGGGGAATCTGGTTGCCTACACCCACAAATGTGAAGGAGGTTGGTAGCCTAGGCAAGTCCTCAGAAGAAAGGAAGCCTCTCTGTTGCAGAAGCACAGATTGCCAAGAAGACAGGGTGGGGCCTGGGCAGCAGCCCCTCTGGCTGGAGGTGCAGCCAAGAAAAACTTGGTGTGCATGAGGAAGATCTTGTCCTTAGTCATATAAATGACACTGAATATCATTGCATTGTCATTAGATCTCATTAAAACTTCCCAGCGTTGGTCCATTGCTCTTTGGTGGAGGATGAGTTACTTCTCTCTGATTGCCTGCTGTAAGGGGAGCACGGGTGTTTTCTCTGCTGATAACTTTATCTTTAGTCCTTGCTCACCTATAAAATGTAGGAATGAACTTACAAAGTGCAGACATTTATGACCTCGAGAATAAATTCTCTTAAGGATGTGCTAATGTGCTAGGTCTAAAGCCAAGTTGACAGTGAGTTTGTTTTTAGTGGAATCGGTGTTTTGTGTCATAGTTGGAGAGAAACAATGAACTTTATTTTCATAAACAGATTTTTTTTCCTTCGGGAAAATTCTAAATTTACTGTTTGAAATGTAAAAGAGCACCCAAGTTGTTCATAATTATTTCCCCTAGAAATAGGACTTTCAAATTCTGCCATTTCATTCTTAACTCATAGTGAAAACTAGTTACTTCCCAGTTATGTACTTAGATCATTTGTAGTTGCCCAATTTTTAGAATAATTAATCTAAAGATTCTTAGTCTATCATCTATCCATAAAAAAGCATTTTAGCAGCTGGAGTGATGTCTTGGTAAAGTGCTTGCTGGGCACCCATTAAATATTGCTGTTATGTGGGGAAGGCCTTGCGGTGCAATGGAAGCACATCTGACTCCAGATCAGAAGATAGTGTGTTCAAATATTGCTGTTGTGAGTATAGGAATTCTGAAGAGCAGAATGTCTTCAGAGATAATCTTCTCTATTTTTAAAAAAGGTTGTACTATAGGGCTTATGGAGGTTACTGAGTAATTGACCTCTACAAGCGTGAGGAACTGAGTTATGATCCCCATCACCCATGTAGAAAGGCTAGCACAGCAGTGTACACTTGTAATGTCACTGGCCTACAGGTCTCAGCTTCACTGAGAGACTCCATCTCAAGAAACAATGTGGAGACAGATTGGGAAAGATGCTTAGTGTGGCCCTGCACACCAGGCACACACACAGAGACCAACATATATGCATACAAAATGGCTATTGACATTTTTCTATACTTAAAAACAATTTTTTTTAGTTAATTCTTGTGAATTAAACACCTGTAAATGAGATTAGGCAGTTTTACCCCTTGCTTCTGTTTTAAGTTACATCAGGAACATTTTTTGTTAATGTTCTCTGGGACATGCTTTCTGTGAATTGATGCTCTGTGGTCTCTCTCAGTTTAGCAAGATTCACATAATGTTTATTTTGCTCTTAGCTATGTCATTTGCTTCTAGTTTTAGCCACATGTATAATGCTGCAGGAGCATCCATAATGCTGCAGGAGCATCCAAGTACACACTTTTATTGGCTTGGAATCAATTCCTGAAGTGTATTTACTGCACTGTGATAGCTAATCTTGGCTGTCAGTTTGATACACCTGGGAAGAAGGACCCTATATGAAGAATTGCTTCTATCAGATTTGCCTGTGGGAATGTCTGATGGGCATTGTCTAGGTTGCTAACTGATAGAGGAGGGCCCAGCCCAGTGTGGGTGGAACCATTCCTTGTCAGGGGGCCTGGGCTAAGCAAGAAAGATAGCTGAACTTGATCCTGGTAGCAAGTCTAGAGAGCAGCATCCTCCATGCTCTCTGCTTCAGTTCCTGATTCTGTTCCCCGCCTTGACTTCTTCCTCTGTCTTCCTTCAGTGATAGAATGTCATTTGGAAATGTAAGATGAAGTAAACCCCTTACCCAAGCTGCTTACGGTCAGAGTGTTTTATCACAGTGCAAGAAAAGAAAACCAGGACACAGTTCCAAATATGGTAGAAGTTTGACATTTTCTTGATCACTAACACTAAATCAGATTTTTTTTTTTAAAGGTTGTAGCAATTTTTACTTCTTGCCCTTAATTCAACACCAAGTAAACTAACTCTTTCCCTTTTTATTTTTCACAGTTTTCTAGGTGAAAGGGGCCATAGAATTCAGTTTATTGCTGCTTTATTCACTAGAGCAATGAATTGGAATCAAGTTAGTTGCCCACCAGCATATGAATGGGTAATGAAAATTTGGTTTCCATAAAAAAATGGAATACTACTCAGCTCTAAAGAAAAATGAAATCAAAAACTTTGCAAAGAAACAATGGACTTGGACTGTATATTAAGTGAGGTCATACAATCTCAGAAAAAAGCTGCACATTCTTCCTTTTATGTGGAATCTAGCAAATACTATAAGCATATGCATAAGCCACTGTACATATGGGTATACGATGAAGAAAAGAAACACCAAATATAACATATCTGGATGAAGAAAGACTGAATGCAGGTAATGGGCACAAAATCTGGTTTCAGTTCTGTTGTGGATTTTTTGGTTTTGGTGGTATACTCTGTACTGAACATGTAAAATTTAATACGAGGCTCCACAGTTTCCATTCTGAATACCTTTTCCAACTGGATAGAAGTGTATTGAGCTGCATAGACTTCGGTTCTGGTTAATTTTGGCGTGTGATGTTTTTGTTTCCAAGTTATTTTAATAATAACATTTTTAAAAATGTATTACTGAAAGGCAATTCTCTTATTGAATAGATCTTGCCATGTGCTGTATGAGACAGGTGATAGGTACATAGTGACCTCCAAAAGGGGACCCATAGTCATGCCCCTCTCTCTGCACCTTTCTGAGCATGCAGTCACAAATGCTTGTTTTATGCTGTGCCTTGGGTACAGGGCTAAAACCTGTGGGCATCAAGGCAGAGAAGTTAGGTACCTCTGTTTAAAGCTCAAGGCCTGAATGTTCCTGCCACAGCTGGTGTTACCATCTTCTCACTGCTGAGTGCTGTAAACTTTTCAATATTTTTATTATTTGCTCAAGTTTAAAAAATTATGTTTTATAGTAAACTTGTTGGCGATGGTGATGTTGAGACACCAGAACTTGTTCAGTGAGCTATTATGTGGTTTCCTCCTGTTTTTTCCAAGAGGTTGACCACAAACAGTAACTTCAAAGAGATTCTAGTTTAGTTTAGTTTAGTTTTGAGACAAAGTCTCATGTATCTGCAGCTGGCCTTTTATCCCTATGTAACTAAGGATGACCTTGGGTCTTCACCTGCCTCCTCAGTGCTAGGGTTACCAGCACGTACCACCCTTGAGTTTATGTAGTGCTGGGGACCCTGTATATTGAGTGGGCGCTCTCTACCCACTGAGTCATCCCTGATCCCCATAAGGTTTTCTTTTGCATTATGAGGACATCATGTTGAAACACTGAAATTGAAAAATAAGAAATCCAGAGACCCTGAAGAATTCTCACTTGTTTCTCAGAATTAGTACTTATTTTAAGAAGACCGAGGCTCCAGTCCAGTGGCAGGAAGTATTTCTGCTCTACTGTGACACAGGTCTTTTTATTTAGGTCAAATGATGTTTTATGAATTAATTTTACTCATGTTGTTTCTTAAGTCCACGCCCAAAATAGGAAATGAAGGTTTTTAATGGGCGAGGCTCTTAGCAGAACCTTTTTTCTAAACAGTAAAGGATACCAGATCCATGCTATCACTGGGCATCTCAAATATAAATTCATGAAAGGTGAAGCTAATTATAATTGTTTATTTTTATCCAATTAACTGACGAAACCAGATTAAAGCTCTTGTAATATCATTCTGTCAAAGGTCAAATATCTCATGTTAGCCAGGTGGTGGCTCATTCCTTTAATCCCAGCACTCAGGAGGCAGAGGCAAGCCCATCTCTGTGAGTTTGAGGCCAGCCAAGACTATTACACAAAGAAACCCTGTCGTGTGTGTGTGTGTGTGTGTGTGTGTGTGTGTGTGTGTGTGTGTGTGTGTGTGTGTGTGTGTGTGTGGTGGTGGCGGTGGCAGTGGTGAATCTTACGTTATGACTGTGTTAAGGGGGGGAGGGAGGAGAATATCTCATGTTATGACTGTAAGTGTTGAACATTGAAGAGCAGCTGATTTGTTTTTGTGGTGATGAAGTCAGTTTGAAATTCTTAGGAGAACATACTGTGGAAAGCCCATTCTTACTAGATTAAGAAACTTGTGAAGGCAGATGTTCCTGGTGGAGACTACAGATTTCGTAATTCCATCTGACTATAACAAGGTTCCTTGACTAGAAACTCTACCTAACAACCAGCATTCCAACCATTTTTGTGTTTATAGCAGCTAAACAGAAAGATTTTTATGTTCAGAACTGTTGAATAATCACAGATACTTGCCTATAAGTTAGATTGTTGACATGTCTCAGACTTTGAGGGACTGTTTTGTAAAGCAGTATAAGTTTTCTGTGATGGTTCTAAACTTAAAAGATAAATACTCTATCAGGAGAGCTTTCTCAATGGGTAAAATACTTGCTACTCAATGTTAGGACAGGAGTTCGAATCTTCAGGATCCTTGATTAAGGTCAGATGGGTGTTGCAGCTTGCCTGTTATCCCAGAGCATGGGATGCGGACACAGGGATCTTCAGAGCAGACTGGTTGAGTGTAATAGCTAACATGGTGAGCTCCAGGTTTAGTGTGAGACCCTGCCTCAGTATCTAAATTGGAGAGAACTGGTAACTGGACACCTGAAAACTTCCATGAACATCCATGCACATGTAGTTCTCAATACACATATGAGTGCTCACACACATGGAAAGAAACATGATTGTCTATTTTGGTTGCTATGTGTTCACAATTTGTTAGAAAAATTTAATAAATCAAGTAATAGGACACGTGGAAGCATGTACAGCTTCTGCTTGTGCTGTTAGCAGATTATAATCACCCGGGAAAAAAAAGAAAAAGAAAAACCAGGGCAGTCTTACAGTGTTTTCTCTGGCAAAGACAAAGGAACAAGTTAATGATGAACCCAGGAAAAGTGAACACATTTTGTCTTTCTGCCTGTGACTGTCCTTGGAAGCTTCTTATAAGTGGGAATAATCTTTGCCTGGTGTTTCTATTTCAAGTTCAGTGATTAAAATTTGGTGCAGAAGTGAAGGGAAATTAATAAGGTTTGTGATTTTACAACATCTAACTTTGGCCATCATCACAATAGATGCTGACACATATTCATTTGTGTAATGAATTTTGCATTGCTTAGAATGGAGTTAACCATGACCTGTGATACACTGGGCACCAGTACCTAAGAAATTTGATACAACGTAGGAAAACTGAGACTTGACATTGAGAGAGCTCACTATACACAGCATATAGATACTCTAGCAAATTCCATAGGGCCTGTTTTCTCAGTTAATATTATGGGCCAGAGATAATGGCATCTGAAGGTGTTAGAAATCCAAATTGCTAACTATAAAACAGAACTTTCAGAAATACTTCAGGTCGTGTGATAAAAACAATAGCAACAATATGGCTCTTATTTACTCTATGTTTCTGGAAATCTACCAGTGAAGGAGACAGTTAAAGCCAAGAGACTGAAATGCAGGAGCAGATACCAAGGGGACACTGCCCCTGCTGTAAGAACAGGTCCCAAAGAAGCAAAAGAAGCATGATAATGGATCTGATAACTCGGATAGGAAGCACATGGCCAGTAGAACCACTCAGAAGCTCCCCATTCTTGTAGCTGTCAGCATTTCATCTATTCATCTCCCCGTGTCTTTGCTAGTTCTACCCTCTTTTGGTGATGGTGGTTTTTTATAAACGACCTTTTGAATTTTGTACTAAAAATAATTTCCATTTTTCTCTTGCTTGAAATTTGAAATAGCCAATGATGTCTGAGGAATTTCTATGTTTTCTGTATTGCTTCTCTCTGACCAGGAAAATAAATAGTTGATGCTTTTACTCCGGTGCTCTTTGCATCCCTGTTTCTTACAGGCATTTTGGGACACTGTCCCTTGGCTAGAGCAGACAGTTTGTAACCTCTCAGTGATTATTTTAGTAATAACTCTGTTGTTTTGTGTCTATCTGACCATCTTGTTGAATTTTCCTTAGGACTTGTCACTGCATCTAAACAAAAGGAGGTTTTGGTGGCTCCGAATTTATTTTTCTTGTCCTGTTGCATTGTTTCTGTGTTGTGGAGTAGCGTTGAGTAGATCTTTTTTCTCATGTAGTTCTATTTTGAGCTGAGTTAATTTTGTTGAGTGCCATGCTTTATGTATTCCTCTATCCACGTGAGGTCTCTTTGAAGGATAGATATTTAGTAAAGGATAATTTCCATATATGGTAAAGTTATCACTCTTAACTTTCTTCCAGAAAGCTGAAGTAAAGGTGTTAAAGGCAGACTAAAGGAAACTGTCTAGAGGCTTTTAATACATTGGAAGAAATTAAATAGTGTGGAAATCCCTATGGGGATTTGCTTTGGTAATATATTTTCATCCTTTGAGTTCTGCCTGACTGTTTTGGAAGCCGAGTCATAGAGAATAGAGGCAGAAAGATTGGAAGTGTAGTGTCTACAGTGGTTTGTTGTATTGTTGGTCATAGCACCGTGTACACTGAAAAGACTTCTCCTTTGGATGTTTGTCTCTGGAATGATTAAGTTTAGGGTTTTTTTTGAGTGAAAATGTAAATTTTCATTTAAACTAAGAAGGTAGAATGTCCATTATAAAGGAATGCACACTTCACACATATGTTATATCTTTAGGAACATGGAAACATGCATGGGACTCATGGCTTTGACCCCGGTCACTGTCTGTCTAGACTGTTGCCATGGTAGCACTCTGTGTGTCTGTGTGTGTATGTTTGTATGTGCCTGTGTGTACACATGCGTGAGTGCATATGTGTGTGCATTGCATGTGTATGTATGTATGTGCACACGTGTCTGTATGTGTTTGTGCGTGCGTTCATGTGTGCATGCATGCATGTGTGTATTTGTATGTGTGTGTACACATGTGCATGTGCACATGTGTGCGTGTCTGTGTGTGTATGTGTGTGCGCGCATGTGTGTGCATGTGTATATGTGCATATACGTGCGTGTGTATGTGCATGTGTGCCTGTGTGTGTATGTGTGTGTGCGTACACGTGTGTGTGTGTGTGTGTCCATCCCTGTGTCTATGTGTAAGTGTGCTAGCCACAGGTTGGTGATGGGTGCATTCTTCAGTCTTTCTCTATTTTCGGTAACTGGGTCTCTTACATGACCTGGTTACAATGGATAGCCCCAGGGATCCTTCTGTTGTCTACACCTCCAGAATGTGCCCCCTCCGTGTACAGCTTTTGCTATGGATGTTAGGGATCTGAACTCAGGTCCCTGTGCTTCTGTGGCATGCACTTGGCTGGTGGAGCATCTCTTTTTGTTTTGATGTACAGATGAGGTTTCATTTGGGCAGGGTCACACCAGTCACCAGAGTGAACAGTGTTGTAGACTTGCCCTTATATTTGAATCCCTCCAGGTATTTGGGGGAAAGATGGCTACCTGTTGTCATGTGTTCAGAATAAGCAAATAGAAATATCATGTAATCTGTGCCATTTTATTTTATGGTACACTTTATTCTTATAAATGTCTTGACATTTTATAAAATTTTTTGTGGATGAAGTCTTGAGAGTCTTATGCTGCACAAATTATTTCCTTTGGAAAATTTTCTCTTTACTCCTTTGGGATTGAAGCTGGAATATGTGAGCCAAACTCAACACTCAGGCTACCCACTTTAGGTGTGAGTCTCCTCGGAATCTCTGAAGTGCATAAATATTAGAGAAAACCATTTTCTCAGTGTTTGTTGGTAATATTTTTGAAGTGGGCAGACAGAAAATCTGTCTCTAGTTATATAATTTGTCCCCTGTGAAAATCTCAACCCTCTAGAATCCAGGAGGATCTGTACCTTTGTGGTGGCTTCTCCCTAGTTGGTGGGGCCATGGAGAGTCGGTGCCACTGGAAATCATCTCAGAGCTGTGGTGTTGCAAACCTGCAACTTGTTGACTTGCCTCTCTCTCTCTTTTTCTCTTTTTAAACCTGATATTTAACGTTCAGTGACAGGTAGGTAGGTAGGTAGAGAGAGATAGGTAGATAGAGATAGAGATAGACAGAGGATTAGAAAAATGTATTTCTTTCCTAGGCCCTTGAGAAGATTAGCTTGAATCTGAGATGAATCAGTGAATCATTAGGATTTGGAACCCCAAACTGAGAAAGATTTAAAAAATAATGTGGGCAGTGGTGGCGCATGCCTTTAGTCCGGGCCCTTGGGAGGCAGAGGCAGGCAGATCTCTGAGTTCGAGGCCAGCCTCGTCTACAGGCAGAGTTCCAGGACAACCAGGGCTACACAGAAAACCTCTATTTGGAAAAACACCAAATGAAAACATAGACTTTGTTCACTTTCAGGTTTTTAGATTCAGTCTGTTTCCATGTCTTGTTTGGTGTTTGCTTGTTTCCTCTCCAACAAATTAAGTTTCCCGAGCATGTGTAGGCCCTGCTTTCCTGTGTTTGTTTTCCTACTGGATACTTATTCATATTTTTTTATTTGCTGTTGTGTTTCATTTTTCAAGACAGACAGGGGCTTCTCTGTGTAACAGCTCTAGCTGTTCTGGAATTCACTTTGTTTTGAGCAGGCTTCGAACTCACGGAGATTCACCTGGCTCTGCCTCTGGGATTAAAGTGTGTACCACCATGTCCAACACCTATTTGTTTTTAAAGTGTTTATTATAATAGTACTCTGCTGGTCTTGGCTGACTGATTATTCTGTAAATATTAGCATGGGTAATTTCTTCAGTCCTCTCTGTGCAGTTCTGAGGCACAAATGGTGCTTTATTATCTGAGAGTCATTAGCCTTGCTTTTGTGGAAACGGAGGCCCAAAAAAGAAGAGGTGATTTTTATTAGCTTAGGCTGGTATCCGATAGGTGACTTGGCAGAATTCAAACCCAGACAAGGTTTGTGCTCTGAACACACACACTTTGCTAGGGATTTTTTACTATTTCTCTGGGACAAAGGGGGTTAAAGGAACTGAGAGCCAAGGCCGTGCAGCTCCTACACTAGCATGCCTGGCCAGCCCTGTGGCTGTTCCTCTCTCTCCTCATTGTTTTAGGGTTGGAGGTGGGAGCCTCAGGCCTGTACCCTGGCTGTGGCTTTATTTATGCTGCATTGTTTGCAATCTTTTATACAGTGAATTTGTTTGACCTTGGTAGTTACAGTTTTAAAAATAAAAGTTGACTTTGGAAAAAAAAATCTTTTGATATATGCTGAGTCTCAAAGTTTTTAGAGGAAGATGCAGAGTTTACCAGAAAGTTGTTTCTTGGTTATTTCCAGAATTGGAATATTCTTTATTCTTTCTTTATTTTTTTGAGTTCTCTTCTGTTGTATTAAGTTTCTGGCTTGGCCTTTCCAGCCTAGACCTGAGATTCTGACCCACAGACCTACTGAGACACACAGATGCTTATATTAATTGTATGCTGATTAACCTGGGGCCCAGGTGTATAACTTGCTAGCTCTCTACCCTTCATCTAACCCATGACTCTTATCCTGTTCAGCCATGCGGCTCAGTACCTTTTCTCAGAGCAGCATAGTTGTCCTCTGCTTCTTCTGGCTTCTCTGGCATCTCTACTCTGTTCTTCCTGTTCCCAGAGTTTCCCCGTCTGGTAGCCCTGCCCACACTTCCTGTCTGCCTTCAGTCAATCAGCGTTTTTATTAAGCTAGTAGGCAGGACAGTTATTTACAATGTGACCTAATCCTACTACATGGCTCTCAACAAGTTGGGTTCATATAAAGATTATGATGAAGAACCAGAACTGAGAAATGATTTCATTCTCATTATTGTCTCTAACATGTCAAACAAAATATTTGTCTTTTGTTACTGAAATATATTTTGTTGGGAATGTAAAAATAAAATGCATATTCATCCAGTACAGAAATGGGAAGATGAGGAGAACACACCAGGGACTGGGTTCTTTTTGAAAAACTCCTAGTAGCCCTGAAGGGTGATTCTGATTTAACATTCTTACAGTTACTAGCTGCAAGACTTGTGTTATCTCAAATGTAGAGTCAGTACATAAATCTTACAAGTTAAGATTAACCATAAGCATCCAATATATAACCAAATGATAGACTCTCAGTTACTCAAAAGTCAAACATTAACTTCTTTAGTTAATGTATCTTTGAGGTGTCAGGTACCTCTAGTTATCTCCGGGGGGATTGTTTACGAGTCCACAGGTGGTCTAGCCTCTTATGGACAGTGGCATAGTATTTCATGGATTCTTTACACCTTCATTTCTAGATGGCATAAGTCTGAGAACTATGGGGAATGCTATGCAGGTTTTAGACTCTTTTGTTTAGGGTTAGTGACAAAATGTCTGCCCACAGTTTAAATGTTATGAGTTATTTTCATTTTCTATTTTGCTTTTTGCATACTTTCTATTTCATTTGGTTCTGTCTGTCAACATGGACCCAAAAGCTTCAGAGGACCTACTGTGTAGAGCTAGGGATGAACTTAGCGAGCTTTGAATCCCTACTCTGTTTCTTGATTATGGGGTTGGATCGGTATACTCTGCTTCAGTTCCCATCCTGTAAAATGGCACTGTGCACTTCTCCAGGTCTATATAAATGCAACACACTTTAAAAAAAAACTTCCCTTATATATGGCAAGTCTAATTGTTAGTGATTTTTCTTATTACTCTGTCTTACTGATTTAAGGATTTGTTTTTATAAATAATGTGTGTGTGCTTATGTGTGTGTATGTGCACCCAATGTATGAGGTGTCCATTGAGGCCAGAAGAGGGCAGCCTGATGTACCCCTAAACTGGAATTAAAGGTAGTTACAAGCTGCTCAGTGTAACTGGGAATGAAACCTGGGTCCTCTGCAAGAGGAGCAAATGATTTTTACTGCTGAGTTATCTCTCCAACTTCAGTTTTCTTTAGTTTTCTTTGAGTTTTTGAGCCAGGGTCACTCTGGCTGAGCCCAGACTTACTATATAGCCAAGGCTAGGTTTGGATTTGTGATCCTCTAGTCACCATATCCCCGGTGCTAGGATTCCAGAAGTTCACCACAGTGTCCAGCCCTGCTTTCATATGAATATCTGTGTCCTTTCTCTGGAGCAGTAGAGACTGATGTTATCTGTTGAAAGGACCAGAGAGGAAGGAGTAAAAATAGGGAATTGCAGGAATGGGAATATATGTATGCTTTATTTTATTTTATTTTTTTTGAAGTGACATCAATAGAAAATATAACAGTTAAAAAAAGACCCAGTGAGAATGTATGGTACCCATATGTCTGTAAGTGCTTTTACATTACTGTTCATGCTCTTTTTATGGGATGTCCCCCCATCCCCTGCCCCACAGTTCCATTCCCACTGATGCTCATGGTTGAAAATAATGCACAAGTCTTTCACCTTTTCCAGTATATGGCCAAAGACAGGTGCTGCCTATATGCTGGGACTTCTGCCCCTTCTAAACAGTAACCCAAGTGCTCTAAAGAGCCACAGTGAAGGGCCTGCAGACCACCCTCTGCCCTCCCCCCTTCATGCCTTTCCCAGTCTGCCCTTTGACCTTCTATGAAATTGACTGGTTGCTTGGGGCCCCTGCCCTGGGCCCAGGGAATCAGGAGTCAGAAGCTGGTTTCTGACCTGAGAGGAAACACATGCTTTTTCTTTGACTTTGTGCGCATGTACGCACCCACGGTTTGAACCCTGTTGCCAAAAGATCCCTTAATAGAATTGATGGTGGCCACCAGCTTACAGAGGAGTCCTGAAACTTGTGGGGTCCTCCTGGAGTGGGTTAGGGTGAATGCTGAAAGATGACTGCTGATAAACAGCCCAGACAGGAGTCAGTTTGAGGAGGTCTCAGGTAATCATGTGAAAAGGAATTCCACAAAGATTCCTTACGTTTTTCTTTCACACCGACCTCTTCTCTGCCCATGTCCCCAAGAAGGGCCCTTTAGTTTGGGATGCCAGTGAAGAATGAAAACACATATGTTGTCCTTGTGTGTAGTTCTCAGCAGCCCCTACTAGATGACACTAGTTCCTCAGTACCACTCAGAGCCATAGAAGAATCTACTGAACTCCACAGGAGTAGAGAGTCCTGGAGGTAACATGGGATCCAGACCATTAGGAGCACCCACTCCACACCTGGGATGTCCGGATGTTTGTGTCCTTGACAGGCTTGCACTTCTCCAAGTAAAAAGGTTTTTCTGTGAGTTTTCACAAACTTGACCTCTGACCCAGCTGTTTGACCCTTGACCTGGAAGTGGGGGGGGGGATGCCTTGTCACACTGTGTGGGAAAGGCTGGGTCAGGATGGGGTGTGTGTGCAAACCCCCTAACTGCCTGGAGGAAGAATATGTCACTTAATCCTAATTGTTTCAGAATCCTGTAATTTTCAGTTTATGTAAATCCCACATAGATTGATTTCCCTGGAACCTTTTTGTGTTTGATAAGACTTTTATTTCCTTAAAGTGACAGCCATGACAGTTGTGTTGGAATTCAGCCTGAGTATTTATTTCTAGGTTTCACAATTTATTTGTCTTCATTCATAGTGAAGCTTCCTCTCTCCCGCCCCCCTTGCCCTTTCCCTTCTGTTTCCCCCTTCCCCTTCCCTGCCCCCTTTTCCTCTATAAATTCCTTTCCCTCCTAGAGCATAGTGATGATGGACCCTTAGATTTAATTTTCCCTGAAAGCTGAGACAAATGACTAGTTGTATAGCTGCTATATAACTCTGGGTAGTGGCTCAGGAATTGTCACAGTGACATCTGTGAAGTGGGCCACAAAGGCTCCACAACTCCATGGCTTTGGGGTCCCAGAAGCTCTGAGAAGTGAATCTTCAGTATTGGCAGTGTGCTTTCCACAACCTGGTATTCTGATCAGTCACAGGCAGGGCGTGATCAGTGTGGCCAACCTTCAAGGCTGTATTTACTTTGTATCATAGAAGGGAGTGCATACAGATAAAGCCACAGGCTCAGCTGTCCATCATCATAGCCATAGCCATTCAAAAGGACCTTAGGAAGAACCATGTGAAATTTGTAGCTTGATCACAAAAGTTGGGCCATTAACGTCTCAGAAAACAGCCCTTCCTTTGGGTTTGTTGGTTACACTTTCTAGACTGAGCAAGCAGTTCTTCATTCTTTACAGTACCAACACTGACTTCCATCTTGGCTGATAAGTTCCCTCCCTAATGAGGCCAAAGTTGGAATTTCTGCTGCTTGTGGGCTGGTTGCCTTTACTTTCTTTCTCAGGCACTGACTGCTGGTCTTGGCTTGTGAATGTGAAGTATCAGAAGTGTTAAGGTGCTGTGGGCATTGGCTCACACACTGACCCCTCCTGGGGAAAACCATCTGTACCCCACCCTACCCACCACGGTCACATGTGCATTGCCTCCTCCCTGAAAGACAGTAAGATGTCGAGAGTTAATCAGAGAATGGCATAGCTTTTGGACAGAGACAGGCAACATTTAAAGTGATTTAGAAAAAAACAAAACCCCATGATATAGTTTACTGGTAGAAAAAGTGAGGTGAACGAGGCAGTGGGAACCAAGCTAGGGGCTTGGCGCCTTTAAATGTGGAAAGGGAAGAAGTGGCTGCAGCTTACAAACATGTCTTCTAGGAATGCAGAGTTTTCTAAATCTTAGTACATAACCAAATCTAAACCTGAAAATTCTTTAGACTGATCAACTCTTGCTTTCTGTCTGTTACCAGAATGGCCTCTATGTGAATTCCGTATAGGGTCATTTATTTAGGAATTGCATGTTAAATAGTAATCTTTGAGTCATTGGATATATATTGAACTTTAAGTAAGTGTTGAAGAACTTATGTAATGTTCTGAAGATAAGTATTTACCTAAGGCAGTCCAGTCCTTCAACACATATGTTTAAAGACAAACATCTCAGCAGTGTTAATCTAAAGGCAGTTTTTGAAGTAAAATAAGAGTAATTTTGAAATCCTCTGTGACTCTGATTTGTTTTTATAGAATACCTTCACATTTTATCCTGATAATGGGCTGAGAAGAGCTGTGAGGGCCTGGAGTCACTGTTGGTAACTCCTTGGTTCTGCAGTACTAGAGCTACATGGAGGCTTCAGGACCAGAAATTCAGTGTTACTCAGGCTACTTAGTGAATTTGTGGCCAACCTGAGCTACTGTTTGGAAAGATTGGGGGAGGGGATTCTCACCTTGTCTCATTATATATATCCTATCTCAAAGGAAAGAAAATTAGTCTCAGGGCACTTACGACTTGTCCCTGGTCAGTTAGTTAGTTGCTCGGTGACAAGAGTTTTTGCTATAAACCCATTCTCCCACCTCAGGCCAGTGACATTTCCAGGACATCCTACTGATTTTATTGTTATTAAATATGTCTGTACATGTTTCCATGTGAATAAAGTAACTCTTCTGGGGTTGTCAGGGTGATGCACTCTTAGATAGAGACAGGAGATCCCTCATGATGCCCCTCTGTGAAGCCAGCCTCGTTTCATAGGAAGAAGCCCACCAGTGAGACTTTGTATCTAAATAAAACAAAACAAACTATTTTACTTTCTTTAACAAATTGATTGTAAGCTTAGAGTCTTGAAAGTATCAATTTCTTATCCTTCCCAGGAACAAAGTCAGTTTATTGCTTTACAGTCTTAGCAATCTTGTGATATCTCTAGATACAGAATTGACATTGTCTTTTCTTTGCCTTGTAAGCTATTTAGGGCAAGGTGAGATTACAATCATAAGCTGACTCTGGGAAGACAAACCCAGCCTATTATCTTTCTTGACTACTGTTGGTCTTCCCTTGAAAATAACCATTACCAGCGTTTCCCTAAAACACATGGTTGGCTCCAACCGCTATGGTTTGTCAAATATATAACAATTTGTTCTCCTCTCCTTTCTCTATCCTCCCTCTTCTGCCTGTTTTCATTCAGGAACAGCAGACTGTATTATTGTCAGCAAGACCACCCTGCTTAGAAATCTGAGTGGTCTTTAATCTGTTTGGGGCTTTGAAAGATTGTTTAGCTTTTCTTCCCCAAATTTAGATGTTAGAGGGGCTGTAGGCTTAGGTTTGGTAAATGTATATTTTTGCCACTAACAACATTGTAGATGCCCTTGTCTTCCTTTTGTAAAACTTGGATTAAACATCCGATCAACAGGCTTCCTTCTTGACTATTTCTTCCTTTGTTCTGGATTTCCTGTTTATTTTTTACTTTATGTATTTATATTTTATCTCATATTTTATTGCGGTTTGAACCCATAGTGTGATGCATACTAGGCAAGTGCTCTACCACCGAGCTACGCAACCAGCCCTGTTTGTATTTTTAATCTTGAGTCAGGCCCTCCCTGACTTGCGTGTGCTGGACTCCAGTTTGCCCCATAACCTAGCAGGCTTTGAAACTATGGTCTTCTGTTTCAGCTTCCAAAGTACTGGGATTTCAGGCCTATACCAAAGAGGCTGGCTAATTGGAAACAAGCAAACCTCTTTATTACTCTTTGATATGCGCTTTAGAAAATCATAGCTGAAAAATAATTGATTCATGCTATAGCTATATAATTGATTCATGCTATAGCTATATAAAATATAGATTTTTAAAAAATATTTAAAAGACTATTATAAAAAGATTTATATCTTTCATAAAGTATTTATCTCATATAAATTATATGGATAAAAGTATGATGATGATGATGATGATGATGATGATGATGAAGGCAGGTTCTCATGTCCCAGACTGGCTTTGAGCTCACTGTGTAGTGGAGGATGACTTAACATCCCATCCTCCCTTTTCACCTCCGAGTTCTGGGATTGCCGGTGTCTATCATTTCCTCCTTCATGTGGTTTTGGGATTCTAACCCAGGACGTCATGTCATGCAAACTAGGAAAACACTACCAATGAGCCATCTACTCAGTAATATTTATATATTTTATATCTTTTAAAAAGATTTGTAACATTGATTGTTCTGTTTCAAGCTTCAATTTCCTAAAAGAAATAGGAAAGGAAAGTAATATGTATCTACATATATGTGGACACCTATACAGTGGTGTGTAGTAAATAAGAGAATTTCATGTTTTTACAAATACACTCAAAAGAGAACCACTTCAAACACAGGGGATTTCAGTGAGCCTCACTTCAGCCTTCATGTGGTGGGCTAAGTTTGCTGTCACTTTCCTTGTTACTTGTCTTTGGAAGCAGTTGAACAAACCAGAGAGAAGTGGGACATGTGGCTATATTAGCAGCATCCAGATTTCCTAGGGGCCAGCCAGTTTGTTTTGAGGCAGGAGCTGAGAGGGTATCAACTTGGGAACAAGCCTTGCTTGACCACATCTGCCTCCACAGCAATCTAAGAGCCACAGAGATGTCACTCAACACATACAACCTGGGATCTGGACTACTTAAAGACTTTACTGGATACCACAGCTTGGTTCTGTGGCCCAGCCTGGTTGGGTGGCACACCACGGTATGGTGTCAACCAGTTTTGGGGGTGACCAGGACACTAGAAAGATGCAGAAACCTCATCCCACCACTGGAGTCGCCACTGTTCACCCCAGAGACCTGTGCCTATTTCTCAGGATCCTCCCTAACTCCTTTCAAGTGGAAATTTTGCAAGCCGACTTCAGCAGCATGCCTGGTACAAGTTGGCTGACAGCAGTTTCTGGCAAAAGAAATAACCAAATTATTATTCAGTCATGGGTTTTTAACAGCCGCAAAGCAAGTGGATGTTAACTAAATGATGCAATTTATTCCCTTCCCTCTTATTGCCAGCTTGCCTATTACAGAGCGACTGCCAGTTTTCAATAAGTGGTACCCAGATGGTATTCGCATGCCGCCCACTTGGTTACAGAGCCGAAGCGGGGAATAACTCGGCAGACACTACAAGCTGTGGGTCAATTGAGGGGGAATGCCTGTTGCTTCACAGTTTTGCATATGTAAATCTGTTAATGTTATGTCAGTATTGTGCGGGCTAAACACAAGCATTGCCTTTCTCTGGGGGCCCAGCTGAACTTGGACCACAGCCCAGTTGTACCGAGGCTCGGAGCGCCAGGCTGCAGTTGGAGGATGCAGCACAGCCTGCCTTCTTCCACTCCTGCCTCTTGCTCTTGAATTACCCAAAGCCCTAGCTGGACGCAGGAAGTGCCTGCCATAGGCTGACTCCATAATAGGACAGGCAGGCCCAGGTTTATGAGCTGGCTGTGCAGGGAGGAGGAGAGTGAGTGTGTGTCTATTTTTAGGCCAGCCTTCAAGACAGTTCCTTTGGCCCGGCTGCTCACGCTCCCCTCTGTGTCTGCCACACTTCTGCTCTTGGTTTCATCAGCTGCAGATGTGGCACACAGCCGTCTTCGAAGAGTCATGAACTGTGTCGTCTGCGAGCCTTAACAGCCAACATCTGCTGTAGCAGGCTGCAAGGAGAACCTTTTCAGGAAGGCGGTCGAGTGCCTCAACTAAGCCTCTCTCTCTGGCCTGTGCAGACAATTATTTTACACTAATTGCCTCAAGATAGCAGCCATAAAAGCGAGATTCGAGTCACTCCACCCCCACCCCTCTTGTGAGTGCCAGTCCACAAGGGCACTCCTTCCTTCTTTTTATTGCGGTTTGTTTCTTGTCTCAAAAGCTTATTACACTGGGTGCAAACAACAACAAAAAACGCCATAAAAAGGCAAAAATCGTAATATGCTTAAGAGCTAAAAAGACCAATGGTGTTGGTTTAACCAATGAAAATACTCCTGCAGGTACTGTAAAATTTATGTGCCATATGAAAAACATTAAGGGTGTTGTTTTTTCATGGAGGAAAATGTTCATTGTTGAGCCATTTTGTAAATTATTTTAAATGCTGCATTTCTGCCTAAACCTCATGATTTTGATATATAAAGCACTTTAATGTCTTCTGAGCATACCTTGGCTTTTCTTAAATTTTATATATTGGAAAGCACGTGTTTGTATTGGACCTGTTGGTTCCTTTCATACTGGAAAGAAAATCTGTGTTGTGTGGCACCGTGCCATGTGGCAGAGGCAAAGTCTGACCACAGTTAAAGCTTGAATCTTGTGCTGTAAAATTCTAGGCAAGACTGTATTAATAAATACTGAGGGTCTGGCTTTGTGTCTGTGTGTGTGGTGGTTGCTGTGGAGGCTATAGGACAACCATGGTATTGTTCCTTAGGCTCTCTCTCTCTCTCTATCTCTCAGCAGGGTTGCTCACTGGCCTGGAGCTCACCAAATGGGCTTAGCCAACTCTAGAGAGCTGCCCATCTCCCCCTTCCATGGTACTGAGATTATATGAATGGGTCACTGTGCCAGGCCTTTTATTTTTACTTTTTATTTATTTATTTTTTTATTTATTAACTGAATTCTGGGTGTAGAACTTAGATCTTCCTGCTTAGTAAGCACTTTAGCAGATGTACCCGCTTGCCTACCTGCCTTCTTCCCCCTCACTTCCCATGCCCCCCACCCCTGCATGTGACGTCAGTGAGAACAGAGTCACTTTCTCTAGGATGGACTTTTAGGATGCAGTGGTTTATACTCAACTCTTCATCCATTTCTGAAGGGAGCAACATGCTGTGTGCAGTTTCTCTGGCTTTTCTTCTTCAGTGCCTTCACAGTAAATTTTGGTGACTGATACACTCCAGTCCCTCAGATTCTCTCAGAAGATTTGTTTCCATGATGTCCTGTCCTGCCCATTGTACAGCACTGGCTGTGTGTTTCTCTGCTCATGGTTCACATCTCTAGACCTTGTTCAGGGGAGCTAGATGGAAGCATGCAGATTGTTTTCATCTTTTGTCCTTCATACTGTAACCTGATCCCCAGAGTATCTGGCCATGAGCAGCAAATTTACTATGTGAAAGCAAGGAAATGATTTAGAATTTGAGCCAGTGAAGGAGAAAAATCTTAAGATGGGCTTTATCAATGCAGAAATCTCTCCTCACTCTGATATCTATCTACCTTCCTTCTTTCTTCTTCTTCTTTTTAGAAGAAATGACTTTCTGATCAGGGGTACTTCCAATTAATGCCCATAGATTCTTTTCAGTTAGCCTTGACTGCAAACTGTCATTGACTAGGAGGCATAAATATTACATGCAGAGAGCTGATTATTTAATAACTGAAAATCTAGAAGAATAGATCAGTAGAATCATAGAGGGCTCCAAGGCCTTCTACACAAGGGGAATGTACTTGCTATAGCAAGGGACATGTTGCATTTGAACCAGACTCTACATTCAGGCCCAGCAGTACCTATGTGTGAAACAGCACAGTCTCAGGCCCCCATGGTTGGTGTGGGTTTGGGGCACATTTTTTTTGCAATCTTTTTGTTACAGATTTCATACTCTTTTGGTTTAAGGAAGAATTAGGACAGTTGGTGTATTCTAGATTTTTATCTGTGTTTGGAATCAGATTTGTGACTAAATAATATGTTCTTGGTTGTATCTAGGTGTTGAATATTTGCTGCATTATTTATTTTCTTATTCATATTCATATGTGCACTGGTAGTTTGCCTACACATGCATCTGTGTGAGGCTGTCTGGTCCCCTGAATCTTGAGTTTCAGACAGTTGTGAACTGCTGGGATTGGAACCTGGATCCTTTTGAAAAGAGGCCAATGTTTTTTATGTTGAGCCATCTCTCCAAACCTGATACATTTACTGGGTGCTCATATGCTTCTATCTGTATTTATACAAAGAGTAGAGTGTGCGATTGGAGCCAGGTGACCCTTTGATTTGTTACCCTGTGAAAACCTCTAGCTCTCTGTTGTCCATGTTCTAGATGATGACTACCTTCTCTTCAGTGTAACCACGCAATGGCCAGGAAATCACAGCAAGAATTACACTAACTACATGGAGCCTGAGCAGCCTAACTTAGCACCAACACCTGCCATGGAGTCAGCATTGTTGTCCTGGTGATCACATCACTGACCAGGTTCTGTGCCTCCATTTTGCTGTCTACCACATGGCTCATGGAAAGGAACCACCAGCCTGGGAAAAGACCACAGTCCAAAATTCCTTATATACATCTTTCTGACTATGGGTTGCTTTGACATTATCATAAAGTAAGCAATCAGACACTGAGCCTTTGGAAGGGGGACACAACCCTGGATACTTGCCTGGATATTGTCACAAGAACCCAATGAAAGATGTCCATGAGACACTTGCCATGAGTGTTGCCTGCTTGTTGTCTCTGACAACAAAAGAACGCTGTGGCCATGCATAATCAGAGCCCTGTTTAAACACTGGTCGCCAAGTTTGGTTTTGCTGCTGTAGAGTAGGGGTAGATTTTCTCCTAGCCTACCTTCTTCCTCCTCTTCCAGTCTGGCCCTTCTGCAGCATCCTTCCTTTTGCTGTGAGTCTTATGCTTTGACGTCCTTAACGAGATGGTACTGTTGCAGAGCCCTTAGGTGTGGTCTCTTGTGTTTTCCCATTTGCTGGTTCTTGTCTCATGATTTGTTCTTCTTCGAACTGGTTTGTTTCCCCCCTGTATAATATTTTTCCTTATTATAATAATCTGCAGTCCATGAAAAACAGTCTGTCGTGGAAGTTACCAAAGTTTAGAAGCTTATTTGTTACCTAATATAGGAAGTAGAGGATGAAATGTTTTCTGCCAATGTTGAAGGTTATTTATTCAGTAAATGATTTTTTTTTTTTTTTTTGGTGCTTTCTGTGGGCATATGGGACAGGATGAGAACATACATGGTCCCACACCTTTAGAAACATTAGTCTCCTGTGACTCTCCTTCAAATTCTGCTTTCACTTGATTTCTGGTAGTCTTCAGTCGTTGCTTCCTGTACATTCACTCACTCACTGTGTTTCTATAATTTCACACTAGGGTCTGTGCTAATGACAGAGATTTCCAGCAATGTAGCATTTACAGCACTGTCAGAAAAACTCAGGAATGTGAAACCCTGGGGGACAGTAAGATGTGCAGTTGGGTAAAGGTGCCTGCAGCCAAACCTAGTGATCTGAAATTGGTTCCCTGGAACCCAGATGGTGGAAAGAGAGAATCAGCTCTCACAGGTTGCCATCCTCTGACCTCCACATTCAGAGCACTTCCTGTCTGAACCCCAGATGTTGATCCTGAAAACCATATGGAAATGCAGAGAATGAAGGATATGCAAAAATGATTTTGAAAAAGAACAAAGCTTGGGGAGTCAGACCTCTTGATTAAAAAGCTTACAGTAAAGAAAATATGGCGCCACTAGCCAAGTGTGGTGACTGCACTGCAATCCTAGGCTTTGAAGTAGAAACAGGGGTAAGGCCTTCAGGGTCCTTAAGGCCCTTTACTAGCTCTGTCCTGTGTTCTAGATCAGCCTGGGATTACATGAGACCCTGCTTTTTACATTTAACTGTTAATTTTTAAAGTGATAATAAGGTGAACATGGAGATGCACACAGTAGGATAGAACTAGAGACAAACCCTCCTGAGTATGATTGATGGGTTGTCAGCAGGTGATTGCCAACAAAACAAACCCCAAAAGAATATTCATGCACAAAAGCATGAAGCTGAGCTTCCTCAGCCCAGGCTTTAGTGTGAAAGTTCTAAAGAAAGTTTGTAGAAAAAGCAGGGGATTAAGTCTCCACTACACTCTGAAAAATGTGAAGGTAGCCCTCCAAATAGGCTAACATATCTGCACATCCTATGTCTGCTAAGGGTTAAGTATACAACATATATAAAGAACTTTCACAGCTCAATAATAAAAAGACAGTCAGATGGCAGGAGAAAACTATGTGGACATTTTCCTGAAGAAAACACATAGAAAGCAATCTCATGATGAGAGTCTGGCTATTTGTCACTGGGAAACTGTCAATCGAAAGTACAGGAAAGTGCTGCATACACAGACTGGCTGTTTTTAGGCCTGCTAGTCGATTGTAAAATTTAGTTTGCTACTTCAAGAGACAGTTGGGATATTTTTTTGAAGGTTAAAGAAAAATTAGCATGAGCAGCATGAGCCAGCAGTTCCACTCCCAAGGAGGCTGAGATCATGTTTGCACAAAAGTTTCACAAGGCGTTCGTAGAATTATTTATACTAGTCAAAAAGAGACAGCCCAAATTCCCGCACCAAAATGAGCAAATAAAATGTGATTTATGAATGCAGTGGAATATTATTCAACCACGAAAAGTGATGAAATACTGATTTCTTACACAACAGATGCCATACATGAACGAAGCCAGATGGTTAAAGATGATGCTATCGAATCCCACTTAGGTGTAATAATCAGTGTATCCATTGAGCCAGAAAGTGGATTTGTGTTTGTGGGGAGCTGGGCATAGAAGGGCCTGAGAATGCTTGCTGGTGAATACAGGGTTTCTTTCTGAGGCAGTGAAGCTGTTCCCAGCTTAACAGTGGTGACGGTTTCACAAATCTCCAATATGCCATGGAGACCCATTGCACTGTTGAGGAGGTAGGATTTTAAATCAAGAATTAGATCTCTGGAGCAGACTTAAGTATCTCTGCAGTTTCTGTGATAAAGTGAATGCAGCTGTTGTTACTTTCTGCACCCCTGCTCGGGCCGGTTGTAAATACTTTGGACCTTTTGGCCTTGTATTTTGTCAATATGCAAACACCCTGAAATAGGTTTATATATGGTGTTCCTGTGTTATTGGTCTTCCCCCCCCCTCCAGTTATATTAGAACACAACAGTCTTTCTTCAGTTCACAGATTAAGCAGCTGAATGTGAGTTAGGATTTTGCCTTGTGGTTCTGAATCCAAGTGTTATGAATCTTGTTATCCTTTGGGGTGGGATGGGGGGGCTGTTCTCCAAATGCCTAAGAAAGTCACCCCCATAGCTACTGAGGGATATTCCTTCGTTCTGTTGGGCTTTAGAACACGGTTACACAAATCGCCTTCTTTGGTCTATGCCACATACAACAGGCAGGCAGGCAGTGGAGGCCCACATAGTTGAGCCTCCTGGACTTGACCTCTGTCCTGACTTCTCGGTCACCTTGTTGGAGGATACTAGTCCTTCCCAACAGCCACTTGATTTTCCCCAGTCCTTTTCCCGCATTGCTAAGCCAATGCTCCTTCACTGGGTTTGGGGAAATTTAAACCCACCACCTTGCCTCCCTGTCAGGCTTCTCCTGTGACTCACTCCTGCTGGGAAGGCAATGTCTCAGCCACCTCTTGACCTGAGATCCCTCTGGAACAGAGGCCGCCTTGCTGGCTGCTGTGTTCTCCGGGTGTCATCTGTCTTCCGTGGCTGTATACCACTGGAAACCCTTTGCAGTGACTTTTTTTTTTTTTTTTTTTTAAGTCTCTTTGTTTCATTTAGTGCTCAGAAGTTGGGTAGGAACTTCAGGGAAGTTAAAAGCCAAGGCGTCTCTGTCTTAGTGCTCTCTCCCTTGCTCAGCTGCAGCATTGCATCTGCCCGTCCCATCTCCTCTGTCTGTGGATGCACACCACAGCTTCCCTCCATGGCTCCGAAGGGCCCCAGGCAAAGCCATCTGGGTTGGTAAGTCACTCTCATGTCTCTGCATGGCTCTCCTTATTGTTGCGTACAGGTGGGAATGTGGGACATCACATGCAGAGGATGTCAAGCCCCATCCTGTTTTCTGTCCATGTCATGGCCACACCACACAAAGATGGGTTTGCACAATCAAGAATGTGTTAAATGGTCCTCTTGAGCTTTCCTGTGGAGTAGCAGCTGTATGACGTGGCAGCGAACACCCAGTTCATTTCTTACATGCTCCTGTAATCCCTACCCTTTGAGTGAGGATTGTTCCCTGTAAAGTGATATGTTATGTGTTCTTCCAAGACAAAGCAACACTCCCTATCCTGATGCCCACAAAGAAATAAGAGGCACTTAGGTGATGAATGTAAGCCTGTGAATCACAGAGTGATTGAAAAGGGCCCCTGTGACCTTAGAACTGTTAGTTTTGAGTCCTTTACATGTTGTGCTCCTAAAATAAAGCATCTATCCAAAGAGACCTCTGCCAATGGATCCCAGGATCTGTAGGTTTTGAAGAAAAGGCACCGATCTGTCTCCAGAGAGAAGAGGCTTAGGTGTATCTATCTGAAGTACCTTGGTCATAAGTGAATGCTAGAGTCTAGCTATTCACTTTTTTGCCCTGAAATATTGAAAAACTAGTATGTGGTAGACTTATTTGGGTATGAGGAGTGGATGGAGTTGGTGGGGGTTGTGTGATGGATCCTGTAATGGACCAGAATTAGTCAGTGCCTCCCCTGTCTTTCTCTTCTCGTGTCTCTCTTGGCTGTGCTCTCTTCCCCCTCTCCTTGTGGACTGCCTTGACAATAAGTTTGAAAATGGTCTCTTATGACCTTTGCTCTCTGAAACTCTGAGGGTAGGGGTACCATCTTGTGTTACTGTTTGTGGACCATGTACTTGGTTGCAGCTTTGATGTGGTAGGTAGCTAAGGGAGAGGCCTTGCAGGGCCAGACATAACGTATGTAGGTGGTTGTTGGAAGTATGCTATAGGATGTAATGATGTGAGGGTAGAATGCCCAAGAATTCTCTAAGCTTGCATGTGCCTCACCTGCCTGGCACTCACCCTGTACACTGCCTCCTCTGTCTGGTAGGTATAGGAATGCTAACCCTGGATGTGTGCTGTCCTTTTGTGAAGTCCATCTGAGCTCAACGTAGCAGGTGAAAATTGTGCCAAGTTACAGTTTTCTGTGAAAGCCTTGGAAGTCACCAGTGAATGGGAAGAGATGCTCCATCTTTGGGTATGTGGGGACAGAGACCCAAGAAGTGGACAGAGGGAATCAGTTTTCAGGCCCATTTGCTCTGGGCCTTTAATTGCAATTCCACAGTGAGATGTGTTGTGTTCCTCCCATGCACAGAAGCTCCTTGGAGTATTGTTGGTGTGTTTATATCTGTTAAGTAGATCCTGTGTGGTGCCATCAAGCCTCACTGTTGCTTTCCTGTTTGTCAGGGAAGAATGGAAAGGCCTAGTACATGTTCTGGGCTTGCTCAGCATGGACGACAGTGTCTGAGAGATGCGTAGGCTGTTCATTTAGAATTGGAGAAGGAGGGAGAGGGAGCTGAAATAAACGCAGAGATGGGCTAAACTTTTAAAGTGGCAGTTATGATTTGGTCCCAGCATTTGTACAACTGGTATTTATTGAAAAAAATTTTAAACATTTTTAGAGCAGGACAAGGATAGGACCCAGGGCTTCGGGTCCTGTGGCTGGTAAGCAAGTGTTCTGCCATTGAGGGACAAGCCTACTGAGTGTTCTGCCATTGAGGGACAAGCCTACTGAGTGTTCTGCCATTGAGGGACAAGCCTACTGAGTGTTCTGCCATTGAGGGACAAGCCTGCTGAGTGTTCTGCCATTGAGGGACAACCGTAGCGCCTTATGTAGAGTGTTAAAAGGCAGGCTGATAACCCCTCCCTCCTGCTTAACCTGATTTCAGTAGTAGTGGTGAGAACTTGCATCTGTGTGTATGTGTATGTACTTGAATGTTTGTGTGTGCACATGTACATGTGGAGGTCAGAGTATACACCAGATATTGTTACACAGTCACTGACCACCTTGTTTGTTGAGACACGGTCTGTCACTGGCTTGGAGTTCACCAAGCAGGCTTTATTGACTAACTAGTGATTCCCAGGAATCTGCCTGGCTCCACCATCCCAGTGTCTGGGATTACAACTGCCCTTCACACAACCCTCTCTCTCTCTCTCCCTCTCTCCCTCTCTCCCTTTTCTTTTTTTCTTTATTAAAAATACCATGGTTTTTGTGGGCCCAAATTTGGATCCTCATGCTTACGGAGGGAACACATTACAGACTGAGCCATCACTTTAGCCTGAGGATTTGGATTTTTTAAAACACTTGAAGGAAATGTTTAACTGATACATAAAAGCATAAAATGGGCCATATTAGTGATGCAGTAAGTATTGTTTTGACACATGTATACATTGTGTAATATTTAAATCAGGATCCCTTCTCCTCAGTCAACAATTGTTTATGGAAGGAACCTTGTAAATCCTGTTTTCTAGCTTAGAAATATGCAGTGCACCACGGTGTGTGTAGCACCCCAGAAGCTTGATCCCCACTAGCTGTAATTTGATGTCTATGTGTTCTCTTTTCCACCCTAAGCCAGAGACTTATATGTTAACTTCACAAACATGATCTCTCTACCCACACTGAATTTTGAGGATCACTAATGTTTAGGAGAGCTGCTTTGTCCATCTTAACAGTAAAGAGGTTAAAGCTCAGATTGGTGACCCAAATCTGTAAGCCTAGTATTCAAGAGGCCGGGGCAGGAGTATTGTGGTAATATATATTTAATAAAATTAAGTTGAAATATCAGAAACACACCACTGTGAGTTTGAGGCCAACCTGGACTACATAGTGTTTTCTAGGCCACATAGGGCTAAAAAGTGAGATCCTGCATAAAAATCCAAAATCCCGGAGGCTGGGGCCGTGAGATGACTTAGTGGCAAAGCTAGTGACCCGGTTTGACTCCCAGAACCCACATGGTGTTAGGAGAAAATAGATTAATACACACTGTCCTCTGCCATTCATGTATGTGTTGTGGATACTTCCTCAGGTAAATGAATAAACAAAACAAAAACCTAAAAGCAAAAGAAATTCAGGAAAACATAAAGCTTGCAGTTCTGGTGGTAATCATTACAGTCCTTTACATTCCTTTCTTTTTTGTGTAGTCGATGGGCAAATGATACTAAGAGCTAAGGTCTTTTCTGTGTTCATCATGGGGAAACATAAACTCAGTTCATTTGTGGGGAAGGTGGATTCCGCATAGACAAGGTTCTGTTACTTCCTTTGGGTTTCTGGCATCTTCAGAGTATCCAAGTCTTCCATCATGTATCTGAAGAGATTAAGATGGCTGGGAGAGGTTTTGCACCTCATATCTTCTAAATCTGAATTATTGACCTCTTAAAAAACATCCAAAAATTTATCCTGTGGGATTATAGAGAGGAATTCCATTTTGATTTTATATGACAGTTTTTGTGTTTATAGCTACCTTGAAGTGTTTGATACAGCCGCTGGCATGATCTTAACTTCGGGGGCATTCCGAAGTCCACATTTCTGTTTGTAGATGGCGCTTAGCTCATGGGAGTTCCATCCCATGATTCTTTAAATAGGGCTCCATCTAGTTTTTTTTTCACAGATAAGGTGTGTACTTCAATAGCTCAGGCACCCCCAAGTGTTTGTGTAAGAATGAGTCATGGAGTGATTGTTAGGTGCCAGTGGTGGGTTGTAGTGGCCAATGTGAATCTAGTTGTCCCTCAGGCGCTTTTTGTTCTAGGTGGAAGAGAAGGGGTGGGGGAGCTGAGAGAAGCAGTTTCTCTCCACTTTTGTTGCCAAAAGCAGCAGCAGAAAAGCCCCACCTTCACTTTCTTTCCAAGCACTACAGCTTGGGTTGGGAGGGGACTTTTCACAACACCTTGAGATTTAGTAAGTGAGTTATTTTTATAATTCTCTAACTTAATGAAATCCAGACCCCACCAAGTTGCATGCATGTACACATGCACACATGGGTTTGTGGATGCTACAAGTTGATGTTCGATCTTTCTCTGTAGCTTCCCCCCTTGGTATTTGAGACAGGATCTCTCACTGAACCTGGAGCTTGCTGATTTGTCAACACTAACTGACCAGTGAGCTCCAGGAGCCTGCCTCACTCTGTTTCTCAAAAGCTGGGATTTCAGGTATGTGCTACTATGCTTGTCTTCATGGATGCTGGGGATTTGAACTTAGGTTCTCATGTGTGTGTCTCAAATATTTTACTGACTGAGCCATCTTTTCAACCCTTACTGTATTAATTTTTGAAAAAGAAATCAACTAATGGTCTTGTCAGCCATTTTGAGTTAAAAAACATGAAATGAGAATGGCTTCTTTGTATTTGTTGGGGAAAAGAGGGGAAAGGGCTGTCTGAATTCTGCAGTCTGGTGGGTGGGGGGCTAAAAATTCATAAAAGCCAAAATCTCAACAGCAGCAGCAAGTGAAAAGGAAGGGAGAGTGGAAGACATGGAAGTCGTGCAAATGACATTGTTTTAAGTAGCATCCGAGATGCTAGAATACACAGACCTGGAAGCTGGCTGTACAATCATGGGTCTGTTCTCCATTTATCTACAGAATAAGGTTGAGTCACATCAAATAGCTTGTCTAGAGGCCACAGAGATCGTAGGATTTCTCTGCCTACAGACATCCCTGTTAGACACTTTCCATACTGGTTCCGGACCCATCCCAGGCCTGTGGCTGCCTCTTGACCCTTCACCTAGTTGGAATTAGAAAGCTGTCTCCTAGGCTTTGTGTCATGGCGGAGGCAGCCTCCACACCGAAGGAGCGAGGGACAGCCCAGAGGAACGTGCTCCTCTCCGTCCTTTCCACAGAGCTCTTCACTTTAGCGCTGCCTTTGACTTGCTCTTTTTACTCCTTCATCCTTTCTTCCCGCTTCCCCTTCTCCCCTGTCCTGCCTCCCCCCCCTTCTCTCTTCCCTCCTTATTTCAGTGACTTTCTCTTGTTTATACCTCAACTCTTCCTTCAGAGTAAACTCAAGGGCTCTATCACTCAAGGCCTTTTGTCAAACTGTTTTCTACATTCTTCTCTTAGGTTAGTTATAGATTTATTTATTTATTTTGTTTCTTTGTGGCAGGGTTTCTCTATGTAGTCTTGGGTATTCTCTGTGGACAAGGCTGGCCTCGACCTCATAGAGATCCATGCACCTCTGTCTCCTGAGTGTTGGGTTTGAAGGTGTGCATCACCACTGCCTGGTAGTAGCTTTACTCTTAACTGAGACCAAACGTCATGTGGCTGAGTGGTTGCTTTCTTCCTTTTAATTTTTAAAAATTACATTTATTCTCTCTCTCCCTCGTGTGTGTGTGTGTGTGTGTGTGTGTGTGTGTGTGAGTGAGTGAGTGTATGTGGGGGTATGGGTGTGGGTGTGTGTGATGTCAGAGGACAACATGTGAAAGTTAAAAAGTCATTCTCTCTTCCCATCATGTGTACTTTACTGTGAGGGATTGAACTTGGGTCATCAGGCTGGTCTGTAAGCACCTTAACCTGCTGAGCCAGCTCTTCACCCCCCTGGTGGCAGACTTTCTTATAAGAGCTACTGCCAGAAGAAGGTATAGGCAGTCCCTCCAAGGTAACTTTGGGAGGTGGTCTCTTTGCAGATTACCATCATTGGGGGTCTAGAAAGGATGCTAAACCTCTGTTTGGACTGCAATCTCCTACACTGGCTGAATGTGTAGAAATTGTGTCTGTTCTAAGAAGTACACGGACTGGAAGGAATGAACTCACTCATACCAATATGCTGACTGATTTTTATATTTGATTGCTTTATCTTTTGACAGTCTTTTATATCTTAAGTGGCCTTCAACTTAGAATATAGCCAAAGATGACTTTGAACTTCTCTGATCCTCTTGCAAGCATAACCACTCCCTCCTACCCCAGCCTGCTGGGTCTACAGGTGTTTACCAACATACTCAGTACATCTGCTGCCTGTGATGCTTGCCTAATGCATATTAGTCAAACACTCTGCTAACTGAGCTGTATCTCTGGCCTCTACACACAGGTGTAAACATGTGGAAGTGAGAGGCAAGTTTGGGTGGTGGTTAAATGTTTCTCGAGGGGGAATCTTGACTGTAAAGTGATAATCTGTTCTTTGCTGTGTTGTGACCAGCTTAAGCACAGAATAGAAAAGTTTGTATATATTAGCTGAGTCTGTCTTCTTTCTTCCTGGATGATGGAGCTCCCTTAAGAGGGTTGGTTGACCCTGAGCTTAAACCTTAAGTTGGCTAGTTTATCCCTTTGAGGCAATTGTTAAATGCTGGGGATGGTGGTACATGCTTATGTGCCACCCCTGGGAGGTAAGAAGGCAGGGAGGAGCCCTGAGGCTCCCAGGCTAGCCCGTGTAGCATAGTTGCTGTGTTTCAAGCCAATGAGAAAACCCTTTCTCAAAGGAGGTGTGCTTCCTGGGCTCTGCATGCATGTCTTCATATACATATATCCATACCTGCATATACATATTATTATTATTATTTTAATGTTTAACAAGGACTACATGTAGATGAAAGAACCCAGGGTGAGGTATAAGTGGGATAATTAAACTTCAGTGCCTCTCTGGATGCACCACCCTCGAGACATTTTAGCATCCCGGACACTGTTCTTTTGAGCATTGATGGATATTTCAGTATGTTTGTATGATGGAGTCCATTCCTCGCCAGTAGTGCTCAGCCCAACCTTAATTCCAGCCTCTTTTTGGTGTTGGGAAGGAGTTGAACATCCCCAATCTTCCGTTGGTTTTCCTTCCTTTTCCGTGTAGCATCCTCTATTACATGTAAAACCAAGCAGCTTTGGGGAATCTACTAGAAACAGAACAAACACCAAATTTTTAGGCTGTAATGGGATCTTAATGCTGTTTTGCAGGTGTAGGTCAAAGAATCAGAAGCCCAACAGCATCCTTCACTAAGGTGCAATGTCTCTTGTGCAAGTGCTTAGGTTCAGAAATTTTTGGACTTGGGGCTAATATTTATTTAGACTTACTGGTTGAACATTGGTATTTCAAAAGTTTAAAATTTGAAACTTTCTGAATATTAGTATGATGCTCAAAGTATTTAAAATTTCAGAAGTTTTGGATTGGAGGTGGTAAGCCTATATATTCTTAGTGTGTGTGTGTGTGTGTGTGTACTTGATGGCTTGTCAGTTTGTGGGAATAAGGTAGTACATGTATTGTGCACAGCAGTACACGTATATGGAGACCTTAAGTATCTCTTGGGTATTGGTAGTTGGACACTGTCTATCTCGAGTTTTAGAGATAGTGTTTTTTATTGGCCTAGAACTCACCTAGACAGGCTGCCTAGACAGCTAGCCCCAGGGATCTGCTGCTGCTTTTTGAACACTGGGATTACAAGTACACATTACTCTGTGGCACCACACCTAGCTTTCTATGTGGGCTATTGGGATCAGACTCAGGTCCTTATGCTTCCATAGTGAAACTCACTGACTGAATTCCCTTCCTAGCCTCCACTATGGTTTTCTCTTCAAACTGGTTTAACAAAAACATAAATGGGAGTAGAGTTGTTTGGACTGATGTGCACCTCCTGTTAACATGGACCAGCAGGTCAGAACAGTGAAGGTGACGCCACGGCTTTGATTCACTGACTGAAAACCGTCTGGGAAGTCATGTCAGCACACAACCCACACAGTTGGGTGGATGAAGAGAAAGGTGACTCTTCCCACTCTGATGTCGGTGTCAGGAGGTTTGACTTTAGGCTGCCTTTTTATCTGTCACAGAAAAGCCTCCTGCATTGGAAGCCAGACTGTGTGTCTTATAGGCATAGTACACCAGCTGGGGTGAGGTTTTGCCTTATATGGCATTCTCTTTTAAAACCAGAAATGTTTCTTAGCTCAGCATGGCAGCTTCTAGTCACACATTTCCCAGTCATTATTTGTTGAATATGCTTTACCCTCAAAGACTCACTGTCTCTTAGAAAACAGCCAGTGAGGGATGCTGCCCTTGCCTTGTGTCTGCTCCTGTCCCCACCTTCAGGTCAAAGTGACATTTTGGGGTCTGCAGTTGCCCCTTCCTCTCACTCATGTAGCCCAAATCCTTTACTAACTTATTTTTGCCCAACTAAAGTGTTTCTTCAAATTGCCATCTCTCCCCCCATAAATCAGGGTAAATGAGTCTGAATCAAGAACTTCAAATTAGTCTGCGACCTTCGTGTTCCCCGGCAGGATTGGAATAGAATGCCCGCACCCCACATATTTTGATCCCATGAATAATTGTTGAGGACAGTAGAAGGTCAAACTTTATTTATTATTTCTCTGAGTTGGCTTGATGGCAATCACAGCTTGTAGAAGTCAATCAAATCTCTTGATAATTCTGTTTAGGCAGTATATAATTAGGTATTTAAAATTAGTGAAGTGTCTGTTTGCTATGCATTATGCGTTCTCTGTGGGAAGAGTGTTTTCCAGAAAACTTTGGGCATCTTTAAACTTCAGGTTGTTTGTTTTATTTTGCTTTTATTCTCCTTCTTTCCTTAAGCTGAGAGTGTCAAAGTTAAGACATTCTTTCTTCTTGGGTTACCCGTTTGTCAGGATTTCTAGAGTTTATTTAACATGGCGGAGTTCTGAAAGGTGTAAGCACAAACATGTTTTCAGAAAGGAGCACAAAGGAAGGCATAGGTAGGATTGTGTGCATTGTCAAGGATCTGCATTTTCAGATGTGCGAGCCAAAGCATGACAGACCGGGAGCAGCTATGCACAAAGGTTACCCCCCCCCCAGATGCCCTCTCCCACCCCCATAGTAGTGAAAGCTCAAAGAAATCAGTCCGTGCAAGGTTCACTGTGTAAGCATAAAGACACAAGTGTGATCCCAATAGCCCACATAAAACATTTGGGTGTGGGCACAAAGTGGTAGGTACCTGGATACCCCCCCAACCTGGGCTTCTTACATGTTATGAAAGTTTTTCTCTTCCACTGACTCAGTGGTTGTGTTGTTATTACAGTCTTACCCATAAATTTTAACAGGATAGTGCGAAAATTGTAAAATAAATTTAAACAGGACAGTGCGAGGAACTGTAAAGTAAACTGGGCAAACTGTAATATAGAAGGAAACCATTTTATTTGAAATCAGAGTCTGTAGGCGTCACAGAGAGAAATGGTTGAAAGTTTAAGTGTCCTTGGGACTCCATTTGCACTGTTCACTAAAGAAAGCACACTAAATGTAATGTGAGCTGTTGGTTTTCTTTGAGCAGCACAGTTCTTCCCATACATAGCCCGGAGGATCTTACATCTTCACAACGCTAGGCTTCCTCTCGCCTCAAAAGTGTACAGTGCTTTGGATTCTCTTCCCATTTGTCACTTATTTGTCATAAATGACAAATGCATGGAGTTGGACTTGAACCCAGGTCTGCATGATCCTTGACATCTTTTACTTCATTTCTGTTTCTTGGGGAGAGATCATGCAGACATCTCCTTGGGCTGTGGACAGTGACGTCTTGGTTGGTTTTAAGGACTTGATCTGAGCCTCTCAGTTAGGAAACAGATATTTGTCATAGACCTCTTTCCAGTCCACTAGGTGAGAGGGAGCTGCTGGAAGGCAGGGCTGTGTCTTTTTTTTTTTAAAAAAAAAAAAAAAAAAAAACGAGTTGATCTTGCTTATGAGGGTTGGGACATCCATTAGCTGTCTCAAAGTTAATAGCCATTGCTGCTCCCATCCTGGCATTGCCTGCTGGCCATAAATCACCTGTTGATCCTTGACTGACCTCACCAGTGTGAAGTTGTGATTGCTGCATTGCACAGGCGTACTTGGGTAAGGGGTGAGTAGAATCTTACCTTGTTCTGCTTGTCAGAACTTGCCTGGGACAACCCAAAGAATGAGGGCATTTTAAGCAGTGGTGCACAGCACCATGTGCTCAGTGACTGCACAGGGCTGTCTCCTTTTCCTACTTCATACAGGTGGCATGGTGGGATGGCCCAGACCTGGAAGGCCATGCAGTATACTCCTACATAGCAAGTTCCAACGATTTTACTGACTGGTTATTATAACCTAAGATGATTTATTTACTTCCTAGTGCCTCCTATTTCTGCTTTGAATGGGATTATTTGACTCTTAACCTTCCTAACCCAGTGCTTATTCTGTGCAAGTTTCTTTAAGATACATACTTTGTATTGAGATATGTACTAATTACAAGGGCTTGTTTTTACATCTCCTAATGGAGTTTTCGTGTTTTCTCTGGTAGAGAATGTCCTTGTGTCACATGAGTGACGGATTCTGAAGTCTCAAGTCATATATGTGCGTTACTGGAATCTGGAGAGACCTAGAAGCAAAGGGCCACGCTGGCCCAGGAGAGAACTGTCAGGACAAGCTGTAAGCTTGTGTGTCCTATTGGCCAGAAGTAGATGCCACCCAGTATGTTTATTTTAAAATTAGTAACTTATTTGATTTCTGAACGTATTACTCATCCTGCAGTCAAAAGGATTGAATTTGATCCTTGCTGTTAGAAAACGAATCACTTGCTATGTGTAGAAAGTGGTGGCAGAAATACATACAAGTGTTTGGAAGCGTTATGAAATGAGGAAAGACGGGTTTCCTCATTCCCCTGACATTTCACAGTCTTCCACAGACCTTTGTTCATGATGTGCCCTGGGGCTTTCAAAAGTGACTGTGTAGGATCCTTTGGGACTTTTACAGCAGTGTCCATTCCAAGGACACAAATCTAGCTGACTTCATGGGAGAGCTAGAAGCTATGTATTTTGAAAAGTTCCTGTGTCCAGCTGGTTCAACCTCTACCTTTATTTGTTATTGTCTAACAAATTATGAGTCTAGATAGGAGACTAGAGAATTTTTTAAAAGAATTATTTATTTATTATGTATACAGTATTTTGCCTTGAGAATTTCTTAATGATAAGCTGCCCATGTTTTATAGTAGCCCATGGTCTGTCCATTTCCTGTGGCTGTAGAGAAGCAGGCATTCTCTTCAGAATCCCTGTTTTCTTTTATTCCTCAAATGATTTTTTTTTTCTGCCCCAGTTTTGGTGAAATTATCTATCACTTGTAATAATTCATTTTAAAAATTCCTGAGCTGTGTGGTGTACTTTCATGAAAATTCATTTAGATAAAATTAGATATTATTGTTTAATGAGGTGGCATTTCAATTCAGACCTTGCATCAGGCATATACCAAGAGTTCTTTATGGAAGAGCTAGGTTCATTTAAGTAATAAAGGCTGAATCATGGGGGCTTTAATTCTTAATCGCTGTGAGGATTGTTATCCGTGGGATGTGAGCTGTCTTAGTGGCATTCAATCAAGTGTCCACTTAGCCATGACTGGAGGTAATTGCTCCCAAGTGGGCTGCCTGGTGACCTGTTAATACTTGTGTTGACCCTGTGACCTTGTCTGCCCCATTGTTTAGGATTTTATAGCAGGCGAGTCTGCATTTCTCTGGGGTCAAGTAGATATCTTGAGGTCAAACATTTTCTGATTGCCACAGAGAGTCCACCCTGTTTGTACCCCAGAAGCCCCACAGAGAGTCCACACTGTATGCCCAGAAGCCTGTGCGCTGTGACTGTTAATCGTCACTGCTGTGTAGTAGAACACGGGCGCTTTGAAAATTGTCTCCCCAGCCTGCATGTAAACAGTTTAATATTTTACAGAAAGAACTTCATCTTGTAAATTAGGTATGAATAATACATTTGTAATTACTTCTTGTGTCTTTAAACACTTGTGTCTTAATTGGCTTGCTTCTCCCTCCCCCCTTTAACGTATTTGCATTTGCTAGCAAGTTGAAATTAAGTCCTGTGGAAAACCAGCTAAGTTATTACATACCATGGGACTCTCTGATCTACTGAAACACAAAACCTGATTTGTTTTTTGTTTTTTGATTTTTGTTTTTATTGAAAATGCTTTTGCCCTTGTCTTTAAGCACCCATATCTAGCCGGACAGTGAGCCTTTGACACACCTTTCCAGAAAAGATGTCTTCTGTCCATCACCTCACAGGTTGAGAATTTTCCTAGCTGCTGGGGATTTTATCCTTTGTTTTTTTTTTCAGGCTGTTGTATTATTTCATATTTCTTTCTGTCGGAGGGAATGTAATAAATCTTTTTCTAGTTGTAACCTGGACACATTCCTCTTCATCATGATGAGTTAAGCACCCAGAGTCAGTGACATATCTCAGCCTTGTGAGTCATCTTGGCTCTTAGCAGCTGGGTCCTCCTCCAGATTCACAGTAAGGTGAGGGAATGGAAGGACTTGGAAGGTGAGCCCAGGCGGAGCCAAGTCCCAGGTCAGCACAGCGGGTTTCCATAACTGCATCCATGCTTACACCTTCGCTTTGCCCTTGAGTCTTTTACACAGTGGATTTTCTAAAACTGCTCATGTGGAGAAGCACAGCCACAAAACCCGACAGCAGGAAGAAAGCCGCAGAACCTTGTGGATGATGTATTTAGATTGTCAGGTAAAGTGACTTAAATATCGCCCCAAAGGAAGATACTAATGCTTTCTTTGCAGAGAGTCTCACTATATACTGGGCTGGCCTCAGATTCACTGTGTTGCTTAGATTAACCAGTTATTATCTGTTTGCCTCCACTTCACTGCTGGCTCTTCTTTACTGCAATTAACCAATTATATATGAACCTCTTGGTTAATCTGAAGTCAAGACACAGACACACACACACATACACACCTTTTCTCTTTACTATTCATTCTATTTAGTCAGTATCTTGTTATGTTTGACTGGTTAGCCTAGAACTTGAGATCATTTGCCTCAGCCTCTTGAGAAGTTGGACTTAGGAGCGTATTGCTGTGCCTGGCTTTGAACTAAGGTGTTTCATTTCACCTTTCTGAGCTGATGCTGATGCCCCTGGATTTCCTAGTATTTGGATTATACATAGAGAAATACAGACATACTTTTAGAAACATGCATAGAGATAATCTCTAATTTAGGACTGACTCTGTCTCTGTCTCTGCATATGTGTGTGTGCACACACTTCTTTGTGGAGGCCAGAGATAGCATCAGGTGTCTTATTCTTTGAGACACCTGGGCTCACCAATTCTGAAAGCCTTGCTGGCTTGAATCCCCAGGGATCCTCCTGTATACACCTCCCCATTACTGAGATAATGGTGTGCATCAGCTAACTTTCTATGTAGGATTCCAAACCCAGGCCCTCACGCTTGCCCAGCAAGCACTTAACCAGTGGAGCCATCTCTTGAGCTTCCTTGTGGCTTGTCTTATACTTTTAACCTTTACAGTAATATGAAAGTGATTCATAGTCAACCAAAACAGTATTTTGAAGTTAGAATTGGAAGTTTTTTTCCAAGTTGGCAATAATTCTATATTGTCTGGTTTTGATGCTGGCTAGCAATGTGAGCTACAGCTCCAGACCCTTAGGAGGGTGGATAGCCATATTGTACATATATGTGTGTGTGTATGTGTGTGTGTATATATACATAATTTTATTTGTTGAGGAGTCTTTGGTATATAGACCAGGCTAGACCTCAAACTTTTGATGTTCCTGCCTCAGCTTCTAGAATACTAGGATCCCAGGTACATACCGTAATGTCTTGCTCTTATATTTTTCCAATGAAACTTGCTTCTGGATGGAAATGCAATCTTCTGTGGAGTGGGGTGAAGGGCATGGTTTGTGTTTCTGGCTCTCATTACCTCAGTTATAGTGCCCATCTTAGCCTTCTTGTCTCTCATTCCCTTGTTCCTCTGGTCATATAGGCCAGACATTGTTTTTATAGACACAACTGCAAAAACATTCTCTCCTCACCTCATCAGAACAGATGTTCTGATTTGGTGTTATCCTCGGAGGGAAGGAAGGAGGCAAAGGATGCCCGTTGTCTTGGTCATACCTCACAAGGACATTCATGGCAGTTCCACAGAGGATAAGCATAGCTCGCTAGTGAGACTGTTGCTGTGCCCTTCTGGCTAAATAAGAGAACTGTCTGGTCCTGGTTTCTGGAGGCTAGACTTATGAGTGTCACAGGGAAGGCTACTTCTGCTTTGAAATGGACTGTTTCCTGCCCCTCTCCCAGTTTAGGATGACTGGCTGGTAGTCTCTGTCATTTTCTTGACTATTGGGAGCATCTTGTGCTCTGTGCTGTCAAGAATATCAACAGCATGTTCCTGTGTGCATCTCTGCGTGCATTTCTCTCTTGTGGTAAGGACAACAGTTTGATCCCCTGAGGGGCTCACCCTAGTTCATTTGGTATGACCTCATTTTAGCGGATGAGATCGACATTGATGGAATTCCAAGTAATAGCACATTCTGAACCTTTTCTCATTTGGAAAATTCAGGGCTTAAGTGATGCAACTTATAATACCCAGGAGGTTGTAAAAGGAGAATCCTGGGGAAGAGACCTGCTGGGGTTCCTGTGCCTGACATCAGACCACCTGTCTTTCTTTCCTCTGTACACATGTGTGTACAGATGTTCAGTGAATGGATTCAAGTCACAGGGTTATACTTCTTTCTTTCCATATGGTATTAGTACATGATAGACAGGCTGGCATTGGCCCAGAAAGGTCTGGTTCTTGGTTGCATGCCTCAAGCTTTCTGGTGCCACCTGCTGAAGCATCTCATTCCAGTTGTATACAAATAAAGTCAGTTCAGGAGATTGGTGGTACACCATGCTCCCTTAGGGGGGAATATGCAGGGAGACCTGGGCAGCTTTGCATTCTGGCTTCAGATCCCAGAGTTCATTCAAGATGGACATTCATGGAGCCTGTTTTCATCCTTTTGCTGGCTTTCTAAGGCCCTGGAGTCTATTAGCCTCTCATAGAAAACACCATCATGGGAAAGAACCTAGTGGTATTTCTTGTCTTTGGCTCTGTTTTTCTTCTTAAGCAGAGTTTATCCCATGCAATATGAATATTAAAAAAAAAAAAAATCTCTAGATTGAACGTGCCAGTGTGGACAGACGAGCCCAGGGACCTTTGCCTCCGTGGCTGGACTGCTGCCCACTGCCTCTGAGCTCCTGCTGCTAGTGTCTCCCTGGGAGCTCTTGCCAGGTCTGAGGCTTTGCTTGCAGTTGCTGGTGTGTGGTGTCTGGGATGTTTGTGGGTAGCTGTTCTGTATTTTGGTTTTGTTATCTGCCCTTTGTAGTAGTAACTCTGGCACCATTTCTCGGTGCTCAGATGTTCTATGGCTTCAAGAAAAGACATTTGAAAATTTAACAAGTTAGAGGGAATTCATTAAAAGTTGGGTGTCTTGGAGCCCAGGCTAAGCTTTTTTGGCCCACTGATGAAGTATTAAAAGAACCTCAGGACCTTTGCACATGCTGATCCCCTTATCTATAAGCCAGTAGGGGCAAGAAAACAGCTTTACCCTTTTGTTATGGGAGAAATGTTAGCTTACTATGTGCTTTTCTTGTGTCTTTCAAAGAAATTAGAAAGCTCAACTTTAAAAATTGAAAAGTTTAATTATTATGTTTTAGAAAGTGAGTAAAAACCAAGTCATCCAGCCTGGACAAGGAAAGCACTTCTCTGGACCACAGTTTGCGCTCAGATTATAGCCCCTCCCCTTTCCAGCTTGGCCGCCCTCTTCCTGGGGCCTTTGCTCTTGACCCACTCAACTTACTCAGAAACGCAGCTTAACATTTATGTCTTAGTTTTTGTGCTTGTGTACGTGTAGGTGTTCACACACCTCGTACCTGTGTGTGTGTTTGGGGCAGAAGACAAGCCCTGCTGTTGTTTTGAGGTGTCTGCCTGCCTGCCTCTCTATCTCTAGCTAAAGGATCTCTGGGGTAGAGCTGCCAAGCCCATGAGGCTGACTGGCCAGTGAGCCTAAGGAGTCCTCTTGGCTCAACGTTCCCAACATGGGAATTAGTGTGTGCCTACTACACCCATCTTTTTCACATGAGCACTGGGGATCTAACGCTGGTCCTCATCCTTATGAGGCAAACATTTAATCCTCTGAGCTATCTTTCCACCCCTCTCTGCTGTCCCCAGCCTGTGGCTCCTCTGCCGATGCCTTTGGTTGGGGCACAGGGTAATAGTAGCTCAAATTGTAGCTGGAGTTGGAGGGAATGTTCTCATTTCTCACCTGGCTGTTTTTCTTTCTTCTCTAATTTGCATATGTGCTGCTTGGAGTGGGTGGCAGGGAGTCAGGTCATCCCTTTGTTCTCAGATGGCAACTGTCATTGTTGATTATGCCTTGTGACTGTACCTGAGTTGCTTCAGAAGGGGAAAAAAAAATACATGTCATAGAAATTTCAATTGACTTGTCAATGTCACCGTTTTGGCTCCCAGAGGCTGAGTGGAGATGGAAGACCGACAGGTTTCTGATACATAGTGTTCTCAGCATTTGGGGAAGCCTGACTCACTCAGGCCCTTGCTAGAACATTTTCGATCTGAAGTGTTTTCTCTAGGGCAGTCTCATGCTGACATTTTTAGGGCAGCTGCAATAGGATTTTGTTGCTGTGCTGGAAAATGTGGGGGGACACCTTTTTTTTTTCTTTTTGAACATACCCTCAAAGCTAACCTCAGGGACAGGAGAGGACAGTTCCCGAGGAGCTGCTGAGGGGTTCTGATAGAATTTTGAAAGGATTCCTGTGGCGTTACCCAAGATGGGCTTTCTTTTGCCGGGAATGCTAACATTCATAGGGGTTAGCCAGCTTCACACTGGGAAGTCATTGTGAACACATGCGAAGAAATGGATACATGCTTTTAAAAAAATGCAAAGACCTTTCCATCATTGGAAAGGAATGTAAAAATCATCATTTTTCAAAAAGGTGTAGAAATTGATGAGACAAACAGGAGTCTAAGTGGTTCTTTGGTAGGTTAGGAAAGAATGTGTTATGTGTTTCAGACACTCGTAATAGGATGAATAAATGCCCTAGGGTAATTGTATGTCATTAATTGGAGAGATGGGGAGGGCCGCAGAGGACGGACTGCCGTTTCTTCTTTGACTTTATTCTCACAGCCTTATTGGATTTTATTGCTAAATCCAAAGATTGTCTGATACCTACTTAGCACTCAGTTGGAACACTATGTCACAGGAATTCTTTGGCACCTGTTCACTCCTTTGTGGAAAGCCTTGCAGACTCATGTGAGGATAAGGCATTTGTGTGCACCCAATGATGTTGGAGAGCGCTCCTTTCTACAGGTCGAGCCTTGGTTTCCATAGTAGAGACCAGGCCTTGTATGTGTCCCTGAAGGTGTTCAAAGATTGATTTCCCGAGCCCTTATATATAAAGATACCCTAACTTAGGCATCATAAATCAGGTTCACGGGGTCAGAGATAATTCTCTTAAAGCACGTGGCTGACTCAAGACTGAGGGACTAGGGAGTGAGCCAAGATGGGTGCCTTTCTTGAGAACACCGTTGGAGTCTTGGAAAGTTTAGAGACAGACCCCTGTGATTTGGCCCTCAGTGTAGGAGATTTAGGGAGACTGGAGGCAGTATAGAATAAAGGTTTGAACATGATATCTAAGCTTGCTAGAACCTTCTGAGATTCTCTATAATGTGAACAGTTGTGCATCAGCCATGGCTTTTTCACTATGTGGGCAGTTAAGGTGGTGTACTCTAGCTGTGGCATATATGAGATAGTCACATATATTTTGCAATTTTTTTTTCTTAATGTGTCTCCTTTGTTGCTTTCATAGAGCCTGACACTCCACAGACATTCAGTAAGTATTTTTATAGCTGACTACAAGGCCAGAGAAGCATTGAGGGTGTTGGTGAAGGTCAAGATAGCTGTGATAGCAAACCCACACCTGTTAAATGGGCTTCCTTCTCAGTCCTATATGTTAGGGCCTATCTTATCTGGCCTGGTCCCCCTATGACTGCCACAGAAATCCACATGGATGATTTGTGGGCAGACCTTGGAAGAGGTCCATCCCAAAAAGTATGAAGGTGTTGAGAAAAGGGCCCCCAAATAATTTATGAACTTATAGTCCTCTGTGGGGCTACACTACAAATGGCTGGAGGGTAAGCATAGATTTTTAATTTTTTTAATTTTTTATGTTTTTTTTGTTTGTTTTTTTGGCAATGTTTACTTGGTAGCTCTGACTGGCCTAGAGCTCACTATGCAGACGAGGCTGGCCTCTAACTTGTAGGGAGTTCTGGTTTTAAAGGTATGCACTACTATGCTCCAGCTATACGTTTTCATCTTCCCACTCTTTTGTCTAAGCAAATAACAAGAGAGGGAAGGTTTTTGATGGACTGACCCTGAGTTTTCCAATCTGAAGCAGAGTTCTCTTTGCTTGACAAGGGAAGTCCAGGAGTTTCCTTGCTGCTAAAGGTCTGATGAGACCATTGTGTTCATCTGGCCCTTATTATTCACTAAGCCATGTTTAGTTCAAGTGCAAAATTCACTGTGGGATTTTGGGCTGATGAGATGGCCCATTAGGTAAAGTCAAGAGATGCCAAGATTGACAACCCAAGTTATTCCTCTACCCACATGGTGGATGGAGAGAACTCCTCAAAGTTGTCTTCTGACCACACACACACACACACACACACACACACACACACAGAGGTGTGGGTATGGGTGTAAATAGAAAGGCAGAATTCTTACTGACTTACTCAAATCATTGTTCACAAAGATGAGCTGAGAAGTGATTTTGATTTAGCTGGGGGAAAAAAAAACTGTTTCCCAGGATTGCTGACATGCTGTTTGCAAATAGTTGGTAGAATAGAGGGTTGAAAAGTTGCAAGCCTCCACCTTCGCTGCCATGCTCCTGATGTTTTTAAGATAGAGCAAGGAGTGCCTCTTGAACACCAAAAGAATGTGACTGGTGAGCTCATACTTCACTACAGGTGGAGGGAGAGCTACAGAGATGTTCTGTTTTTATGATGTGTATGTGTATAGTGTGCATGTATATATGAATGTGTGTTTACATATGTGGGTATATACATGTGTAGGTGCTCATGTGTGGGCAAGTGTGAAAGCCCAAAGTTGATGTCCAGTCTCTTTCTCAGACACTCTCCACTTTATTTCTTGAAGCAGTCTCTTAATAGAACCCAGAGCTCAGTGGTTAGCTCATCAACTGCACAGCTCCCGTCTCTACTGGGATAACTCACCTCCGTGAGTGCCCAGCCTTTACATGGGCCCCAGGGATCTGAATTTGAATCCTCATACTTTTGAAAATGCTTTATCTACTGAGCCATCTCCCAGACCAGAATGAATGATTCTTAGTTTTGCAATAACCAAGTGAGTTTGTTCCCCTTCTGACAGTGGAAGAACTGGATCTTGAATGGCTAAGCAGCCTGTCTAAGACAAATGGTTAAGGTAAAACAGCTGGAATTTGAACCAGGACTCTGTGGAGCCATTATACAGTAAAAGAGAATGCTTCTTCTGATATGAGCATGAAACTAAATCTTAAGGAGATGTGTTGTCTGGGCTCAGTGTTCCTGGAAGACTGGGTGTGTTCTGGGTGAGACAATTTCATTTCATTGGCCAAGTTGTTCCAGCAGCAGTAAGATCAGTATCTTCCTACTGAAAATCATAATAGACATTGCCCTGACAGTTAATATAGTGGCAGAGTTGTACTTGATAATATAATTCCTGTTACCAGTTTGCCTACTAAAGCCGGGAACCCTCTGGGCAATGGTAGATCCAGCCTTGCATTGTTACTTATTTAGCGAGTGTCATACATAACAAGACAGCATTTCCATCATTTGAAAGTGTGTAGTTACTGCCTCCCCTTCACATTGCTTCAGTATGGACTGTGACTTGTGGCTGCACTGTGACTGGCATCTAGTTTTGTATATCTGTCCTTTCCCTGGTCTCTGTTTTGGTAGACCACTTTCACTGTAGTTTAATAATAGTTTTGGCCAATGTCAGGTATAATATTTTGGCCCTCTTTTGACTACATGAAACTATGTATTTAAGAAAGGGTCATTTTCTCTGGATCCACTAGTGTGCCTGGTTTCACATAAAAAATCAAGAAGCAATACTTTTCTAGAACCAATAACTGGGAGTTAGTTAGAATTCTGTAGGGGGTGGAGCAAAGCTTTCACACTGCCTCATTGTCTAAGGCCTGGGTAGGTGCTTATCCATATTTGTTGAATGACTTCAAAAGTAAAAATACCAGAAGAACACATTTTATCCTGACTAATTTTGTTGTCTAGAAAAAAAGCCAAGATCATATGTTTTTGAGGTGAACTAAGGTGACAGATCTCGAATTTAGTTTCTTTTAATATAATTTCAAATATATAGGGAAATTTCAGAAATGTAATATGGAAGTTGTTAGACTTCTTAGCTGTATCTATCTTCATTATCAGTCTGTCTTCTCTCTTTTTCCCATGTTCTCACACACGTGTTGTTGCATCTCATAAGCTTCACCCATACACTACTTGATCCCCTCCTGCCTTACCAGAAGCGAACCGAGAGACCCAAAGGCAACTGCAAGGTGAGTGGCAGCCTTTCTTGGGCTCTCAGCAGAGGCTTTGGGAGCTGCTGTTCATGGCTGTCGGGAATCCAAAGTGGGATCGTGCATCACATTTAGTCTCTGGGTCTCTTTTATAACTTCATATTCCACAATGTTTTAGGAGACAAAATCTGTAAAATTTCAGCTGAACTATACTAACCATTTTTTTAAGGCTTTAGACAAAATATTTTTAATAAAATTATTATTGTGTTTGCATATGGTGATATGATGGGGGCACACATGCCATGGCACATGTATGGAGGTTGGAGGGCAGCCTTGTGGAGTTAACTCTCTTCCATCTTTACCTGAATTCTAAGGATAAAACTTAATTTTCCACGTTTTTATGGCAAGTACCTTGACCAGCAAAACCATCTTACTTGTCCATAAAATCATCTTTGAATGCCAGTAACATGGCCTTCTAGCCCTTCTTTGCTTTCCTAAGAAGTTGCTAATTTCTTATATTGTTTTCTTGTTTTACATGTTTCCTTGGCAATCTGTCTCTGGTACCATGTTGCTAACAGAAGTACTTCCCCTAGTGTGGAAGCAGAAGTGAACCAGATAGAATTCACAGTAAGCTTGCTTGCTCTTTGACCCATGTTGGATTCTTGTGTTACTTCTTTCCTATTCTACCCACACAGCATAAAACCCTCCCTTTCCCCTCCTCCCTCCCTAGACTTCTTTTCATTTCACAATGCGACGCTGCAGCAACATTAGATTGGTTCTGGCACAGGCATTTTGATGACCCTTGTCTCCAATCATTATAGTAACTAATAAAAACTAGAAAATGACTCTTACCCTGTGAGTCCGCTTCCAGTGAAGCTCAGAGAGCTCAGCTCTATAACTATGCACTCCGTTTTCTGCTATGTAAATTTTGATTAAAGGGAAATGTGCATACTATTTAGTTCAACGTTTCTTTTAAATTTAATCACTTCTGAATGTAAAACAATAAGCAGAAATAAAGTAGCATCGGCAACATGAGGTTATAATTCAAAGGCAGTGAGAGTCCCTAGTACTCCTAGAAGCTTCCGTTGCACATTCTGGGAGCTTTGGTTGGAGCAGAAAGTGTGGAATGACAGGAGAAATAGATGTATGCCCCATTTTCACAGTTGTGATACAAGTATAGGAGGATCTCAAAATGCCAGCTTTTGCTGGGGCAAGCAGGGGGACAAGGCAATACTTCATCCTAAAGTATACAAGCTACATTTCTGAGTTAACATAAAACTTGGAAGCTGTTGCCATGATTATGTGTATGTTGTTGAATTAAAATTTTGATTTTTAGAAAATTTTCATTTTTTTTTTTTTTTTAAGATTTCTGTGAGTCCAACTCATTTTTATTCTGTAACAGTTTTCTGAAAGGGAGCTGTGTCTTTGTCATGTTTGGGCTGGATGTCTTGTGAGTAAATAGGAGAGGGTACTAGAAGACAGATATGGTAGACTGTGATGCTGTAAGAAAATGCCTGAGACTGTGATTTATAAAGATCAGAGATGTACTCTTCACTGGCCTGGAAGCAAGAGAACCCACATTAAGATGTCTTGTCTGTCTTTAAAAGATGTCTTTAGTTTGTGTGTATAAATGTTTGCTATTTGTCCATATGTGCACATTATATGCTTTGTACTCAAGGTCAGCACAAGAGAGCATGAGAGTCTTGGAATTGGAATTATACATTGTTGGGCACTGATGGATGGGTGCTGGAAACTGACTAGTGGTCTCTGCAAAGGCAGCTAGTGGCTTTAACTACTGAGACATCTTTCTAGCCCTCATTCTCTATTGAGGTGACACCAGGGTGTCAGGGCAGGAATACAGAGAAGAAAGGAATAAACAAGAGAGGAAGGGAAGCAGGAAAGGAAGAAAGGGAGGGAGGGAGGGAGGGAGGGAGGGAGGGAGGAAGGAAGGAAGGAAGGAAAAGAGACCCTTCCTTATTCCTCTTGTTAATTTCTTTCGGGAGGACTGCCTTCTTGGTATAATACAGTATTTTTGGTTTGGCCTCAAGCATGTGTCACTAGCTGTCCAGGGACACAATGTAGTTGAAGATGACCATGAACTTCCAATCCTTCTGACTCTACTTTGCAAATGCTGAGATCGTAGATATACACCACTATGCTTGGTTTGCAAGGGGCTCTTCAAAGAACCTAGGGCTTTTTGCATGTGGAACTGTCATGTGCATAGTGTCTCCTGTTCAGCTACACCCTTGGCCTGAAGGAATAGACTAGTGAAAGTTTCTGTCCTGTCCACGGGAAGCTGTGAGGACAGAATGCAGGTGTTTCTTCACTCAGCATATACCCAGCATACTCCCCACAGGTCTGAGAGCTACATATAGAGCAGAAGCCCATGAGTCTCTCTATTCTCTTTCCCAACTGGGCCTTTATAGAGAGAAGCCAGGCTTTTTCTCACTAAACTCCAGGAAGGGATTCAAGCACCCCTTCGTTGTGGCGTGAATGTGTTCCCTCCAGGACTTGGGGTGTTTTAGAAGGCGTTTAGAAGCTTGGGACACAGTCGAGTTGGTAGCATGCTTGCTTGCATAACATGTAAGAGATCATGGAATCAACTTTCAGAATTATGTGTGGTGGCCTGTGTAACAGATTCAAGACCAATCAAGAGAGATACATGAGGTCCTGCCAGAGCAAACCAAAAGCAAATACAAAAGGAACAGTCTGCACCATTCTATCCTTTATTCAACAAATGCTTGCCTATGGCCTACTTGCCTATTTTGTGCTTATGTTGTTTCCTCATGGTCAGTGAGGAAAACAAAGTACCTGTGCCCCATGGATGCCTCTCTTTGAGGAAGAAGGAAGTAAGGGTACGGGCTGATGTGATAAGTAAACTATTGTGTGTTGGATGGATTTCAACTAAGAAGGAACGTGTGGTTGGTACTGCCGATGGGCCTGTGTGAGCTGTGTATAAGAACTGTGGAGCCAGTCAAGTCTCTTTAAATAAGGCACCATGGGGTTTAAAGGGGGTATGCAAGTTAGCCCTGCTGTTTCCAGCAGAGGGAACCATTAACACAAAGACCTTTGGTGGGAGACATGCCCTATATGATGGAAGATTGTCAAGGAAGCTGCAGTGGTGGCTTGCGTTGATGCTGGTGGAGCTTGGTGGATTAGGACTTGGGAACTTTCCACCTGTTTCTGTGAGAGCGTGTTTGTGTGCTGGGCAACAAGAGGATATTGGATGTCCTGTCCTATCTCTCTCAGCATTCCTTTACAGGGTCTCTCACTGATTAGAGATGGTTTGATGACCATCATGCCCCAGAGACCTTGCTTCTGCCTCCCACAGTACTGTGGTCACAGTTGTTCCTGACCACACCCATCATTTTAGGTATGTGCTGAAAATTTGAACCCAGGTTGTCATGCTTGCATAACGAGTAGTCTTATCTGCTGCTCCATCTCTCAAGGCCTGATTGAGATTTTAATGATCACTTTGTTGGAAACAGACCTTGGAGAGGGATGTTTGCTCACTTCTCCTGTGGAGGTAGCTGGTGAGAACCGGCAGCTTTGGAGTAAGGTGAGGTATAGTGACATTTTGGACAGTTGTATAGAGGGCAGATGCCACAGGATTTCATAATGACGTAAAGGCAGAATTTGAGAAAAAGCTAGCAGTCATTATTGATACAACTGGGATTAATAGGGCAAGAAGAGCTGAGTAGCCATGGACTGTGATTGGGAAGGAAGTTGGTGGAGCCAGGGTTCTGGGTAGGTTCAAACTGAGGTCCCATAAAAAAGGCTGTGAAGGCGGGTAGATACCTAGGCCTGGAGTTGAAAATGGCAGGTTGGTTAATGACTCCTGAGCAGAGTGCTACTCTACCTCTGACCCCAGAGCTATTTAGGGAGTACAGTCTGTTACAACTCTCCATTCTTAGGAAATGCATTGGGTAGCTCTTGAAGCTGATGCCTTCTTGCTGCTAACTGTTAGCTAGAAAGCTTTACAAGCCAGATGGAAAGCTGCATTTGGGCCCAGTAGAAAAGGATGTGATTCCGTCCTCTCTCCCAGTGTTCTCTTTGCCATAGGAAGCAACTACTATCTACAGTTGGAATAAGCATTTGAAAATAACCCAGCACTTTTGCTTTTTTCTGGTGTATGTGTATGTTTATGTACTCATGTTTGTGTGTAGCTCTGCATGTGTGTGGAGGCCACAAGGCAACCTTGGCCATCATTCCTTAGATATTGTCTGCCTTGTTTTTGTTTATTGTGACAGGGTCTTTAACTGGCCTGGAACTTGCCAAGTAGGTGAGCACCCAGGATTTACCCATGTCTACCTTATTCTGGTATTCCAAGGATGTGTCACCATACCTGGATTTTTCACAGAAGTTCTGGAGGTGGATTCAGACCCTCATGTGACCTTAAAAGCACTTTGCCTGCTCTGCCAGCTCTGCAACCCTCTCTCCACTATTTCACCCATCATTCATCAAACAGAGTTGAATTGTCTCCTGTTGTTTCTCTGTCTTAAAAGGGGATTTCTGAAATGCTTTTCACCTAGAGCCATTTGAACTCTTCTGGAGCTTTCTCTCAATGGGTTTGCAAATGCTGTAATCAAGTTCTAGCTGCTGAAGAGAGGAGGCTGGATTTGAGCCTGGGCTGGCTCTCCTGCTGGGGGGGAGGGGTGAGGGGAGTTAGGATGTAGCCTCCTACTGACTTGCAGAACATTTCTGCTCTTGGATTCTTTTCTGAAATGGGATGTGGGATGGGTTTTGTGTCTTTATCCAACTTAAGAGGTCATTGTGGGGTGAGGTGTAGGCCCCACATATTGGGCCTTCCCTAGGCTCTGCATCTTACCTCTGGCACCACTGGGAGGCATCAGAGCACAGTGTGAAGCAGCTTTAGCTCAGGTTTCTCCTGATTCTGTGTGACCTTGAGCAGGTGGTTTCCCATCCCTGTGCCTTAGTACTCATTTGATAAGGATGTGTGCTGTAGAACAGTGTCACTGCGTGGAGCCAACTGAGAAATCAAGTGTGCTGAATGACAGGTATCACCACCGTTATCACACTGTCATTCTCAACTCCCATAAGAGGCCGAAGCAGGCTTTGTTAAGTAACTTTATTGGGTTCCCCAAAACAATGCAATAATTGAGTTATTATATTTTCCTGCATTTATGCCTATATATTCATGCATGCTTCCAAATCTGTTTGTATATGTCTACAAAGCTTTCATTTAAAAATATATGGGATTATATTTTGTAATCATTGAACCTTGTTGGAAATATTTTGCCCCCTAAACAATCACTTTAATTGACCCTTATATAGGCCACCCAGATGAAAAAAATCACTTGCCTTTAATCTCAGCACTTGGGAGGCAGAAGCAGGTGGATCTCTGTGATTTCAAGGCTGGCTTGATCTACAGAGGGTGTTCCAAGAAAACAAAAAACAAAAACAAACAAACAAACAAAATCCACTTGCAGATGGAAGTTAAGAGGAAACCAAAGAACCTTCCTTAATGTTAAAACAGGGCCAGCACCAGAGTGTGTTAAAAAAGAAAAGTCTTGATGTATGTGCTTGTCTGTGTTGGTATGGTGATGGTGGGTATATTTGTGCCATGATGTGTCCATGGAAATAAGAGGACAACCTCTTGACCATCACCGTGTACCTTGTTTGAGATGGTGTTTCACAGTGTTTGCTGATGTGTGCCAGGCTGCCTTAGGAGTCACCTCCCACCATAGGAGTTCCCAGGTTGCAGAGATGCACTATGGTACCTCGCTTTTACATGAGTTCTGGGAATCCATACTTTAGAGCAAGTACTTTATCAAGTGAACTTTCATCTCCCTGTTCCCAGAGTCTGTTTTTTTTATAGCCTGAGTTGACACTGGTGTTGCCTTGGATTGCTTGAGTTTGTTTGCATGGCACAGACTAAGCCATTTTGGGGTGGGAATAAATTTTTTTTTTTTTTTTTTGATCAGTGCTACAACTTGTAGACTTGTAATCAGAAGCAGCTTATCAGCAGCTTTTCAAAGCCTGGACATTCCACAAGGAGTGCCCATGGAGGAAATAGAGCAGTCCGTGAATGCTTTCACAGTTGAATTCCGCACACATGAATTATGACAAGCTAGCTGGCTGCACTGTGGTTTGTTGTGTCTGCTCTGGTTCCTACTTTTAAAGTTGCAGTTGCATTTGGTCATTTGAAGCTTATTTTCACAGTCTGGCCAAGCCAGCAGGGTCCCAAGGCTCTGCAGGGGACATGAACCGCCTGCCTATAAGTTGGAAAGCTTGGTAGATAAGCATTTCAAGACAGCATTGCATTATACAAAAGAACTTAGGAGCTTATTTAACACACACTATTTGACTTAATTTAGATATTTAGTGGAAGGAAAAGCCTTTTATCACCACTGAGGGAAAGAACTGCCAAACATTGGGAGGCTTGGTGGAAATATTATAACGGATGCACAGACTGCAATGTATTTCCCCAACTTACATAATGGGGTGTTTAATAATAGTTGTTTCTTTGAATTTAGCACACATATATCAGACATTTCCACTTTGTAAATTATATGCTGTGGTTCAAGAAATTTCATTTATTAAAAATTGATTTTAATGAAGAAATGTACTGATTAAAAACATGACCCTCCCCCCCCCCCCCCGCCTTTGATTTATGTTTACCTTACCAGTCCAGATTCAGCATTCCTGTTTTTGACCTGCCTCCTATAAACATAAACATGAGCACTAGCTGGGTCTCCAGACCTGACCGGCCACAGCATTCAGTGGTGGGTGTTTTGTTTGGCAGGCATCGGCTCCCTCTGCAGATCTGGAGCTAGCATGAGTGGGGTTCACATCTACCATGCTACTGGGAGTAAGCTGTACATGGAGGTCTAGCGGAACATCTTGTACCAGTGTGTCCCCATCTATACAGCATACTGGTAAACATCTCAGCATGGTGGTCTCCACTTGCACACCCAAAGATGGGAAGATGGGGATAGGCAGATTACTTGGGGCTCACTGGCCAGCAGCTGAGCTGAAGTGGAGTATTCTAGGTTATTGAAGAGATTTTGCTTCAAAAAATATCATACAGATGGAGGTTATTTAACATACACTGCTTAACTTGAGATATATCAAGTGATTTTTAAAAAATTATTATCCCCCATAATAATATAAAAAGAACTGCCAAACATTGAAAGGTTGACTTGAAATATGATGGATAGGCAGAGTGCAAACATTTCATCAGGGTGGCATCTGAGGAAAATGACATTGTAGAGTGACCTTTGGCCTCCATAGGGATGCACATAAATAGAAGATGAAATGTTATCATTCGGGTAGACTGTGATCCTGTGTGACATACACAGGGAGAAGACTGTGGACGAAGTGAGTGGAAGACCCTCGTGTATATAATTCAAGAAGAAAGGGCTCAGAAGAAGTCTAATTTGATAATGTCTTGGTCTTGGACTTGCAACTCCTAGAATGATAGAAAATGAATTTCTGTTGTTTCACCCACGGGGAGCAAATGAGGATGTCCACAGGACATATGTCACTTGACAAATCCGATTCCAGAAGGTTAAATATAAGAAGGATGGCAAGAGAACACTTCTAGAGAGAAATTCCCATTCCCATAAAGACTGACAATGGAGACTGCACATGGAGGAGACCCATGTTGTCACCCACGGGAATGATAGTCACAGAGATGAGGATTGAGAGCATGAGCGCAAGATGCACTGCTAAGGAGAATGTGTGTGATCTGTCGTCATCACTGTGGTCCCGTGGGGTAGAAGGCCTCAGTGCACCAGGATGTTGAGAGTCAGCCTGGTGTAGGAATTGATGTGTGAAGCCAGGTGTTATGCTATACATCTATCCAAGTTGTATCTTCAGCTGCTAAGAGCTTGAGTTGAGGTAGATGGTGTAGTGGTATGTTATATGTTTAATGAAAATAGTCCGGAATATCAGAGATCAGAGTATCTCTCCAGCCTTTTTGTTTGTTTGTTTTTGAGACAGGGTTTTCTGTGTAATAGTTCTGATTGTCCTGGAATTTGCTTTGTAGACCAGCTGGCATCGAACTCACAGAGATCCTTCTGCTTCTGCCTCCCAAGTGCTGGGACTAAGGGTGTGCACCACCATTGACTGGCTGTTAGGCCTTGGACTCACAGAGATCCAGAAGAATCTCTGTAATCTTGAGTAATGGGATTAAAGGTGTGGGTCACTGCTCCTTGTTCTTCATGGCTTGGCTCTGTGGGTGGCTTGTCCTCTGACATTGACCAGTCACGTTCCTGAGCAGATATTGGGGCACATTATATTGGAATCATATTTGAGCCTCATCTGTAGAAAGGGGTGTTCAGCTTGGTAAAGGAGTGGCAATAGGAATTCCTAAAGCCAGTGACTGACTGATGGAAGCCATATCATTGACTTATAGGTGTTCATTCTTACAGTGCTTGTAGGCAACTTCCACACAATTTCAGAAGATACTCCTACCTGTAATAGTCTACATACTAACCTGTGGGTCATCATGTCTTCCTCCTGGATCTATGCTCACAAGGCAAACACTTTAGCAACTGAGCTAAATCTCCTACCCAAATTTAAAACAAATAAAAAAGGTTCCTCATTTCTGTTATTGCTGAAGGGATTTACAATAAATGTTTAAAAAAATTAAATGAAAACAAAGCAAACATAAAACAGATCTCTAGCTTTACCCCCAGAAAGGGTTACTACTCGCTTTTTTTTTCTTTTTTCTCCCTTTCTTATCTTTTTCTTGCCATTTAGGAAAATATACTTACTGTAGCCATAAATGCACTAATACCTTGATGAGGGGCGACTTTGGTAAGAAGACTTAAGGGTTTTGCAGTAAGACTTGGATTTAAACTCTGGTTGTCTCTTACTTATTACTTCATGTTGAATAGGTTATTTTTTTGTTACCATTTTCTGCCTCTGAAGTGGGGCTGATGAACCTTATTCCAGGGATTTTGTGATAGCCAAGCCTGTGTAACAAGCTCAATCATAGTTGCCACCACACAGCAAATATTTTAACCATGACTTTAAGAAGATTACATTTTTGTAATACAGTTTTGCTCCTTAGCAACATATCATTCAACAAATAATTTAGGGCAGAACAATGATTTGGGGGTGTCATAGTCCCTTCTACATGCTTGTTTTTTTGCAATGCCTTGTACTGTTCATTCTCAGTATGGATCATAATTTACTTGGTTTTTAGATGACACTTTCTTTAGAGTTTATGTATTACAGATAATGTGATGTATTTCTTTGTAACCTTGTACTGAAATTTCTGCCTAGTGACCTCTATGTTTTTAGGATCTATTCTGAAGGCTAAACAGGAATGGATGGGTTCTATCTACTGAAGCAGCACTAAGTTACTCTTCAGACAGGTATCTGCTTCTGCTTGGGAAACTCTTCTATCGTTTTACATTGATGAAACAAAAGAAAACAGGTATAATTATGGTGTCAGGTTCCTTGACCCAAGTCCAGTGTTGGAAAAGAAACAACCAACCAAACAAAACCCTAGTTACTTTTAGATTCGAATAAGAGAGAGAAGTTGGATGCAATGATGATCACTTCCTTGTGTGGTCCAGGTGGACAGAGACTGGTGCTGCCATCTTCACTGTCTTTAAAAAGGAAAGATTTATTAATTTTTAAAATTTTATGTGAATATGTGTGCCGAGTGTATGTATACACACCATGTACTTGCAGATGTCTTCAGAGGGCAAAAGAGGATGTTACAGCCCATGGAACTTGACTTAAAGGAAATTTTGAGCTGTCTCGTGTGGTGCTAGGAACCTGTGTCCTCTGCAAGAGTAGCATGTGTTCTTAACTGCTGAACTCTTTCTCTGGGTCCTCGGTGGTTTTTTCCCAACTCTTTTCTCCTTTCCTTGCCTCTTCTGTTCCCCTTCCCTCTCCACTGTGCAGACTCAACACTATTGGAAAGGCTTCCTGGTTGAATCCATGATTTGACCCTTCCACCTTCTTTTGGATAGTAGTGGAAGCCAGGACTTCCCACAAGCCAGGCAAATTCTCAAGTAGTAAGCTTTCTCTCTAGGCTCATAATCTCCTCCTGTAGATTCCATGCAGAAAGGCAAGGAGAGAGGACAGGGCAGTGGCTGTGAGTCAGAAGGGAGAGAGAATCCTAAGGAGCCCAAGTGGTAGAAAGCATTCCTCTTGTACAGCTTCATGGACCATGCAGCCTTCTCATCCCCACTCTCAATGTACTTGTCCCATGGTACTTTGAGTAGCACAAGATGATTGACACAGCTCCATAGTTTCTTTGCTTCCCAGGATTTGCCTGACTGCAAGCTGGAAGCCAAGAGATGTTAGAACGTGGGAGGCAATCTGGAGCTCTGAATAGAATTATAGTTCAGCATTCCCATTTGACTAGGTCTTGGGAGCCTTTCCAAGCATACTCACATTTCCCGTCAAGTTGGGAAAGATTGGTCCTCCATAGTATCCAGTGTTAGTGGAGGAGACCTGGTTTCACATAGCTGTGGCTAAGTCACTTGCTCATTTCCCCAGCCTGGATTTTTCTCATCTGCAAGATTATGATGTTGGCTTTTGCTGTTCTTGTAAGCATAGTAAGAAGCAGGATGATGACCATGAATGTGCATTGTGTACCAATTACTGCAATAAGGCTTTCCTGTGTCCCTGTAATAGAACTGGTTGTTCTCTGTAGAATACCCCTTCGCCTACTTTCTGTTTTGAGTACCCCAGTGGAAGCCACACTATGACTTCTTTCTTTCTTAAGATCAGGTCTTTCACTCCCTGAGTCTTTGACACTTCCCCAGATGATACTCACACACTACTCACCAGCCATTCTGGCCTCAGGGATGCAGAATGATGGGTCACATCCTTTTGGCCTTGGGATGGATGTTCTTTCTTTCTCAATAGCACACATTAATGAACTAGCCCTTTTCTTCTTATCTACTTACTGTTGTCTTATTTGTAGAATTTTCTGAAAGTTCTTCCTCCGTCATTTCATTGCTCACGTACTTTCTCAGTTTTAAAGACTGAAGGCAGTGACTTCGGGGCAGAGGGTCAGAGAGTGTCTAGGGGGAACTCGTCCCTAGTTGAGTCACCTGTCTGCTCAGACACTAATGAAGCATGATTACTTGACCCTGGTCAGTGTCTCTCCAGTTTGAAACTTTTAAATGGTGGAAACGCAGATTCTACTGGGGACAATTCTAAACTACTGTAGGGTCCTGTGGTTGAGCTGATGTAGCCTAGAATTTCCAGAAGTATTGGCTCCTATTTGTGGCACAATGTGTGACATGGTATTGTTAGAAAAAAAAAAAAAAAGATAGGATCTAATGCTATCATTATAGCAAAGGAAAATTCAGGCTTTTAGAAGCTATCTGATACGTGGGAGGTCTCAGATAATCGTCAGCAAAGCTGAGACATAGGGGATATTCCTACTAATTTGTCATGTAATATATTCTCACCTCTGGGACATTGTTTTCCATCTACTAAAGCTAGCTGAGGAACTATCTATGGTGGATTTTCTTCCTTAATAGGATCTGAGTGCTGGGAATAGTGACCACCATCATCAAATCTTGGCTGCTTCTAAAACCCTCATCCAGCATATCCTCGTAGTATGCTAACATTTGGGAAAACACATCTTCTCAGGTTTGTGTCCTTGTGTCTGTGAGCCCAGTATATTATTCTCTGCAATGGTGTCTCTGCCTTCTGCTGTCCTTCTCTCTCTCCAGGGACACTTAAGCTGGAATGAAGCTTGGTAACTGAGATAAATATAGTGGGAAACAGCTTAGTCGGCTTAGATTTATCTATTATCTGTCCATCCATCCATCCATCCATCCATCCATCCGTCCGTCTGTCCCTCCCTCTCTCCGTCCGTCCGTCCGTCCGTCTGTCCATCCATCCGTCCATCCATCCAGTGTATGTTTGTGTGCACTTGCACTTGACTATGTACACATGTCTGTGGAACCCAGAAGTCAACCATCTGGTGGGTGTTGTACCCATGTCGAGCCCCCCTCCCCCCAAGACCTCCAGGGATTCCGATGTAAACACAGGAGGGTCAGTTTATTTTTTGGATAGGTTCAAATGAATGCGGGCTGAAACCCTTTATTCTGGTGCAGCAGAGGAATTTGGCCCCAAGGTCATGGGTGGGAGAGGATTTTTTAAAGAAAACATATATAAGTGGGGTATTATACGTATTGGCATTTCAGGATTGGGTAAAGGGATCTGTGATACAGTAATTTTTGGACACTATTGGCTGAACCTTTGCGGGAACCCAAGCTTTGAATCTATTGACTGAATTTTCGGTGCAAAACCAAGTTTTTAATTTATTGGCTGTCAGCCACATTCCTGATATTTTTCCTAGATTTTTCTTAGATCTGGGCCCTGAAACAAAGTTCTGCAATGGTAAATCTATATTTTCACAGTGTCCTCTCCAACCTTATTTGTTGGGCTAAGGTCTCTCGATGAACTTGGAGCCTACCAATTCAGATAGACTGTGGCTAGAGAGTCCTAGGGATCCCCAACACACAGTGAAATTACAGGCACTTGCTGCTCCCTCCAGTTTATTATTGTTGTTATTATTATTAAGTTTTATTAGTATTTTTTGTTTATACATGAGTGTTTTGCCTATGCCATGTGTGTGTTTGGTGTTTTTAATATCCAGAAGAGGGTATTAAATCCGTGTGTATGTGGGAATCAAAGGTGGGTTCTCCGGAAAAGCAGCCAGTGCTCTTGATCACGAGCTGTCTCTCTAGCCACCTATCTGAAAGTGCTGCCCCCCCACCCCCAGGTCATTCCAAGGATTGAATTTAGGTCCTCGGGCTTGTTTTTTGCAAATACTGTATCAGCTGAACCATTTTCTCAGTCTTGCCTTTTGATGGAACTTGGACATGAACTGACAAACTACTTTAGGATTGAGAGTATTTGCTCAAACAGATTTTTTTTGCCTCTACTTTTGTTCCTTAAAGTAATTTATAACAGCAACACATTGTACTAAGATAACTTTTGTTTCTTATTCGACTATTAGGGTACAAAGAACTCTCCAGAAGAGAGATTTGGCCCAAACACAGTGGGATTTGATGGTGGACTCCACAGAATATTCTGGTGACTTCATGTGACCAGTGCTTTTTACTCTCTGAAGGACCATTGGTTTTCTCAAAAATATTTTATTTTTTATGTCTTCTGATTCATATTTACTCCCTTTCCAATGATGGAAGGAACTGTATTTTTATATTCAAAATCAATTTAAGATGATAAATTACAGTATTTCACCTTCACAGGAGCCACTAAGCACTTACTAATTTTAAAGCATGCAGAAATCATCACTCAAAATGGCCACCAATTCCATACCCTGTGTGGTTTCTCCATTCTTTGTGATGTTCCATTTTTCCTCTCTTATCAACTATTATGTGGGTCATGTGACTTCTTCCCAGAAAGCATGGTTGTTAGGAATCAACATGGCTTCCTCTGGTGCTGTTGCTGGCTTCTCCTTCTGTGTTCCTAGTGGGGGAAACCAAAACAGTCTGCTCTTTCCCGCCTTCTGCTGGACTCAGCATTTTATTTTCTACCTTTTAGTAGCATCATATTTATCAACAGTGTGATTCTTGTTCTTGTGTAGTAGAGAGCCTTGCTTATTACTCCAAACCTAGCTCAGGCCTTTGAATAAAAATATAGGTTCTCCTCCCCCATGTGAAGATGAAATAGTGTAATTTGTTTACCACCTTGAGTTGTTTACCACAGACTGGAAAATATGTTTTGAATTTTAGATTGTGAAAAACAAGTGTGCTAGCTATCAAAAAAAGCTCTCCCTTCAAATAAACATGTTTAGAGAAGGAGACACAAAACAAAATACTTTATCATGGAAGTCTGGTCAATCAAATATGTTTACCACAGAAACTTTATAAAGGACCCAGATGGCAGCCAGCTTTCTGTTCACTTACCTGTCATTTCAAGCTCCCGTGGGCCTTAGATGCAGAGACACCACCTTCTCTGCCAGCAGGCAGCCAACCTTAGGCAATCCTGTGGCCTAGCTAAGCTCAGCTTGCTATGTGAATGGGCTAAGGGACTTATACCTTCTGTTGTTGAATTGGATCATGAGTGGAGGGTACTTGTGAAATTGAGCTTTGGATGATGGAGTTTTTTTAGTAGCCACTATCATAGTTTGGCTGCCAAGTAGGCTTGTGGGGACTCTTCCTGGCTCCTTTAGGAGTCCCAGATGAACATCACGTGGGAGGCCCTCTGTGCCTTGAACTATTGTGTAAGTAGTGTATAAACTATGAATCATCATCACCTGTCTCACACCCATCCCATGAGGGAAATGGAAAGCCCAGATGAGAAACCGAGAAAGAACTAGGGCTTCTTCAGTAATGTATATATGGATTTTCAGGGTCCTGCGTACCACCAAAGCTCTCAGCCAATGCTACTCGGGATGTTAGTGGTGTATTTCAGTGTTGGGGAGCTAGCTGCAGAGGAGTAGCACAGATAGAAGTGATTCAGTGGGAGGCTGCTAACCTGAGGAGGTCTCCAGACTTGAGGATTGTAGGGGTAGAGTAAGCCTGTGGGCAGTCACTCACATTTGACCATGGCCACAGATGTGGAGGGAATAGATGAGACTTTCACGAATGGACTGAACAGATCTGCCATTGCTGTGACAGACATTCAAGAAATAGAAAAGAGCAAAAATTTATTTTATCTCATGGATTCTGTCCATGGTTAGCTGTCTTCATTGTGGGCCTCAGATGAACATCATAACCAGGAGCATAGCCAAACAAAACCTCCACTCCTTGGCAGACAGGAAACAGAGGCAGAGAAGACCCATCCTTCCATGGCCTAGCCCCCAGTGACCTTCTTCACCTAAGTTGACCACACTTCCTGCTTTTTACCAACCCTCAGTAATACCATTATAATATATATCCATCAAGGGATTAATATGGTGATTAAGTCAGAACCTCTCAGAATCCAATTATTTCTCCCAGACCCATAAACACATGTAAGGAAATCAAGCACCCAATACAACTATGTGAGGGATATTTCTTTAAAAGTTATAGCAATTAAATAAAATAAGCCTATAGTGTTCAGGTAAACATTATTCCAGTTTTCAAGTACAAAGGAACTTGAGTATTACACCCACTGAGTGGGAAAGCTAGAGTGAAGCTCGGCCTGTTCTGCAGCCCACACTTCTCAGTACTGTACTATACTGGTTTGAAATGTATGGAAGCTCCCAGGAGAAGCAAGTCTGTAGTCATTCACTCAAGACATACATGTGTTCAGCGTCTTAGTCCTGTCAGAGCTGACTGAGCCTTGGCCTTGCTGTCACAAGGACCATCTTCTGGTGGCCACACTGAAAGACAGAGTATAGATAGAAACTGTGGACCTAGTAATAAGTAATAATACCAGGAGAGGTATATAGTAGGCTGCCCTTCACATTGGAAGGTAAATGTCATATGGCTGAGGTGGAAGCAGTGGTCCTTTTGCATAGGCTCATGGGAGCAAGGCTTTTGGCAAATCCAGACATCACAGTATAGAGATTGGTGGCATCTTTTTGTAGGTAGGTGGATGCCAGCATGGAGGCTGTGAGGAGGGCATTAAATTGGCTCCAGCAGAGACTCTAGCTCTTTGCCTGATGGGGAGAACATGCCTTCAGAAAAATGAGAGGGATATGTACACGGATAAAGGCAAGACTCCACTTTCGCAGGGCTGTTGTTTGGCATGGGTTGGGGATGTGAGTGTTGAGAGGTGAGGAGGGTTTGGGAGGATTGCATATTGCTCTGCCTCTTTCTTGAAGAGGGACTAGGTTCCCTAGTTGGACCTGAAGCTTCTTAGCAGGACTCAGTTCAGGAAGTGTTAGAGGTCATGGAAGAACTCTCATCAACCTTCACATTTCAGAGGGAATGTCCTGTGTATTCTGTTTTGTGTGTGCAAGGAAAAGAGAGACAAAACAAACCAGAAAGAATCTTGTTAAGCCTTGGTGATCTAGAAAAGTAATTATGGAAGCACCATATTCTTCCTGTGGTATAATTAATCTAGTGGATTCAGTTAAAACCTTGTTTTTGAATATAACATACCAGAACGTTCTCTGATGAGTTGAAAAAATTCTTCATAGCATTTAGAGCACTAGTGATTAGTTCTTGGGAACTTAATTGCCACAGTATTGGTGCTGTGACCCATCTGAGTAAATAAGATTACAGTGTTCACTAGGGTACTAGCACCTCGGGACTTCTGCTTACTGCTCATTGAGAGCACACCTGAGTTATTGTTGTTTCCCTAAAAAGAGCAGTGTTATTTGTTCTTCTCTGAGCCTCCATAGTTGAGGCAGATTGGCGTTTTATTTATGAACTGACAGCACGCCATTTTCTTCTTCCCCTCTGCCAATGTGCTTTTTGAACTGGGTTCACTGTTGTCAGAAAGTTATTCACAGGGTGGTGATGGAGCCTGCTCCGCCCACCTCTGTTCCCTTTCTATTTTGGTGCCATTTGCAACAAAGGAAACGAAGTTAGTAAATTAGTGCAGGCTTGGAAGCTCTCAAGCTTATTACTTCTCAGGTTGTGTAACCAGTTAGGCACAGTGGGCCCACCCCTCCTGTAGCACCTGGGTACTGAAGGGAAGCTGCCGAACCTTAGGAGATGCCCTTGGTCAAGGGGCTCTGGGTCTTCTTACTAATCTTATTTGCATGTTTAAAAAACAAAGCAAAACAAAAACCAATCCCTCACTGTTTGGTTGGATTTATAATGAAAAGATTTGGCATGTTTGTGTGTATATACATGTTTCTATTGTGTGCACAAAATTGTAGGTTTTATATTCTTAAACCAAGGGATACTTGATAGGCAGCATATGGGATGAGACCTTTGAGTCAAGGGTTTCTAAAGGAGATGGATGGCTTGTACTTCTTGTCAAACAAAAGGGACAAGGGCATGCCGGGTTCCAACCTGAGAAGGGGATACAGGCAGGCAGGAATTGTGAGCAAAGAGGGATTTAGTCAATCTGCAGAGCCTGTTCATTGGTTACACCCCACTGGAATCCAGAGGGAACCTTCTGGACCCAGACCTGGTTGGGAAGTGTTGGACAGTAGAGAACCATTTCTACATCTTCTAAGGGTAACTTCTTTGTATGTTATGCTGCCATGTTTTCCACTCTGAGAAACTCAGAAAGATGTCCAAATGGTTCAAATCCTCTAACCTTAAGCATGGCTGAATGAGAGGGCATCTAGCTTCATAGCAGAGATTCTCACCAGGAATACCAGCCTCACTTGAGAACTTTCTAGAAATTCCGAGTCTCTATGTTAGATCAACCTCCTGAATAAGAAACTAGGGCCTGTCTTTTAGAAAGCCCCATGTAGACCCTATTGCTTGATCCAAATGGAAAACCACCCCTGGGGGCTTATGGACAGAACCTCATTGGAATGTAAGCTTGGAAATGCCTCATGCATGAATTCATTGCTTGCAATTCAGCTGGCCCTCAGTCCTCCCTTTTAGGATAGACAGTCTTCGTAGAAATGGAATCCTGATTACATGCAGACCTTGGGGGAGGGGGCAGTCACTCAGTGCAGTCCACGCTGTCGTTAATTTCCCACTTCTGCTCTCAGCCAGAACCATGCAGGGCGGTTCCCAGGCAACCCAGGGTTTGGGAGGTTGTTTTTGAAAAATAGATGCAAACCCTGCCTGTGCTGTTGTTGTTTTGCGGGTGCCTGGCAGTGTTTGGTAAACAACTTGATTGCTGGGTCCTGGCCTCCGGGGAGCCTCAGCTGCTCTTCCCAGCTCCCTGCAGACTTTTGTACCAAGCAGTGATTGCTTCAGGGGAAAATAAACAGGGAGAGCAAAACAAGAAAACATCTCCTTGTTTTGTTGCCACTTCTACCTGTTTTTCTCAGAGCTGTTTTGCAACCAAGAGCCCGGAGCTTTGGTTCTTTTGCTTTAAAAAAACAAAACAAACCAAAAAAACAAAACCAAAAAAAAATTCTAAACAAAACAAATCAGATTTCCATAGGCCTCCCTTCTGTGTGGCTAGACAGTGGCATTTGGAAATAGTCACAGGACTTGCAAAGCCTTGGAAAGGAGTTACTGACCACTGCAGGATGTATGCATTTTTAAATATGTAAATGGAAGGGAGAAAGCTTCATTCTTTCTAATGACCCCCAGAGTGGTAATCTGGCTTTTCAAATCTCTAGGAAAACAGATTGAATATGGCACAATTAATGTTTGAGCACTTCTAGGCTTTCTCTAAAATATTTTAATGGGCTTTTAATTTATTGCAGCTCTTGATTAGCAGGTTGGAGCAATGTTACAGCTGACCTCCTAGGCTCAGTCAGGCCTCTTTGGGGCTGTAGGGAGTGGAGAAACAATGGCCCTGAGGTGCTTACAGCCGGACCTACCCAGGAATGAGCCCCTAGTGTCTTGGCCTGGAGAGCTCAGAGAGAGATGAAGCAGACTGCATTTACCTGGTGTGTCTGGTAGACTTGCAGATCTCTGATCTGATGGAGAATGTCTGTATGGAGGGCAGGGATCTATTTCTGAAGCTAGTGCCTCAGTTTAAATGTACCACCCTGGTCCTGATTATTGACGTAACGATGGTCTGAAGAAAGAACAAAGGAACTAGAGTAAGAAGTCTAGGACTTGTGTGTGTGTGTGTGTGTGTGTGTGTGTGTGTGTGTGTGTGTGTACACGCATGTGCGTGCGTTCACATATTTAAACTTTTTGAGACATGCCCTTTGCTCTGTTAATGCATTTTCCTGTTTTCTCTCCAGCCCCCATTATTTTGGCTCAGCACTACATATTGAAATCAAAGAACTGTTCTCTGAAATAATTTTCTCTTAGCTTACCATTAATATCTCAGACTGCCTTATAAAGAAGTGATAAACTCCCTTTGTCTGGAAGGGCCTCTATTCACCTTCTGTTTTAAAAGATAGTTTTTCTGGGTATACACTTCGAGGTAGACAGCTTTTGCCTCTGGGCAGTGTTCTGGATAATTTATTTGGATATCTCTCTTTCTTTGGTGTCTGTATTTTTTTTATTTCTGAAGCTCAGAGCAGTTAAGCGTTTTAGTTAGTTCAAAGCCAAGTGGAGACAGTTTCTGATTCTGGCGGATGCTCAACCACCCTTCCCCCAACACACAGCCAAACATAATTGTCCTGTAAACCACAGTGGTACTTGGTTCTTTACTTTGGGGTATTCCTGGTTACTCTACCACATTTTAAGTGAAGCACAACAGAGTTGCTGAGCAGAGAGAGTCCCAGGCTGTGGTTTGACCCACCTGTGGCTTCACTGGAAAGCTGCCCTTCTCTTAGGAAAAGAAAACCCTTTGAGGCAGCTCCTGCTGCTCAGTCCCCACTCTAGGTGCTTTGCTGCCTCTTTACTCATTGCCTAACCCCAGGCTTGTCAGTAGGAATTTGTACTTTGCCATCCATTTCTGTTCCAGTTTCGAATTCTTTCTAAAACTTGCTGAAGACAAAGTTCCTCTAAAACGGAATCAGCTGACCAGAAACTGTGCTTAACTCTGCCTCCTCCTGTGTTAGCTGGCTCTGCTCTTGTACTCCGGGCTTCTGAATTGGTCTAGAATCTGAGACAAAAAAGCTTCTTCCTCCCTTCCTCCCTTCCCCCTTCCCTCCCTCCTCCCTCCCTCCCTTCCCCCTTCCCTCCCTCCCTCTCTCCCCCTCCCTCCCTCCCTCCCTCCTTTCCTCCCTCCCCTCCCTCTCTCCCTTCCCCCTTCCCTCCCTCCCTCCCTTCCTCCCTCCCTCCTTCCCTTCTTCCCTCCTCCCTCCCCTCCCTCTCTCCCTTCCCCCTTCCCTCTCCCTCCCTTCCTCCCTCCTCCCTCCCTCCCCTCCCTCCCTCCCTTCCCCCTTCCCTCCCTCCCTCCCTCTCTCCCCCTCCCTTTCTCCTTTTCTTCTTTGCCTCCTCCCCCTCCTCTCTTCTCTTCCCCCTTCTCCCTCTTCTTTCTCCTTCCTTAAATATAAACTATTAAGGATATTAGGTGCTATATTGGAACAATTCTGGAATTCTCCTGGGAGAAAATCCAGTTAAGTGTATTGGTCTGTGGCAACAGATGTTCTAGAAACCCTATTCTGTGTTGCTATTTGCCTGGTGATTGTGGGTGCTCCAGCTCTTCCCAGTCTTTAAAGGAGGTTTTCCTGAAGAAAGGTTAAGTGTCTTCTAGGAGGTCTCATAGTCAAGACTCAACTGAGTCAGCCTGATTCAGAAGCCTTTGTCTGAAGGCTCTTGAATTTAGGATTTGAAACTTTGCATTCATGCAGTGGCTTGGGAAAGTACGTATTTCTGAGAGCAAGCTTTATAGAGCCCAGGCACTGGGATTCTCGTGCTTTCGTGTCTATATTAGATGCTGGGTAACACAATGCCTATGATTCTATTCTATTTTATTCTGTTGTTCTAGTTTGTTCTATTAATTTTATTCTATTCTATTCCAATCCAATCCATTACATTCTGTTCCATTCCGTTCTATGTGTATGGATGTTTCACCATCATGTATGTCTATACCACTTGGATGTGCATACAAAGGTCAGAAGACTATTTCAGATTCCCTAGAATGGTTGTTATAGATAATTTGGGTGCTGGGGATCAAACCAGAGGTCTCTGAAAGAGCAACCAGTGCTCTTAACCGCTGAGCTATCTTTTTTCAGGCCCTATAACACACTTCTTATGAAATGAAATAATGATTGTAAAATCCTTTAGACAGTGTCATATCTAGCTGTCCATAGATGGCAGTTCTATTTTAGGAGATGCTGATTTACTAATTGTAATTTTTTGTGTCATCTGTTGACTAAACATCTCTATGGAATACCTTTTATGCAACAGCACTTTTCTGGGATTTTTAAAGTGATGGACAAAGCCTTTATCTCATGGTGTTGATGTTCTAATGAGGAACACAGATGAATATACAAGGCAAGGGTTTGCAAACAATGCCAGCAGTTCTTGAAAAAGCATGTAGGATGATATGGTTAAGGCTAAGAAGCAGATAGGCTTAAGTAGGTGAGCAGGACAGGCTCTTGAACAGGCTTATGCCCCTAATACTCAGAGATGAGAAAGCTCACTCTGTATAAGGAAGACTAGGGCTAAGAGGGGCACCAGATGTGTGGCTCACTTTGAGCATAAGGAAGTCTTTGGGTCGTCTTGGTTGTGATGAGGAGCTGAATTGGTACTTGAGTTTGTATTGGGGAGTAAGAGAAAACAGAGAACTGTGCTTAGATTTTACTTAGAGAATGAGGGACCCTAGCATATGAATTTTGGCTGTGTGAGATAGAGTCCATAGCTTTGAAGAAACTCTCTAAGTCTGGGAGATAATTTGGATCTTGGACTCAAGGATATTTGTGATGGTTGGAGCATAGGACTTGCCATTTGATTTCAGTGTGGTCTTCTATGGCAGTCACCATTTCTTCCAGCAGCCTGTAGAAATGTAGTCTCAAGGTCCACCTCAGACATACTAGGTCATTCTTGAGAAGCAAGATCCCCCAGTCATATTGAACAAATTTCAGTGATACACAATTTGAGAAGGTCTGATCTGGAATACTCTGGGAATGAGTTTCTCTGGAGTTGGTACTGTGTTCCGGGAAGAAGAGAAGCCTCTTGTGGATACCCAGCGGATGCTGTCTGCCACTGGCTGCCAGCTCAACAGCGATAGGTCCTTGTAGCAGAGTTAAGTCTTTCTAAACACTTGCAGCACTCAGCCCACAGCCCATCTTTGGTGTTGATAACAGTTTTGTGTAAGAGTGATTTATGTCATAAACCTCTTAATTATAATGTCAGAGGATAAGCTAATAGTTCAAGTTTCTTAAAAATAATCATGTTTTATGATAGAGGCAAAGAATGCTATGAGGAGGTAGGTGAGCCCTGGTTAATACCTCTATTTGCAGGTGATAGTACTGGAATTTTAAGATCTTAAAGGCTCTTCAGGTTACACAGTTGAACAGTGCTATTCTGAGGCCAGATTTGATGCTCTTCAATACTGAGCCCTTATCAGTGTGATGTGTCCTCTCTCAGTGGAAATATGTACATGAGTGAGGTCCTTGCAGAACTCAAGACTAACTCAATATTAAAATGGAATTATTTGTAAAGTTATGACTTTTTCTATTACTAGTTTCTTTTTTATAATTATTATTATCTCAAACGATTTTAATTCATTAGGTTTTTTTCCTTTTTCGAGTGATTTTTTTTTTCATCCTTTGGCAAGCTTTATCTAACAAGAAAAGATGCTTTTATTTATGTATATAAGGTTCAACTTAACATGGCTTTGTATTACTCAATTTCTTTCCAATAGGACATGGTGCATTTGAAATGTTGAACTATTTAAAAAGATGATAGAAATGTCTAAGTTAGTAATGGCCTTTGTCATTTTAAAACAGCTTCCGGGTCCTGCTTGTGAGTGTCACACTGTTACAATGGTGCTTTCCCCATGTCTAGAATGGTGTCTCTGTTTCTGTTTTTAAGTTTAAGGAAGTAGTGGTTTCAGAAGTTACATCTTAGTTATGCATAAAAAACATTTTTTGTGTTTTAGCATCCCAGGAGCTTCTGCTGACAATCCCAGTTTCCGAGGGAATTCTTTGGGCCATGGTGAGGGCTGCGCCCACGTCTCTGACTTGCCTTCGGCCATGAATGGATGGGTGTGATGCCTGTTGGCCAAAAGGGTGAGTGGAAGTAGTTGACTATTTATTTGAAAGTTACAAGACCAAAAAAAAGAGTCATTGAAGACATGAAGACCATGAACCAGGAAGGTAGTAACAAACACATCTCTGAGAGCAGGGACACAGGATGGTGTTTATCATTGTTTAACCGTTCAGGATAATTCTCAGGAATTTAAGGAAGGACATGAGGGAACTTGGATTTTTGTTTTAATAACACTCTGAAGCATAGGTGATCAAAATTTTGGATGGAGTGCACCATTGTCTAACTGCTTTTTGAGTCCCCTGCAATACAGCGCTGATTAACTCATCTGGCGTTCCAGTTTGCTCACAGAGAGGGTCCCAGGCATCAGCCCTCATGTAATGAACTCCTAAAAATGCCAGAGGGTTGCAAGCTTTGGTTTCTCAACAGTTTTCTTAAAAAATTTCTGGGGACTTTTCCCCTGTCACCTGCCTCATCAGGTCATTCAGGGAGATGTTATAAGGGATGTGCTATTTTCCTGTTATGTATACTTTCCGTATATGATACCATCAAACGTGTTCCTAAGAAACCAGTGGCTTTCCATGTAATAATGAATAACTGACTTGCCCTTAACACCTAGTCATTCTTTGAGGCAGAGTTTTTTGGGAAAATGTCTAACATTCTGCAGTAGCTTTGTCCTAGAATAGAACAGATTTATGAGAACCATTTAGTGTCAGGTATTCATTGAGTGACATGAGGTGCTAAGAGCCATTGGCATAAACCCATCTCATTATTGGAATTGTATTCAAAACACATTTAATTGGGAGAAGCGTAATAGAGCAAAAGGAACACATATTCAAAGTTAGCTAATAATATATAATCTCTTTTCTTTGATTCCTTGTATTTCGTACAAATTGTGGTGGTGGATTAGATGCTGTCTGTGCTAACCAGGTTCTAGAAGCTGTCTGCTCAAACCTCCTTCATTTACAGATGGTACTGCAAAAGCCCACCCAGGCTGAGTGGGATGTTGATGTTCCTGGGCTTAGCTGAGGAATGGAACAGGGCTTGGTCCTCATCGGACCTCTCTTCCCAGGAGAAGTCTTCTGTTCATGTGTGTCTCTTGAAAACACTGTTATACGTTCAGGTCTTTGGGACAGATTTTTGAAGATTTTACTGCTAGGGAGCATGTTGACGGAGCGTCAGGCAAACAGCTAGTTCCACTGTAATATCCATCCTGTCCTTCAAGAGCCTGTTGGCTTTCACATTTCTTAGCAGACTAGTCACACTTTTCACTTCATTTACTGTGGCCAGAGAGGGAGAAAGTACCCTTTTATTTTCTGCACAGTAGTTTTTCTTCCATTGACAAAAAGTACGCAAACAGTCAACAGTAAACAAAAGACAAGATATCCCCAGTATAAAAACAAAATGGCCAGTGGAGTCATGGGGCCCATTAGAGCTGAATAAAGTCTTAGATAACTTTTCAGAGTCCTAAGCCAGGCTTGGGTCCCTTGCAGAGGTCTTCTGACAGCCCTCTGATAGGCTTCGGTGAAGGTTCTGCAGATTAGTGAGCAGAAGGCTCCCATGAAGCATGCATACAGGTGGAATTAAAATAAAACTTTAATCTGGAGTGCAAATGAGAGTTTGGGATTCTGAAGGTTTGAAATGTCACCGAGCTCAGCCTCTCTTACCTGTCTCCTCTGACTGTAATACTGAGAGTCTGACTCAGTATCGTTACCATGAAATTGTTGTATGAAATTGAACAAAAACACACGAATAGGCTTAATGACTCATCGGCCTACTTTGCTTGTCAATTTCAATTGTTGACTATCGGAAAAATCAGTCTGAAGAACTGTAATGAAAATTGCTCTTTTGAAAAAAGCAAACTACTGATAGCAATGTTAGTTTTTATAAAGAAAGAAATGGTTTGTATTTCTCAGACTGCAATAAACTTCCCATGTCTGTGATTTTAATAGGAAGTAGAGGTCCTGTGAACTGCGACATTCATTCTGGTATTTTCTTCCACCCCCAAGTTGGCTTTGAGGCACACAGCAAAGGATGAGTTCTCTGTGATGCAGGGGCTTGTCCTGCTCAGATGCTGCACACCTGAGTTTTGTGCCTTTTACATCTTAGTTTATTGAGGAACCAAATGATCACTAGTCATTTGGAGTCTTTAATCTCAAAAGCAATGCTTATTCTGAGTGAGGCATTTCCAGGAAGATGTCCTCACAGTAAAGCAGGTCAGCTCCACAGGGTGGCTGGTTAGAAAGGCACATCACCTGCTTTGGGTTCAGGGGGATGAAACTGAAATAAATGGTTTGCACAAATACATCATTATAGCAACAGTTTTAGGGTCAGAAGATGGGTAATGAACTAATCTCCGCTAGCAGTAAACATGGCTGGGTAACTAGGGATGAGGATGGACGCTCTGTTTGTAGCTGGTGGCTCCTTAAGCCACCATTCACCTGGCAGACCTCTGCGTTGCCTTCTGTTTGCCTGGTGTGAGCATGAAGCGTTAGTTAATGTCATTCCCTGTCTGAAGCATGGAGTGAAGAGTGGCTAATTCTGTTGCATATTTAATAGGCAGCTAGCCATGGTTATTAATAAATGTGATAATAACATTCTGGATTTGCATAGTGTTCCTGAGAAGATTGATGAGGAATGGCAGAGGTTCTGGCTTATGTGTCACGCTGTGCTCTGGCCCTGTCTTGTCCTTATCACCAAACTCTCCACAAATCTGGTGACACACTCATTCTAAGCACTAAGCGAAGTGTGTGATTTGCTCAACTTGTTCATTTTTCATTTACTTGTGTACAGTTTCTCTTTGTGTGTCTCTGTATGTGCAGAGGCCAGAGGTCAACCTCATTTAGCATCCACCTTGTTTTATGAGACTGGGTCTTTGTTTGCCTGGAACATGCAGAGAAGACTAGTCTGGTTGAGTCTGTTTCTACCTTTCCAGAGCTGAGATTACAAGTGCAGCTTTTATATTTGATTACCAGGGACCCGAACTCGGGTTCTCATGCTTGTGCGGCAAGTGCTTCACTGTCTTTTCTGTCTTATAGTTTCAGTTTGGTTTTGATCTCTCTCGTGATTACATTCTTAACTTTGACTTGCAGAGAAGTAGAAATGTGGAAGATACAGACCGCCTCACAAGTCAGACAAGAGGCTGCTTATTTTGTGAAGCTTGGCATCTTTGCTTTTTAAGTAAAACTTAAGAGCAAACCCTACCCCCTCCTCCCTTTCTGTATTTTTCTTTCTTCATTTTTTTCTCTTCTGACTTAAGGAGGGAGTCATGGCCGTGCAGATTTCAGGAGAAGATCTAAGCAGTTGCCAGAAGTCTGAGACAGGAGTGCAGGCCGACACATCCTTCTCTGAGACACCTTCCGTTGCAGCCTGTCATTGGGCCAAGCCAATTGGTTGTGCTTAAACTTTCAGTCTGTGAAATTTTGACTTTGAAAAGTAATTTCAGCAATTTAATAAACTATATAATATGTTTTATAAGCCGGAGCGAATGATCTTAAGTATTTTGGTCTCTTTCATAACACAATGAAGCTAATATTGGTAAAAATACAGATCTTCTCTCATGCCATAAAGAGAAGCGAGATTTAATAAGCATTTATAAGCACTGGCAGCTGCCTATCAGATTGTATAACTTGGGCTCCAGCATGTGGAGACAGTGTCAACTTAAATTTTATCTCCCCAGTATTTTCAACACGTTTATTTTTCTTCCCTCTCCAGTCCCTAACCTAATATAAGTAATGTAATCGGCCGAATATTTTCCACATAGCTAATTGGCTAAGAGCCAGTGATAGAAGCCATTGTCTGGCTTGATGAAGATCAGAAATTAACATGACATTTTCATGGAGGTAATAGAATATATTAGTGATGCATTCCTTCAGTGTGGACAGTGTCCATCGTTTCCTGCCCATGAACAAGGCAGGATAACCATGAACAACCCTCCAGCCTCACAGCAGTGGCCAGCTAAGCCATGTCAAGTGTGCTGTTACATCCTTCAGACAGAACTAGGAAGCACATGAATGAATTATTCCGTTTGTCAATTAAAAAAGAAAACCCACCGACTACTATTGTAAGATTAAATTCCAATTAGAAGATTGCATTTAATTCAGAAGCTGTAACATTATTTTAATGAATTCTGTTGGAGGCGACAGTTTATGTGGAATAAATTTATATGCTGTAGGTAGATATAAATTCATTGGATAATGTTAAACATGTTACTTCATATATATTAGCTGTGAAATTTATTTCTCTCTAGTTATGTCCCCAAGGAGGTGGCGTCAGAGGAAAAACATAACTTCAAAAAAAGACCCTTTCTGATACTTGCTCACAGTCGTTTCTCACTCTCATTTTTTTAAAACCTGTTAGATTTCTGCATTAACTAAATTTATGATTCTTGCTGTATGCTATTTATAAAATTGAATATAGGTTTTATGATATAGGAAATTAGGCTAGGAATCAGAATATGACCCAACTTTGTAATAAAGGTGATCTGCATTTATATTGCAGGTATTTCCCATTTCTCTCTAAACCCCTTGTGGGATTATATAAGCATTTTCCTGGACATCTAATTTGCTTTAGAATAAACTTTTAATCTATTGGGTACTTTTGTTCCTTTGACACCTATACATACTTCTTGCCTAAATCAAGGATGGTGAGCAAATTGTAACATAGGATTTTATCATTTCCCTTTCTATTCCTGTGCTTGATACTGGCTGTCGATTAGTCTGTAAGAATTTTCTACATTCAGTCTTATAGGATATCAGTTCACCATTTGTGATATCATTGGTGTCATCATTTATAAAACAGGTAGCTTTAGGGAAGTCTTATATGCCCAGTTCACCCCTATCTGGTACACAGTCACTGAGAGTTCAAGCTTCTTAGGTCAGTATAAGGATCCTATATATGAGGACCAGAGAACCGGCCCAACAATCCTGAGTTCAGTTCTAGGAACCTACCTTAAAAGCTGCTTGTGGTACCATACATCTGAAGTATGGCATATCTACAGGGAGACTTGATACAGGATTGCTCAAAAGCTTGCCGGCCAGCTACCCTGGTATATGAAGTACAGATCAGAAGCAGCTAGAGAAGTCGTGCCTCAACAGGAAAGTATACATGTATATATGTATACACACACATACATATATGTTTATTGTGCTGAGGATTAAAACCAAGGCTGTGCTTAGCAAGTAAGTGACATCCTTGGCCTTTTGTTTTTCCGAGACAGCCTTGTGCTATGTCGTCCTCTCGTGTCTAACTTCTGAGTTTTGTGATTACACCCACATTCACAGAAGAGTTTTTGGCAGACAAACCTGCACCTTGCCCCCTGAGTCTGCTGGGTAGCTTATTTTCCCCGTCTTCTGGTCTTTTGGAGAAACATTGTGAGGTTGCGGTATTCATTTGTTTTTAGTGTTTGTGACTTTGGAGAAGGTAAGAGGGGGAGGCTGTTCTCACCCCTCTTTCACCTATGTGTCAACCCTGGCTCTGACTTGAGGAAGTGGTGGTGTGAGAACTGGAGACTGACTTTCTACAGTCTTGTGTCTCTCGGGAAGGGCGGTACCACATATGCCAGGTGCTGAGCCAGTGGGATAACTCTCTTACACTTTCCCTTTCTGGTTAACCTTGCTTATCAGTAAGCTGTACCAAGGAGGAAGGCAGTCAGCCTTTAGATTTTACGTGATGACTTCCGTGATGCAAAATTCTAGGAACTTAGACTTATTCCACATTGTTCTAAAAAACACTATTTTCTGTTAACTTGGTTGGGGCTAAGCACAGAGACCATGGGAAGGAAATTTCCATCTTGTTTAATATGCAGGCTGCTGAGCTGCCTGCTGAGAATTGCCATCATTTTAATTCCTTCTTAAAGAAAAATGAGCAATTAGCACATTTAAGCTATCATTTAGTTAATGTACATTTTAATTTTATTTCAGTGTGCTGTGTGTTATTATTTTTGTTGATTATGCCACCAGAATTATTGAAAGCAACTGCAGGTGAAGATGTGGGCTGTCCATCTCTCATCCCTTGTTCAGAGGGTAATACGTTGACCTCGGTCAAGGATGACCAAACTCATAGACCTCTGGACATGTTCTACTCTGATGGTGGCTTAGATTTCTCACCGCACAGTAGGCTATGCAGTTTTGTCTGATTGATTGGAATGGGCTCATGAGATGAAATCTTTGTATCCCTCCTGCGTTCTCTGAGTTTAGTAATGTTTGTAAGAAATAATCATAGCAGACATCCATTAGACACTGATTTTTCCCCTGCACAAGCTTAAGTACCATGTTGGCTATGTCATTTACTCCTAACAGCACCTCTGTGTGGTGCAGATCATCATTCTGGATCTGTCATTAAGAAGGCAGACACTGAGTACTCGGTCCCACATTCAAGATCGCAGAACATCAGAAATGGGTTCTAACAAAGTTTGGGCCAAGTTTTGTATCGGCCTGACTATGAGCACCCGCTCTTTGCTTCCAATCTAGTGGGTGTTAGGGTTCTCCAGGGTCCTTTTATGGCAGCCCACGGGGACGGTTGTATAGTTTATATTTGTATTTATGGAATCTGGAGCTGGGGAGATGGTTCAGAGCACCAGAGCACCTGCCGTGCAAATATGAGGGCTGAGTTCAAGTCCCCAGCACTGCACAGAAAGCCAAGTATGACCTTGTGCTTGCCGTTACCACGGCACTGTGGAGGAGTGGAGACAGATTTCACTGGGTCTTGCTCATTGCAGCCTCTTCTAGGTTCAGTGACAGACCCTATCTCAGGGAATAGGCAGAGAGTGATAAATATCCTCCTTGGGCCTCCGTGTGCCTTCCTGTGTCTGTGCACACTGAAGCACATCCAGACAAACACCGAAGTGGGATGCAGTGTGTTTGAAACTGAAGCTTGCTTTGCACATGGGCTGTTAGGAAGCCCACAAGAGAAAAAAGAATAGCTTCTTCCTAATTCTAGGCCCTCTTCCCAATATTCCTCATTTTCTAGCCAGGACACTTTCAGTGGGATCAGTGTGGAATGCATTTCTGTTTGTTGGCAGCCCCTGGAACTCCAATACCTGAGTATCTGAACCCCAGGAATAAAAGCATGTGAATTTGAATAGTAGGCCAGCCCAGGAGAGAGCAGGTGTCAGAGGGAAGACCCTGATGTGTGAGACTTTGTGGTAATAAGAGCAAGATGGTGGGAAAGCTGAGTGCTATTGAGACATTTAGGCCCAATGTCCATAAGTGGCAGAGACTTTTGCACTTAGGATATAGCTCTGCAGCATAGGAAGCCAAGACTCGTTCCAGGAACGAGTGGGATGTAATACTATTTTTAACAGCAGGTGCATTTAGGTATTATTAAGGGAACATTCCATATTTCTCAAAGTTGCGGCTTGGATTATATAATGGTGAGTGGCATGTCACTTGCGGTTCCTCTGCACTGACTCAGAGAAGGCAGAAAGCAGTGGGGAGGTGCACAGCATCTTGCTTATTCCAGTGGCTGAGGGTTTTTACAGTTTTCTGTACTTTCTAAAATGTTGTGCTTCTTTTAGCCATTACAAGGCGTATGTGGGACAGGGAGATGGCTGACTCTGTAAAGTACTTAACACGAAAATATGAAGACCCGAGTTTGATCTTCAGCATCCATGGGAAAAGCCTGATGTCTTAGTCTGTGTTTATGATTTCAGTGCTGGGAAGAGGTTGGGAATGAGGGGCAACAGGTGGCTTCTTGGGAGCTTTTTTGGTTGGCTAGCCAGATCCAGGAGCTTCAAGTTCAGAGACAATAAAGGGGAGAGTAACTGAGGAAGCGCTTGATACTGATATCTGGCCTCCAAACACATGTTCCCCTCCCCTGACATATGCCAACCCCCTGTGTGTGTGTGTGTGTGTGTGTGTGTGTGTGTGTGTGTGTGTGTGTGTGTGTGTGTGTGTGTGTTGGATGAGGCCTTATTTAGAATGCTCATTACTTTAGTGGTTGATAGCCAGTCATGGGGTATAGTATGTCTTTGTACTCTGCTTCCTTTCCTCCTTAGCTGCTGGGTTATTAGATTGATTATGGCCTTGGGGTTAGAAGCAGTACACCCAGTCAGCCCAGTCTTGAAGTAATTTTCTAAACAATGCAGACACAGTGCTTGAGCCTGACACATTATACCTTTGGTGTCTAAACTGCCAAGTGACAGTAGTTGACATACTACAGTAATCATGACTATAATACTTGTTAGAGGTCTTCCTTCTAATGCTCCCCTAAATTGTTTTATAGGAACTAGAGGAAGCTTAAGCTTGGGACTTACCAGATTCTCTTCTCCCACTTTATAAGATCTTAAATTAGGATTCAAAACGGGGAGATTGACATAGACTGCCTTTTGAGGTAAGATATTTATTAGGACAATTATAGATAAGTTTTGATGATGCAGATTTGTGGAGGTTCTAAATTCAGGCCAAGAGGGTAGAGTTGGGGGGTCCCTCTTATGTTTGAGAAAGTGGGAGGTCCCTTGTCATGTGATTGATAGAAATTCACAGTACGAGTAGGTGATTTCAGCAAGGTTAGCTCTGAGTCCTGATGGCTGGGAATCAGAGGAACCGGACAAAGATTGTGCTTTTAGTTAGTGTTTTCCTGTCATAAGGGATGTGCCACCTGCAGCCCCCTGCCTAATTAGGCTCACAAATGGGAGGTGGGGTTGGTGAGCTTCTTTTAGGAGAAAGGGAATTACAGATTCACAGGTAGACTTTGGAGGATTTCTCTTTAGTAACAGGAATTAGAGTCAGTTATGAGGGTGGGAAGAGAATAGCACCTTCAGGAAACATGCTGCAGTAGCTTTAGTCTGAAAGTGGCATCCTCCAAGCACCAGGGACCACACTTTTCAGTACTTGTGGCCTGAGAACTGCCCAGAAAAGTGGTTAAATCCAGATTGTCAGGCCCCCTGCAGCTTCCCTAAGAGAACCTGACCACTAAACAAGACAGCACAGCTTTTGAAGATCTTCCTAATATTGTAACCCTGGTTAACACATCACTGTTTCTCAAGTCTCAGTTTGTTTATGTGTCAAATGTGGGTAAGGTTTGATGTTTTATTGGTTATGAAAAGTCTAACAGAGTAGATACCTTATAACTAGGGATATGTGTTTCTTGCAACTATATTTGACCTCAGCGAGACATTGAAGATTTTATCTTAACCGTCAGGATCACTGTAGGTGAAAGTGTGAGTGCTCCAGGCAGCACTATTTGATGGCTAAAATTTCAGCCTTCTGTATCCTCAGAAGGAGCTTTTTGTGATTAAAAAACTTTTTGAATCGATGTTAGAATTTTTACATAGATCTTTGAAAAAAGCATTCTGTCATCAAAAGCCTGTGTGAGTTGACGTGTAAATATGCGGTAGACAGTTTGAAGGAACGTGTGTTATTTGCTGATCAATGCAGTGTCTCCTCTGGGCCATTACTCAGTCATTTCCTGTCAATCTCTTGGTGCTGTTATAATCAGTCTATGGATATGCATATTAAGATATGCGAAAGTTATTTTGCATGGGTGTCGGTAGCTTTTTAATTAATAATGTTGCTGCTTTTTAAAAAAAGTGTCAGGCTAGTTTATTTGTAGGGTGGTTAATAAATAGTCTACTGAATTGCATGAGAAGGTAAGATAGGCTCAGCTCAGGCTGGTGGAAAACGAGGTGTGAGTAGCATTGAATGGCACCGGCATGTGCACAAGGCTGACTCAACTGTGAGATAGCTCAGTGGATGAAATGCTTGCTTCCATAGCCTGATTGATGATCTGAATGCAGATCCCCAGCAGCCACATAAAAGCTAGACACAATAGCACACGTTTGCTATCCCTGCACGTCTGTGGGAAGATTTGAGTCTGGGACAGGAGGATCCAGAAGCTTAAGACCTGGTAGTCTGGAGTACGCAGCAGCAAACAGTAAAGAGGCCATGTCTCAAACAGGATTGGGACACGGACAAGTGCCCGAGGATGTCCTCTGACTTCCACACTCACACTTGCCCTCAACACACACTCAACTTGTATGAATAAAAATCCAGTGTGTCATGCATGTGTGGATGTAGGCAGCTCTGGCTTCTCTGGCTCTGTCAGAGGAGAGCAGTCCTTTTCTGGAAACAGTTTATAATCTGCCTGGTCAGTTACAGCTGTTTTCCTCAGGCACTGGCACTGTGGAGCAGAGCAGTAAGGGCCATATGCAAATGATGGGCATGGCTGAGTTTCAGTCAAATATTAGAATATGAATGTCAGGGTCTTTTCCCCAAGTTCATCACAAAGGAATAGCATTATTTTCATTTTGTCCTCATTTGTTTAAGAATAAATTTGCACAGTCACTCATTGGTTGAATTTGGCCTGTGGTAGGTTTCTTGCCAAACCCTAGTTCAAGAGGACAGAGTCCCAAGAAGTCCCAAGATTCTGTCATTTGTACTTACTTACACAATTATAGCCTGTGCTTATGTGGGTGGGGTGGGGTGCAGGTGCCACACTGCACAAGTCTGGAAGGTCTGCGGACAGCTGGCAGTAGTCAGTTCTCTCTTACCTTGGGTGTCCCCAGTGTTGAACTCGGGTTGTTAAGCTTGGGAACAAATACCTTTACCCACTGAGCCATCTTGCCACCCTCCACTTTAAATGTGTTCTGTGTATGCAGGTTGGTGTATGTATGAGATACATGTGGCATATTTGCATGTGTGTGCACCAGTATGCTTGTGGAACCCAGAAGACAGCCGTGGTGTCATCCTTAGATATTCCATCTACCTCCTTCAAGACAGGTTTTTTTCACTGGCCCAGACTGGCCAAGTAAGCTAGGCTGGCCAGCCAGAGAGTACCAAGAATCTGTTCTCTCTACTCCCCAGGGCTGAGGTGGCATGTGCACACACCACACTTGGCAGTTTTGTAGGAGCTCTGGGATGGGACTCCCATGCTTTGGAGGTACCCCTTAACCAGGTGAGGCATCCTCAGCCCTACATGAGCTTCTGTCCCACCCGACTTTCAGCATAGTCACCTCTTCATTCCTTCGTGGGGAAAGTATGTTGCGAATAGATTTTCTTCATTTTCATCATGAGCTAAGCTGTCCTGTATCATTATTGATGTATGTAGAGTGAGACTTCATGAGCCCCTCCTATCCTGTTTGAGGGAGAAGAGAACATAGAGGTAGACGTGAGGCTGGGGATGAATGACCCAGTGAAAGAGGAGTCCTGGACGAAGTAGGACTTTGGAAGCTCTTGTGACGTGTTGTTCCCTTCAAAGCCAAAACTTTCTAGAAGCCATTGAGTATCTCACCAGTTAAGACAGATGTCCTAGTAGAGATCCAAGTGGAAGTTTTTTCTTTAAAATGAAACATATGTATTATTTACATTCAAGGATATGTTAAATCTGCACCAAAAATATAAGTATCCCACCATCTTGTTTCTCAGATAATGTTGCTTAGATGTAATGTTTAATAAAAATTTTAGGGGGTTTAAGCAAATAGAGTTATTCTCCAAGTGGTAGGTACTAGGCCACAGCAAAGTTGTTAAGAACAGAAATTTTTTTCTTTTTCTTTTTGAGACAGGGTTTCTCTGTAAAACAATCCTGGCTGTCCTGGAACTCACTCTGTAGACTAGGCTGGCCTTAAACTCACAGAGATCTGCCTGCCTCTGCCTCCTGATTGCTGGGATTAATGGTGTGTGCCTCCACTGCCCCTCAAATTTTCCTTTTAACTGCCCCTTAATGTATATTTTGAGAGCCTTAAAGAGATGGCTTAATGGTATAGAGCACTTATTACTCTTGCAAAAGACCTAGATTTGTTTCCCAGCACCCACATGGTGAATCACAATCTTCTGAGACCCCAGTTCCTCTTCTAGCCTCTATGAGTTTGTACATGCATGCAGTGCACATGAACCCTCAAAGGCATGGGTGTGCACACCCCCCCACATACACACACACAGAGGCATACACACACACACACACACACACACAGAGGCACACACACTTGAAACCCCAAATAAGTAAATAAATACATGCATAAATAAACCTTAAAAGCATACATTCTGAAGAAAATGGTTCCAAAGAGATATATTGCCCATGTCAGGTGACTTTTGGCTGAATGAATGAATGAATGAATGAATGAATGAATGAATGAATGAATAAATAAATAAATAAATCTCTATAGGATAAAAATGATCATAAGAGAGTAGGAATTCTGGATAGAAGCTGGCTTGGGCAGAGGCTGTAGCTCAGTGGTAGAAGTTGTCTAACATATGTGAGGCTCCTGAGTTCAATCTCCAGCATTTTAAGAATTAATAACAACTAAACATGGACCGATGTTGCCTCAAACCAGAGTTCTTTCCTGTTTCTTTGCTGGGTATCATTATTTACGTTTCATGTAGTGTGGAAGTCCAGGTACGGGGGATTGGAGTGAAGATGTCTTTGTAGACATTTTTCTTCATACACTTCCAAGGGTCGAACGATGAGTGAGAAAAGATGCTCAGAGAGTGGTGTGTGGACATAGTTCTCTAGACCTCCCATTCATAGGGGACCCAGAACAAGCCTCTGGAAGAGAGAAACCACTGTGAGATACACTCTCCTGTTTCTGCATGAGCGAGCCTCTATCATATTGGGAAGGTGGGGAGTGGAAGAGATGGTCCTTACCTTCTCTGTGCTCAATGAAAACAGTATATGTGTATGCCAGGATCTAGGGCTGAGATGCAGAACCTTTAGAAGGAAGTAGCTCAGTGATTGGTGATTCAGGGTGGAGTCATGTGGCCGGCCTTTGAGTCCTGTTCTGTCTCTATAATAGTCTAACCTTTGGTAAGCCATATCTGTCTCTACCTCATTTTTCTTAGTTTTAAAATGTGGAGAGATGATTGTGGAATTAAAAGAGCGAATGTACAGAAAGCACAGAATTGGCATATACTGAATTTTCAGTACATAACAAGTAGCTCATGACTAGCCCTAAAGCTTGGTGGTCTGGCCTGTAGTCAGTATGGTAGATTATTTAATTCTCCCTAGGATGTTCAGGGTGTGAGTGTGTCTGTGTATGCCTGCTTACCTGTCTGCTTGTGTCTGTTTTACGTCATTGTCACAGTATTCATACATAGTATATTCAAAGAAATTACCTTTGTAATTTCTGGATTCAGTGAGAAGACAAATCTCTTAGTTTCTCTCTACCCCTCTACCCATGTGAATTTGTGCCTCAGTTTTACGGTGTCCTTAATGTATTTGAATAATTCTAAGTATGGTAAACTTGAATTTTCTTTCACAACTTACTTTGTGTGTGTGTGTATGTCTGAGTATATGTATGCCTTTGTGTGCTTCCAACAGTGGATGCCAGATGGGAATTTATTCTCTGGATCTTGAGTGTTAGGTGGTTGTGGGCCACCCAATATGGCTGTTGGGAACTAAACTGCGTCCTCTGGAAGAGTGGCCAGAACTCTTAACTGCCAAGCCATCTCTTTAGCCTTTTAGTCTTTGAGTCAGGTTAAAGATGCACAGCCTTGACCAAGCTTTAGAGCTAGAAAGTTTCCTTTAAATCTGGACTCCAATCTGCCACCATCTAATTCATTGTGTTGAGTTTTTACAGATGATGTATCTTGTACATGACAGCCTGTCATCAATGCGAGGTCTCTCTTGGATCTTCTCCAGCCTGACTGACCTTACTTTGGCTGCTGTTCCTGTCCTGTATAGGTTTTAGTGTCCTATAACCATTACAGTTGTATCTCATGGCACCAAAGCTTTGGAGGCATATTTTGTGTGCATATCCACATTGATCTGTAATTCGCTTAAAGGTGCCTTTTTCTGGCAAGACCATCTTTTACATTTGCAAGTGAAATGTTTTGACTATCCTTAACCTACTTCCTAAATTTCAAATCTGGGAAGCTGGCATGAATGTCTGCTGCTTGAGAATCACGAATCCCCTTAGAAACTCAGTTTGGTGGAACAGGCTTGTGCCTTTCTGAAGGCAGGTACTTATGAGGATAAGAATGGTATTTGTGTTCTTAGGGAGAACCTTGAATCTGTTCCCTACTGTGAAAGTTCAGGGAGTACCAGACACCATGTGCATCCTTTCTTCCCAATTAGCCCTTTTATTCTCACGATTGGACATCTGTGAGAATTTTCTTCTTGTTTCAAGATATCAGAAGCAATGTGTAGGTTGTGTTGGAGACATGGGTTAGACAAACTCAGCTGGAGAGTTTATTTTACCTGATTTCTTCTTTTTTTTTTTTTTGGTGAATGTTACCTTATATACTTAAAATTATATAATTTCTTCATTCTGCCTAAGAAATGATGCCATTTATGATATCTTTTGCTTTCCTTTTTGTTTTCATGCATGAAAACTGTACAAGTAATATAAAATTACTTCATTTGGGGCATAATTGATTGTTTTTCCTTTGAAACTATTCAGAGCTATTGTTTTAAAGCTACTGTCATTCTCGGCCTCCTTCCTAACACCAGGAAAGGTGAGCTTCATTTTTTTTTCAGCTTTTTTCTTGTGATGTTTCTTGCCCCTCTATCCTGGACGATTCCCAGAGAGGAAGCTGTTCACAATGATATCAGCAATAGAAAGATTTCAGAGTACATTTGCCGGCATGTACAGTATCTTGAGGGATGGCTGGGTGCCTTCTATGATACTTAACACATTTCCTGAACATGGAACCTCACCATGGCAACAGCCGTGTCACATGACACCCTGGTGACACATGTGAGGTGCTGTCACAGCTCATCCCAGGTTGAACGCCTGTGACTCATTGTTTCCACTGACACAGTGACTACTGTAACTTGCAGTTGGAACGTTTTGGGCTTTTCAGCGCCATTACTCCACACTGACGCCCATGGCGCATAAAGGGCTCGAGGAAGGGAAGCATAAATAATGAGTGTGTGCTGTAAACATTGCCTTCATTAGCTTTGCAGAGAAGTACTTGTTCATCAGTCAACCTTCTTGCCACTCACATGCTTCCCTTTCTTTTGAAAAGCATATTTTGTTGGTAACACCTTGGAAACTTGAAATGATTTTTATTTTTAATCCAAGCTATATCCACTTCTACTTGGCACATGTACCAGGAGAGAGTTCACGGTGGCCCCTTTTAGTATTTATTTATATTCTTCACATGTAGCAGATTTACTGATGAAGGCATGATTCTGGGAATATATTTTTCTCATTGTGAAATATATAGAATCCATAAATCAGAGTCAGGGTAGTATGGGACCATTGCTCATGTAGGGGCCCGAAGGTACTATTATATCAAAGGACTGTTTTAGAGGTCCAAGATGGATAGTATTTTAACATATTTTAATTTCTGAGTGATTCAGTGAGTGATTAAAAAAGTTGATGTGGAATCTGGAAGACATTAAAGAGATGTCAGGACAGACGGGTTTTGATTTGTAGCCTAATGAAATGTTTTCCCAACTTTTAAAGATTTTTTTTTTTTCTTTTTGAGTAGAACTTTAATCATTTGCTTGGGTTTCTGGCATGGCAAGGTTATTCCTGTTTCTGTTCAGTGGTGGATCCAAAGTGAAAATGGGATAATTTTTAATTAGCAAAATTATAAATCCATTTGCAGCCAAATGTTTCTTGTCTTGTATAAACTGTGATGTTTCACATTTCCCCTATATCATTTTGGAAAGTTAATTCGGAAGAACTGCTTCAGTTGGTAGAGATTCTCAGTATTAGAAATTACATTGCAATTGTCTTCTCCTACATGCTCTGAATAAGTATTGTTGCAATGGTGTGTATCACCAGCAGCTTCGTGATCATGGGTGTGGGAGGTGGTTGTCAGTCTGCATTGTGTATGCAATGCTAAGTATCATAGGGAGAGGCAGATTCTAGAGCTCAGGATGTCTGCGGTGGAGTTTTGCTGTGTAGGTTTGGAATTGCTTTTGTTCAAGTTACCTATGTATTAATTGAACTAAAATGTCATGCCTTTGCTTTATACCATACATATATGAATGGACACATCTCTTGAAGGTGTGTTTCATTAAAAAAAAAAAGAGAGAGAGACTTGTGAGCCAAGGCATAGCAACCTATTCACAATTTCCCAGACCTCTTACTTCACTGTCCATTTGAGTATCAGAGTTTTAGATTTTCTCATGCTTGGAAAGGAATGGATTCTATGGAAATGAGAGGGATTTAAGTGTTCAGAAGTGGAGAGTGTGTATAGACTGGGACCTGTCCAGCTCTTGGAACCTTGATTCTCACTAGGAACCTGGGAGCGCTGCAGCATTTTATATTGTTTCTCTTAGATTCTCTGGGGATGCTTTGTCATGTCCTTCCCACCATTGCTGTGGAGTGATGATGGTGGGATCCCATTGGAGCAATGGTTTTCAATGCCTCTGGGGATTAAACAGTCCTTTCACAGGGGTGTCCTAAGACCATAAGAAAACACAGATATTTACATTTAGATTCATAACAGCAGGAAGATTACAGTTCTGAAGTCACAACAAAAGTAATTTTATGCTTGGGAGTCACCACAACATGAGTAACTGTATTAAAGATTGATACTACTGCGCTAGAGGAAGCTGTGTCTGCCATTGTGGCTCAAAGTTATATATAAAAGCCTTCATCCCTAGATGTGTGTCTTTGAAAACCACAGATGTCTCTTACCAAGTTCAAGTGGAAAAATGAGCTAAGTGTCAATAAATTTCCTTCAGACTAATAATTTCATAATGAAGCTGATTTTTAAGGTGCTGTGTTCCTAGGGAGTGTCACAGATTTAAGCACTCGCTATTGAACCGAGAACAAGAACACAGTGCAGGGACCTTCTACTAAAAGCAGATAAACAGAAAAGGCTTCATTGGCCACTGAACACTGTTGTAAGAGGTTTCTGGCCCAGATTTTCGGGCCTAGCCTCACAGGCCCGCACAGACACATAGACCTGCAGTCCCGCAGAGACACACAGATGCTTACAATTAGTTTTAGACTGATCGGCCTCAGGCCCAGGCATATCACTTGCTAGCTCTCTACCCTTCATTTAACCCATGACACATCCTGTTCAGCCATGTGGCCCTGTACCTTTCTTTAGAGCAGCATGGTTATCCTCTGCTTCTTCCGGCTTTCCTCTGGTGTTCTGTCTGGCCTTCTGCTCTGTGCCTCCTGGTCTCAGAGTTTTTCTTAGTCTGTTAGCTCCGTCCACACTTCCTGCCTACCTTTGGCCAATCAGCGCTTTTTATTAAACCAGTGGGTAGGACAGTTATTTACAATGTAACAACATAATCTCCCACAGAACACTAGTTTTGTTTCAAATTTAAGGAGACCCTTACAGTTTTAGTGGTAAAAGCCTTGTGTATCTTATAGAATTTCCTTAGAATTGCTGCCTAGATTTGGTAAAGAAGTCGTCTGTGGAAGTGGATGGGATGACTTAGTCGATGAAGTGTTTGCTGTGTGAACATGCAAACTTCAGTCTGATTCCCAGAACCTACTTAAAAAGCTGAGTGGTGCTCCCTTATAATCTCAGCTCTGGATAGTGGAGACTCAGTTCCTGGCCAGGCAGCCTACACTACTTAGTGGGTTTCAGGCCAGTTTCAAAAAACCAAAACCAGTGAGTAGCATCTGAGGAATTACACTTGAGGTTGTCTTCTGCCCTCTACATGCATGAAAATGCTTGTGCATGTGCACTCAGGTACATGAACACATTATTCCACTCATGAACACTGCTGACCCCAAATGATGATGAGATCAGCTACCTGATGATATTGTTCATTCTCTGAGATAGAACCTGTTGGGTTTTCTCTAGGCATTTTCTTTGATACGGCACATGGCAAAATGATCTACTAGAACTGCATTTTCAGGAGCCCTTCCAAGTTAACTGGCTGTCAGGCACTTGAAGTGTGGTATGGCAGGGACATTGAGATGGCTAAGTGGGAGAGTACAGCCTGGGTTTGTTTCAGTCATCACTGCTTGATGAAGTGAGAGGAGCTGGCATGTGCTGCGTTCAATGAGCTGCATCATCTGCAGTTCTTCTACCTGTTTCTTTTGTCTTATGTGGATGGTGGAAATTTACAGTGCCATGTGTGTCTCAGTGTTCAGTTTTGTTGCATGGCACTGTTAAAGAACCCATCACACTCACGATTTAAAATCGGAATTCCTGTTTCTAAAGGAGTACAGCAGTGTTTCCCAGAGCAGATCATTTTATCTGCACAATTACTAGCCCCTTTTGATGTCATCTGGTTTCAGTCATTTCCATTTCTTATGTTGGGGGGACCTGTGTACTTAAGAGTCAGTAGTTACTGTTCAGGTAGAAGTGACATGGAATCCCACCACACAGGCTCCTTCATTTGAAATAAATAAATGAAACTCTTCCTTCTTATCATGGAAACCTGTGAACCTCAAATTGAGTTGTGTTCACGATTGTTCTATATCTGAGTAGTTTCCCTCAACTGGAAACAGATATATTCCAGTGTTTCTACATTTTCCTTGATGATTTTTATTGGAAAAGATACCGTTTTAAAAATTTACATGACCTAAACGATGCTGCCCATATCATTATGTATATGTATATATAGATATACATCTATACACACACATATATATATATATGTATTCATATGTAGACTATATACATACATATTTATATACCGAGGTTGTATAGTTTATGGTTTTCTGTTGCTGGAGATACATGGGGCTGCCTGCATTCTAGCCAAATGCTTTGCCACTAAGCTACATTCCAGCTCTTCAATGTACAGCTTTAAATATTTGTGATGACTTTTACTAAATATATATATTCCACTCTGGTTTAGGCTTTTAGACTGTTCCTTCCTCATAAGTTAAGTGAAGCTCAGAACTGTGGGCCTTCAAATGCCCTCCAGGACAGTAATGAGAAGCACACAGCACCTTTGGGATGGGTGGTGGGGTGGGGGTGGGGGCATAAGGCAGGGAAAAGTGATACCTCACTCCAGAGTTTATTTCTGACATCAAATTGTTATGTATCTTTGACTAAGGCATTTCACCCACCTTTCTCTCTCTTTTTTCCAATGCTGAAAACAGGTGCCTCAAAATGATCTGGTAAAACCCAGGGAGCAAGGCAGAAAGTCCTTCTGTTACCTTAGGTGGAGACCAACATTTGTCTACTGTTGGAGAGTGGGCATGAACAATGCTATGGGTTCAAGTTTGACTGATAGCTTAGCCATCTAACCTGGTCACAAATCATTTTGCTATCCTTAACTCCTCACACCCGGATCAGAGAAGCAGAATTACAAAGGCAAAGCAATAACTGTCTTTATTACTCTGAGGCAAAGCTGAGGGCAGGGATCATTTGTCTTTGTGTGCGGGCACTGTGCATAAGCAACAGTTGTTTATAGTGATAGCAAAGGCCTGCCCAGTTGAAATCAGTGTGATTATGTGGACTTGCCTTTTCTTATGTCTTCCTACCCCGAGGGAAAATAGCCTGCATTTCCATTACCACATCTCCTAAAGACACTTCTCTATGGGCTAGAATGGTTCCAATGAACAAAACACCTTGGTTTGAGTCAAACATTGAACTTGGATTTTTGTTGTTGTTTACTCTGAACTTGAGTTTCCCAATGGGAACCCAGCTTCCTTCAGAGTCCCAATGATGAGAACCACAGGAAGAAGTCTCAGCTCAAATTTGCCATTTCTACATGTCTGGAACGATGTATGTTGACAGTAAGCAGCTCCTATGTTTAATATAATTTAAAACAAAGCATGTACAAGGAGGAGCCATTGGTTGTGAGTGCTGCCCAAATGCATGCAGTGTCCTTTTGGATCAACTAGATTTTCCCATTTCTTTGGCGCTCACATTTGTATGATTGTTGCAGGATGTTGATTGTGTGTGAACAATGTTATACATTGTATTTTAAAAGTAAAAGTTGAGGTCAGTGTATGATTAGTCATGAGTACTTGAATTCATTTTCCAGAGCCCACATACAAAAGGCAGGCATGATGATGTTGGGGAGGTTGAGATAGGTGGATTTTTATTGGTTAACCAGTTTAGTAGCCTACTTAGTGAGTTCTTGGTCAATGTGAGACTCAGTCTCAAAAAAAGGTGGCCAGTGTCATGATGTCATGTCACCTATGGTTGGCCTCTAGCCTCCACACATACTTGCATACATGTGTACATCCCCAGCGGTTTTTAAATCTTTATTCTCTGTTATAAATAGTGCACCACACTTAAAGGTAGAATTCAGCGAGTCTGGTGGAGGTTGCGTACATTAGTAAACATACAACCCTGACACTGACACAAAGGTTCATCCTCCACAAAATCAGTTTTCCCTATATCTGCCTCCTCCCCCAACAAAAATATGGCTCTCAAGACAACGAAGCACACAGTTGATAATGAAAAACAATAAACACTGCGATTGGGCATGCACATTTGGAGACTCAGGCTTTGTTATAAGGTATAAATGTAATTACTTTTGTGCTTTTTTACCATTAGGCAAACTATGGCAAGAGGGACAGGAAAACATTGCTAATAGGGCTATGGAGCAGATTCAGATTAATCTTGGGAGTCATATGGTATTTGCTACAGCCTTATCACATGCAAGCACTTGGAGTGAGGTTTGCTCCATTCACTGCTATACTTCATGGATAGGGCTACACTGGGCTGTGTCCTTGTGGTCCTGTGGATTGTAATCTCCTAGACAAGCAGGGACAGACTTGCTGGATGCTTGAAAGTATGGATTTAATGGGGGAATGGTCTTTAACCTTTGTTTCTTTAGTCCCTGGGCATTTGAGCTTGCATATCTTCAGGAATATGAATGCAGTGAGCCATTCATAGGACTTGAAAATAGTGCTGCATTGCATTGTTTGGGCTAAGTTTAGGGCCCTGTAGTAAATTTGAGTCCTCCATGAAAAAGGGTAAAAAGTAGAAAACTGTTGCCTGTTGGTGAGATGTAATGTTTTTGTGTCACATTACATGTAGAAGAGAAATCTATAAAATAGGACACAATATTGTCATTGATAAAATTCAATAATTTATTTCTGGTTTTTCCCATCATAGCAGTAGTTTGTGGGCCCTAATCACATGCATGTGTGTTCACATATATTTCTCTTCCTTCACTGTAACTGCTCCTTTGTCCTGCAAATTCTTGAGTACTTGATAGTTTGCTTCATAACAACATGCTATCTGGTACACAGTCTCATTGAGCGGTTGTTGAATGAGTGTGTCTCAGACAAGTTTCATGACGGTTGTATTACTGTCTTATTCATGACCAAGGCAACTTATGAAAGTGAGTGTTTAATTGGGTGTATGTTTCTATAGGATTAGAATCCATGATGGTAGAGTGAAGTCATGGCAACAGCAGCAACCAAGAGCTCACATCTCAAGCCCCAAGGAAGAAATTACCGGGAGTCTTTTGAAGCCTCAAAGTCTTCCTGTCAGTAACAGTTTTTCCAACAAGAACACACCTCTAATCCTTCCCAAACAGTTCTACCAATTGGAAAAGAAGTATTTAAAGGAATGAGCCTATGGGTTCATTCTCATCCAAAATATCACAATGGTGATCATGGCAGTAGTAGTGACCGTAACATACTGTAAGGGGGTGTGAAGTACTACTCCAGGGTCCTTGTCACAGTTCTTCAAGTTATCACTTTAGCTGCTCTTGGTGTAGAGGTAGTGTTGTATTAAGTTTTTTGGCCTTGGGCAGCCAGAGGTCTGGACCTATAGACCTGTAGCCTTAGACTTTTTAGTCGCCTGTAGTTGATTAGGCCTTAAAAACGACTTAGACGTTTATATTAAGTTTATGTTGCTTGGCTTATGGCTCAGATACATTGTTAGTTCGTTTTTTATTTTAATTTAATTTATTTTTATTAATTTGTCTGTTATGTGGCCTGTGGCTTATTTGTGTTTTTTATATGTGTTTTTCTTTTGGGCGGCTGTTTTAGTTAGTCTGACTTTGTCTTGTGTCATCTCTGTCATTTCTAGATTTTAAAAATTACTTACACTTCCAGTCTACTTAGATAAATATATCCTTCTATAGTCTTTGATGTAGTTAAAGATTAAATAGTTATAGGTACAGTTTTTCTTAATTATTTAAAAAATACATTAAATATACAGCTTTAAATTCATAAAAATAAAATAAATAATAAAATATTTGCCTTAATTTTACTAAATACAAATAAATTAAATATTATAACTATAATTCTTACTTGATAACTATTTTATTATATATAATTTTACTATATTAAAATCAAAACCTTCCTTTTTAATTAGACAAAAAAAATATAACAATATATTCCTATATACTATAAATATCAATTTTTAAATAAAAAACTGTTTTACCCATAACAAACACCATAAAAAAATAAAAAATCAAAATAAATTTTTTAAAAAGGGCGGAGTCAGAGACAGACTGAGCCAGCCCCGCCCCCCCCCCCCCCAAAAAAAACCATATAAAAAACACAAGTGAGCCACAGGCCAAATAACAAAAAAAAAATAATAAAAATAAACTAAATTAAAATATAAAAACTAACTAACAATATGCCTAAGCCATAGGCCAAACAACATAATATAAATGTCTAAATCATTTTTAAAAGCCTAATCAGTGACAAACGACTAAAGAGTCTAAGGCTACAAGTCTATAAGTCCAAACATCTGGCCACCTGAGACCAAAGAACATATATACAACAAGGTAGGATGCTGAGGTTTGAGAATGTCAGGGACAAGTCATGATTGCACTAGTTCTTCCGTGTCAGATGTTTGCGGTGTGCTGTGCCAGGGGAGCTTTTGGGCACTTTGGAGTGGAACTTTCCCCGAGTTTTGCTGTTAGTAGTATTTCTCTTTGCAGTATTAGAGGGAAAGCCATCCAGATGTAAAGAGTCATTAAGAGAAGAATTAATTGCTTACATGTAATCACAGTAGGAACAGCATTTCTGTTTGTTCTGTGTAAGGCATCTTACTAAGCGTGTGCATGAGCTTGCTCAGTTCATTCATGTAACAACTCTACAAGACAGGAGATATTTTTATTTATCCTTTTTACAGAGGGGAAACAGACTCTGCAAGATGGTAGAGATTAAATAAATAACTTTTAGTTAAGGCCACTCAGCCAGAACATGGGATGGACCTGTCACTTCAGAACTTTCCGGAAGACAGCAGGTATCAGTGCCTCAGAATCCCTTCACATCTTATGAGTGGTTTATTGTTAAAGAAGAAAAGCAAACAAAACAAAACTGTAATCTTTTGAAATTAGAAAGAAGCAGTGGCAGTCGTTAGATTGATTTTGAACAGAGTCTACAAAGGTCTCCCTTGCCCAGTGGGAAGCAGATAGTTGGAGGCATTGCTTTGAATTTGAATATGGGTTCTCACAAGGTCCTACAACTTGTATGAACGTGGACAAGCGACTATGGATACTTGAGAAAGTTCAGTGTCAGGTCTGGCTTCTGACTGCTACTGAGCTGTAGCAGTCAAGGTTGGGAGCCTCCTGGCTATCAGCTGTGGCTTATGCTATCTCCCGCATTCCAATAAGCCCAGCTAGTGAATTGGTTCTCTAATATGATGACCAAAGTACAGTTACAGTTGCATAACTAACTGTTGATCAGTAATTACCTGCATTTTGGGGTGTGCAGAGTCTGGGGATGCAATTTCCTTCTTTGTACTTCACTGGGGTCCTAGGAATGACTCACATTTGCTTCTTTTGTCCATTAAAATGGAAACAGTTGTGAGTTGTTTCTTTGAGGGAAGACTATATTTTGAGAAGGTGACTCTAGGAGGGGTTGGCTTCTGGGAAAGAGATTAAACTATGGAATGGTCCTCACTGAATGTTTTTTAAATAATGCTGACATACTTTGTTGATACTGGCTATTTTATTTGATTGCTCTGTGTTCTGAAGTCTTCTCCTTTTTTTCTTTTTCTTTGAAATCTGTTGGTTGCTATGGAAACAGTGTTGTTTTGGGTTTGGGTGGAGCTCTGTCCACAAAAGTGGGATAAAGTCATTTATGAAGTTGGTTAATATTTATTCTGGCTGGGCATATATGGAACCTGATGTAATGATAGTCATGATCACACATGCAGAATAAATTTACACTTTTATTGTTATTTTCTTTGTCTATCTGAATGTGTGCCATTTAGCTTGGAACAGGCTATCATTTCCTCTCTGATTTGGATTTTGCCATTTAAAAACCAACACCCAGTATCAGCAGAGCAAAGTGGAATTGCTTAAGATTGTCTGGGCTTCAAAAGCTGTAGACATCCTTAGGGACCAGTTGTCATTCAGCAGCAGGGTTCATGGGCTACCTCTTAGCATCTTGCACCAGAACCCACTTGCAGCTGCATCCCACCCATACCTCTTGAACTTCCAGATTTTCAGGCATGTGGCTTCTTGTTCTTTCTCCACACCTCAGTTATGCCTATGTCAGTGGAGAAGCACTGTCATTAAAAACCCTCCTGTGTTTGGGGACCATTTAATGACAGGATAGGGAAATACTAAGGGTCAGTGACCTCTTGAGGGCACAAATGGAAGATGAAAGAATGTTCTAGAGGTGATCAAGGGAAGTAAGAGATGGAACTCTATAGGAAGGTTAGTGGAAGAGAAAGCATATGGAGGGGATGTCGGCATGCACATGCTGAGCAGTTTCATGTAGTCTTTATGTACAGGGGCACTGCTTGTGAGGAGGGGCTGCTGGCTGTCTGGGACTTTTGACTTGTTATTAACAAGACAGTAACTGTGGAGAACAGGGTAGCTGTGTGTCACATGAGACTATAAAGTCCCTTAAAAATGATCAGCATTGGTCAAATGTGGTAGAGCAGACCTGTGATCCCACTACTTAGGAGCCTAACGCAGAATGGTCAAGAGTTAGAGGCCATCTTGGACTGTGTAAAGAGACCCTACTTCAAAACAAAAGCATAAGCAAAAACTAACAAGAGGAAAGGCAAAGCACAGTGTCCCAGTGTGAGCAAGAGGATAGATGCCATCAAAGAGAAACGCAGTCCATGCTCCTTCATTCTGCCATTTGGTCACCCGTGGAAGAGGCCTTTGGTGGCTAGTTGGCAAATTCTCCCCAAAGTCAAACAATGACTTAGGGCCCGCCACAGAATTTCCCTTCAGGCCTTACCTAACCCTCACTGGGTTAGGACAAACATTGTCAGCTCTTCAGAATGGATGGAGGGTGTGATTTATCATGTAATGCCAGCACTGGGGAGGCTGAGACAGGAACATGCATCACTGTGATTTTGAACACAGCCTGGGTGGTATTGTGAATTCTTTGCTAGCCTAGGCTACAGTGAGACCCTGTCTCAAAACAAAGACAGTGACAAAAAGCAAAACCAAGGGAGATAAGGAAGGAAGAAAAAAGGAGGGAACGGACAGAAAGGGAGGAGAGGATAAGAGGGAAGGTAAAGAGAGAAACAGAGGGAAAAATTGTTCCTTTTAGGGCTCAAATCTCAGAAATGGGTCTAAACTTCAGCAATGGGGTGTCCTTGGGGACCAATAAATAGTTCTGGGTCTGATTTCAAAGTCTGTTACAGAAGATTATGACTAGCTCATAGATGGACTTGGGACACATCAGGGGCCAAGCCTTTTGGAAATGGCCAACATCTGTGGTTTTGTTTGGAAGCCTGGCTTTATCTGGAGGCCCGGCAAAGCTATGAATTCCTGGATCCTCTGCCAGATCTATGGAGCCCTGTACTTTGGGAGAGGTCCACATTTCCTTGTTTGTTCAATATAAGGATCCCTGGTCCTAGTCACTCTTCCTTGACTCAGGACATCACCATGGTTTGGGGCTATTTGGCTCAGTTTCATTGTTACCGTGGTGGCCATTTAACCTGGCATAAGATAACAGAATGTTTCTTAGCCATAGTTCAACCCCAGCTGCCCAGTAAAGACAACTTCTTCCTTTATTGGAAAACAGCTGGAACTTGGGATAGGACTTATGAGCAGGAATGAGGGGACCGTCCTGGGACAGTGGGCCTTTGTCTCACAGGTCAGTTTATTCAAATTAGCTTAGCAGTTACTGCTTTTTTGGGGGAAAGGGTTCTGTCTGTCCACCCACCCGTTACCCACTCTGTATATCTACAAGTCCATCTCCCCATCCCTCCTCCAATTTTTCACTGGTGTTGTACAGGGTTGGTGGACTGTGGAAGATACAAACAAGGAGCCTCTATCTTCTGCATCACCACCTCTCACCTTTTCTCCATCTCCTCTCACCATCTCTCATTTCTACAAAACACCATCTGTGGTACCCAGGACCCAAGAACCTACCTAGTCACCTTCTTAACATTTTCTTTTTTAATCTGAGGTTTTGGTCACGGGCTTGCCAGCTTCACTGTCCATTAATGTCTACTGCAGCAGCTTGGGTTTTTGTCACTGCACAAGAGATCCCTTGAGAAACACAGGTAGGTGTCTTATTCCTTGAATTGTGGACTGCTTGTGTTTGTTGCTGTCCCTGGGTGGCATTGTATGTAAAGGAGAAGGAAGGCACAGGCCCCAGAGAAGGCATACCTTCATGACCCCTAGATGTTTATGTGTCCTTTATCTTGTTCTAAAGGCTTCAGGACAGTGGGCTCCAGTGTGTCTCCATATTCCTGGCTCTCTCAGTGTGGCTCTCCACTTCCATAGTCTCCCCGTTTGCTACCTCAACCCCTCAAGCTAGTTTCTCAATGAAAGAGTCGGGGAAAATTGCTGAAAACAATCCAATCCCAATCAGATTCACATTGCATAATAAGCACTTGTTTGGACATTGCTTGGACTGTCATTTTAGCAAGAATCTTCTGTTTGATTAAATAGCTTTTCTGTTATGTATTGAACAAAATGAAATGTATGTCATAACAGATATAACTCGATGATGACAACTTTTCCTGACTGTGAATTTCATTAAAGATATATATTTGTGTTGTATCCCTTTGAATGACAGAAGTTGACAAATAGCTCTGGAAAGTTGTTTGCTAGAGCAAACTTAGCTGCTCTCCTCTGCCAATCCAAAGACAAAAAGAAGGTTAGACCAGAAAATCTGGAGAGGCCTTGGCTTGGTGATCTAGGACAGACTGTGGCATCAGAGGGTGCTGGGAAGGTTTGGGGCAGACTGGCCATGCACTGACATTTGTTTTCCACAGGTGGTTGCACAAATGTCCTTTGTCATCAGCTTTACAGATTTTCAGTTTTTTCCTGGCAGGCACCCTGCTCAGGAGGATGAAAGGAGAGATTTGTTCCTTCATCCATGCGTTCTGTCCTCCTTGCGTGAAGATGTGCAAGATTGCCATTGCCCCTGAGGACGAGGAAGACAGCCCTGTGGGATGTGTGTCTGGGATTGTAGCTTTGCTTCTTTCTGAACTCATGTTTTGCTTGGAATGTGTGGTTAAGGCTGTTGTGAGCTGACCTATCTTGGTAAAATTCTCCTGATGTCTTAGTGTTGTCATTTCCTGACAAGAGGTGGACTTGGTATCTGCTTTCTTGAACTGTTCAGGGGAGAATGGCAGTTATAGCCAACACTCATGCAAAGTGCCAGTATAACATTGGGTTTACAGGCTAGTTCTACAAGGCCACAGAGGGGGCTGGACTTCAAGTCCTCCAGCTTTTGTAGACCTTGCTGAGTTCTAAGAACTTGCCTGCCACAAAAACTTCTGAACATGCAGCCATTATGTTGTTGAGGTATATAACTCCCCCCCAGGAGTGACTTCTGAGCTAAGGTTTGAGAGGTCACTCAACTCAACTTTATGTATCTTGCTGGAGAAGGGGGAACAGAAGGCAGACTAGTTCCTGACTGTAAGGAAAAGGACCAGCCTGCTGGAGAGGGTGTAGCTTTTTGTTTGTTTGTTTGTTTGTTTGTTTGTTTGCTTCAGCAAAGCTCAAAGGAGCCCAGAGCATTTCAGCTTTAGGGAGTTTCCAAAGACCAGATGTGGAACAGCAATAGCCTCTCCCTTACACCTCCTAGTGTGTGTGTGTGTGTGTGTGTGTGTGTGTGTGTGTGTGTGTGTGTGTGTGTGTGTGTTGGGGGTAAGAGCTCCTGCTTTTGAGTGGCCGTTCAGGAGTCGTCTCTGGGAGACCACTTTGTGGGAGACTGTTGGTCTTAGCAGGCATCAGTGAGGAAGCCCACTTGGGTATTCTTTGGGGACCTTACTTACTTTCTCTTCTTGTCCTCTGCTTGCTTTTCCCAAATAAGGTGTCTCACTTATAGTTAGGTAGGTTGGGCACTATATGCTCAGTGCAGCTGTTAAGTACTAGTGTGGCTAGTAGCTTGTGCTAGCTTGCCAATGGCAGCATCTTATTTCTAAAGCACACCTCTTTGTGGGAAATGTTTTACGTTCTAGATGTTTTCTAGGTGTGGCAGGCCTAACTAGACAGAGCCTCAGAAAGATGATTTGTTGGGGGTTGTGTCCAGGGGTTGAGCCACGATAATGACAGTCACCCTTGTCTGTGTTTCTGAGCTTTTACACAGCACTGTCTTTCATCTAGGGCTCACAGAGTGTTTTACAGATATAATTGAAAGCATAGCACCCTCCACAAGGAAGAGTTATTAGGCCCATTTCCCATGAGCTCAGAGGTGCTCAGTGTCTTGCCACAGAGAAAGCCCAGTCATGTGTGACTCCTAAAGATGGGATTTGTTCCCATACCATCCTTTTCTGAGATGGGCCCTGAAATATCCTGCACCCTTGTCAGGTGTCTCCTGTAATTTGTCCCTGTGGTGATAGTTTCCCATGTGCTGAGTTCTTCAGACTCAGAGGGTTCAGATAAGAGCATAAGAAAGGGCAGCTTAGTTTAGGGTCAGGCTAGCTGGAATATGAGGCAACTGATTTTCAGGTAAAATTGTGCCATGATTTTGTTTATATGGTGGGGCTATGGGGTAGGAGGTATTTTTATAAATGAACTGAGGGCTGACAGAGTCTGGCTGTTGAGGAAGAGACTGAGTGGCCAGTTAGATTGATTAACTTGCATTTTGTCAGTGGATCTGTGAGGTCTTTAATTTCAATCCCAGGAAGTTGACAGCAATGCATTGGAGGTAGTGATGGGTTCAAATGGTCCTTCATTGGATAACTAGAATATGACATTCCTGGATGTGATTTTCAGATCCTGAGCAGAGCTGAAATAATGTCCTTCTGTCATTTTAATTGATTCTCAAAGCTTGTGATAGATTTGGCTGAAGTCACTTGGTGAAATTTCAGCTTTATACTCACAGGCTCTTATGTGTTATACTCTGTTTTAGAAACTTAATAGAAGAAACATTTTCCCATACAGTTGGCCTGTCACAAAGATGTGATCCTGGGACACTGTGTGTACCTCCAGAAAGCCCTGAGGTCTTGGGAAGACAGGTGGAAGGCGTTGTTTGATGTGAACCATATTTTATTTTTCTCAAGGAATTCTTGAGCTGACAGGAACATTTAAACAGAAGTAACCAGGTTCAACTGGTCCACTGTGATGGGTTTATACGTTTTTCTCCCTCACCGTTTTCAAACAGAGTGGTAAACACTTTTGGTTTCAGCCGAATAACATTGCCATTTTTTTCTCTTCCCTGACGGCTCTTATTCATGAACTCCTTGTTTTATCCAGTAGTGCATTAGCGAAGTGTTCCTTGATTTTATTGAGTGGGTGCTGACATTCAGTCCTGTGCGGCCCCCACCTTGATTTCCCTTCTCTTCTAGTGAGCTAAGGCAGACACTGTCAAGTTCAGGTACGAGGGCCCAAGTATGTGGGAAAGCCTTGGTGGCCTCCTGATCTTGATGCCCTGACAGCCTAAAAGGAGAATCACTTGCACTGAAGAGGCACAGATGACATAGTTCCCACAAAGGCTTGACAATACCAAGGCCCTTGGTGAGTGTTTGGAAGCCAGAGGAAGGGGGGGGGGTACTCTGTCCTCTGGGTGGCATGTGAGCCCTTAGTTTATCTGGAACTGGCCAATCTGTCCCTTTAGACTTGGTGCTAGTATGACTTCCCACACAGACGAGAATAAAATCTTCAGCCCACTGTATTCTAATATGAAACAAAAGCCATTGTGACAGAAATAGAGAGTTCTGAGTGACTCATCCCACCATAAAATGTGCTTTGTATATGGAACTCCAGAGAGGTTTATAGCTTTCAGCCCCATCTTCATGTAGCTGGTGCTGATAAAAGTCAAGTGGAAAGCCTTTTCAAATTCTCTTCCCCCCAGATAACTTCCACACACTTATGTTTAGGGGCCTTAAATCATTTATCTGATCAGCCTTAGGGTCCTAAAGCCAGCCTTTGGGAGTCACTCCTCCCAGTCAGAGGAACCATCATCAATTGTTGTGTGAGGGCATCTGATTTTCCATGTTCTTTTAACTAAAGACTACATAAAATCAAGTTTGGTTTTATGAGTGACAAGTATAATGATGCATTCACCCAGTGACCAGTGTGTAGGGTAAAACATTTACTCCTCGTCTTTATTTCAGGCTGAACATGTCAGTTGGGATGAAGGCATTGCTGACAATAATATTGCAAGCAGGCCAGCATTGGCCTCTGCTTCATCCAAATGAGCTGGGCATCCACTTTAAAAATATTATTTGTGACCTTAAAATTCTCTCTCTTCTAGACAAGTTTGCTGTTATCAGGGTTAGACCTCATTTGTTATTTTAAGGTTCAAGAATATGCTATCCTGATATTAAAGTTCTCATAGCCAAGAATCTCCTAATAAGTGAATGTACTCAGCTTTTGTCTTTTGTGAAGAGTCATACTTATTGCTCTTAAACTATACATGCTTTTGTGTATGTGTGTGTGTGTGTGTTTGTGTGTGTGTGGTGTAGTGTAGTGTAGTATAGTATATGTATGCTGCCTTTTCTAAACACATTAGAAGGTAAATATTTATTTTTTGCAAGACCTAAACTTGGGGCCTAAAATAATTTCCTTTTATATGGAATATTTACTTGCTATGGTGATGCGATTTTAAAAAGACATCTGTAGCTGTTACAAGATTGGAACAAGATGGGAAGAGAGGTTGTCTTTTGGCATTTTGTATGAAATAATTGCACAAATCTTTATTAAGTGGATGTAGGGGACAGGCTGCTAGGAGGTCAAATAGGGGAGACTTCTCCTACCCTGTCCCCTGTAGGTGATTTTTACACCTGGTTCATTCAGTACTTAAGGACTTCCTGCATGCACCATATCCCAGCAGGGTTTACACCCTTCTAGGGTCTCCAAAGCCTTGGAAGAAGCTTGCCCTCCTTGCTTACTTTGTTTATACATCTGTCAGGACAATATGATCTTTCCTTAAAAATGCGAATGCGCTCCTCCCCATCTGAAGCTCTCCAGTCAATAAATACAGTGAGGTAAAGACTGTACCTAATACCCATTTAATTTAAATTCATTTTATAAACATAAAGACGCTTTCTAAGAGAAGCTTTAATTCCTACTAGCACCTTGATTTGTGGTTGCCATGGAGAATCAAATCTGTCATTTGACAAGAAAAGTCACCCATTTATGACAGCACTTTATCTTGTCTCTCCAGGGGAAGAAAATGTCAAAAGTGAGAGTGGGGGGAAAATAAAGCCTTGAAACACCAGAATTTCTTGATTTCATTTTTATTATTCAGCTATCATATCCTTTCTGATAATAGCAACTTGGTGAAAATAAATAATGTTCATACAGTAAAATCAAATATTTCCTATTGGAATGGACAAGGTTCTTTGTGGCTGTCAGTACTGTGAAGTCTGGCAAGAAATAGTGTTATTAGATAAACCCACGGTGCCCAAATCCCATTTTCTTTTCATTATAGTGTCAAAATAATTATACCTGTGTAATTTGGGTAAGAAATTGCAGAATAAGTAAAATGGCCCATTGCAAGAGATTGCTTTAGGCTTGTGTGTTCCTTACAGGGTGGGGTCTCTATTAGCTACAGAAATAAATGCTAGTGAAAGTATTTTCATTTAAATGTAGATGTCGAACAGCTGTCCATATTATTTGCTAAATGGGTAAGTAAATGTTCCACCCTGTTACTTCTTCCTTTACTTACTTTGTGAGAGAATAAGAGGAGGAATCGTCCATCCTGGCATCCGTCAGAATATTACATAGTGTTCAAATAGTAAAAAATAAAATAAAATAAAAGTAAAAAATATTTCATGTTATTTGGGCTTAAAAAAAAAAAGTGGGGCTTTGGCCGGGCAGTGGCAGTGCACACCTTTAATCCCAGCACTCTGGAGGCAGAGGTGGGTAGATCTGTGTGAGTTCGAGGCCAGTCTTGTTTACAGCATGAGTTCCAGTTCCAGTACTGCCCATACTACATAGAGAAACTCTGCCTCGAAAAACTAAGATTAAAGTGCTTAGTGTTCTGGCCCAGGGTAGCTTTTTAATGTCTCTACCAATGTCGATGTCCTGTATGCATATGAATACTGCATATAGACACATAGGTATCACTTGGAAGGCTTTACCTTTACCTGTCCTTCATGGATGCTCAGATAAGTACACAAATGTCATCGGGGCTCCATCTTTGAAGAGGCCATGTTTCAGAGTTACGGATATTGTCTCTGGTGAGATGGTCAGGTATCCATGAGAGAGCATTGCAATAGTAAGCCTCATAGTGAAGGGCAGTGAATATCTGACTGGCAGGGGGGCTGGTTTCTGGAACCCTGTGCCTCTCGAGATTATGAAAACGGGAGCCAGGGGTCTCATTTTCCTGAAATTGGCACTGGGCGTTGGAGAGCTAGCCAATACTGGTTGAGCTGTGCTGTGTCCTGTGCTGAACTGGGGCTGGGAGGCAGGGTGTACTTTGAAAGGAAAAGAGTCAAGAGAGGGAATGGGTAAGACTCTGGCAAACAAACCTCCCACTAAATACCAATAGAAATAAATCTTAGAGGCGTGTCTTCCAGTTGCTTTGGTGGAGCACATCAGATAACTGCACATTTTACCCAGTTTTTGAGCCATTTCCACCACCATATGCACAGTGAGAGCTTGATTGCTGAAATGCGAGACAGAAAACACTAAAATATATTATAACCGGATGCACATGAGCTAGGAATTTGCCAAAGCACCAGGTTACTGAATGAACATACCCTGTCATTTAACACTCAGGTTTTAGGCCAGACACTTTGGTCAAATTGCTGGTTCCCTTTTGTAGGGATGGAAGTGGAGAGATTGCGGGTGACCTTAGTGTGATCCCTGGAAATACTTCATTTATGTCCCTAGCAGAAAGGACATACATGTCTTATTTGGGGTGAACATGGGCCACATTAATGAATAATAAAATTGTAGTGTAACACAGTGCTTGTAACTTGTTAAAATTGTATGTGTAGAGCCCAGGTTTGGATTTGTTTGAACCAAGTGTGTATAAATATAATAGGCTGGGAATTTTGGCTTTATTTGATTAGATTTAAACATTTTCATTTGTGTTCACATAGGAGTATATTATATGACAACACTAGATATTAATATGGTTTTCCCTCTGATTTCTGGATTGAGACCTTCCTTTCTCTCCCTTTCTCCCTCCCCTCCACTCTCATCTCTCTTTTCTTTCTCTCATTCTTTAATACAGTGACATGACAAAGATTAGGAAATGCCTTTAAAATGTAGCAATGGCAGAGTTATGCAATGAGGATCTGTTGCTTTCAGTGGCCTCACACTCTTCCAATCATATCTTTTATACTTGGAGAAAGTGTGTGTGTGTGTGTGTGTGTGTGTGTGTGTGTGTGTGTGTGTGTGTGTCTTTGAAGGTAACAGGTAACTCTCTGAGGTAAGTTGTCTGGACAATCTTTGTCAAATGTTTTTATTTTATTTTATTTTTTGGCCAATAGCCTGTAACCATTGTGCCTTTAAAATAAAGCCACTGATGCTATTGACAGGTGTAGCGCAGGGAGGGCCTTGTGTTTCATGGGTTGGTTTTGACTGATCTTTCTGAGTTTTGTTTGTTGTCCTGTTAGGGTTTTGGTTTCTTTCTTTACTTTTTTTTTTCTTCTTCCCCTTCTAAGAGTCTTGTGATGCAGCCCAGGTAGCTTCAGTCTGACTGCCCTGGCCCCTGAGTGCCAGGATTATAGGCATTGCAGACATGTGCAGCCACATCCATCTGCCCTGGGACTAACAGTGGCAAGGCTCGGGTATTTAGCATTTACTGTATTTCAGTTACTAGATGATTTGGGACTCTCACAACTTTTCTGTGAAATGGGACCTTTTTGTGTCTCCATTTGCTGAGAAGGACTGCTTTGGAGCTCAGCATGTGACACTTACTGGGAAGCACAGGGACCTGAGTGTGAGTCCTCAGCAACTACATCAAAAAATATAAGCTCCAGATTTAGTGAGAGATTGTTTTCACAAGGGAATAAAGTGAAGAACAGTAAAGGGGAATACCCCCCTATTCTCCTCAGGGGGTGCACCACACACCAACACATAATACAATATACACATCACCCACCCCAGAGACTTAGACTATCCTAAAAACTCCAGCAATATAATGAGTGGTAGGGATTTGGATAGCCTGTCTGTACTCTCTGGAATGTGAGGGAAGGACTAGGGGGCGACTGGGGCATTTAAAAGCAACTTTATTCACCGTTCTGATGTTAGACACTCACATATAAAATGCCAGCTCCGTTCACCGTGAGCAAACTCTCATAAGCTGAGAGATGAGGGTTTAGCACCTTCCATAGATGATAGCATCTCTGCTTCTGCAATAATGAAAGTAACAGAAAACCTTATTTACATTTCAGAAATAGTTTCCTCAGATTTCCTGTTTTGCCAGACTTTTGTGTGTCCCACCCGTTCTCTTGTTCTGTTGTGCCTGCTGCCCACATGCTGTGCCATCCAGCAAATCTGGCACCTGGTGCCGTTGATTTTGAATTGTCCAATATCATTGCCAGGGAAGGGCTGGTGTTCCCTCCTTAAAGACTTTGATACTTCAAGCAAGGGCAACTGGGCTCCCATAGGTGTTAACCCCTGTCCTGCAGCTTGACATGACCTTATCGTTATGCTTCTCAGAAACCCTTTGTCTGTCCAAGATACTTTACCTGGAGGCTTTGCTTCATTGTGTCATTAATGTAGTCAAATTATAAGCATGCTTCAATCTCTTAATTAAATGAAAGCGAACACTTGGAACTGAAAGCTAAAATGGGAGTATTTTTTAACCGTTCTCACACATTTCCAAAGATCTGCAGTGGCAAGTAGAGAAAGCATACCTTTTAGGGTACCCCCATCATACCCACCTGTAGCTGTTATATAAGTCCTTGGGGGAGGGGGCAGATAACTCGCACTGGGGACATTGATATTCTTTGCAAACAATCCTTTAAAGGCATTTTAACTTAGTCCTCACCCCTGAGGAGCTTTTGACAGCTGATGGCTGTGTGGGAGTGGGGAGGGAGTATTCTTTAGTAAGTCAGCTTGCCAATGGATAGTCCTACAGCCTGAATATGTTGGTAGCAGAAATTGTGTTCCATAGATTATTAAAGAGAATGGGCAAAGAATTGGGAGGGGATTAATAGTGGACCTGGGAGGGGTATAGGGAACGGATGAGAAGTGGTCAAAATATATACTATATAATATATGATATAATAAGTTGTCAATGAATTAATAAATTATATTAAAATATTTCACTTGGGGCTGAAGATCAGCTCAGGATTATATGGTTCTTCTAGAAGACACAAATTTAATTCTCAATACCCATAGTCAGTCCAGCTCCAAGGGATTGCTCTTCTGGTCTCAGTGAGCAACTGTACACATGCACACATTCATGCATTTACACACGCGCAAGCACACACAATTAAAAATAAATAAATCTTATGAAATACAATTTTATTCTTTATATTAGTAAAAATCATTTTGGAATTTGCACTCTAGAATTGACACCTAGACCTTTAAAAGCAAGAAACGACAATGCTTCCTAGAAGCACACAAATCCTGCACTTAGTCTCATGTTGCAATTAACTCTGTGAAATACCACCTCATCCAACACTTGAGGGTTTCCTTCATTCGTTTCATCTAGATTGTATCAAAACCACTGTTTTCTTAAACATAAAGTAAGTTATTTAGAATCCTCTTGAGAGCTGGTCTTCAAGTTTTCTTTAATTAAGAGGGAAGGGCGGTTAATGACTAAAAGCTAGTGCATACAGGTTATTTATTACAGCTTGTTAAATTAGTTGGTATGGTCTGAGACAAAGTGAATGTGAGAGTTAAGGACAGTGCTTTCCCTCCTCAGGAAAGGAGGGTCCATTCCCATGGATATGCCTGTCGGGTGTGTTCCTTGACTGCAGTGTGGGAGACTATGTGACCCCTGCACACAGATTCCACACCTGTCTGCCAGTCTCTGTATTGTTTAGCACTGAAAGAATGTGTGTTAATGAGAGGGCACATTTCCTGTTAAGCTGTTGGCTATTTATACAGAGATTTCTCTCTTCTCTAAGAACACTGGAGCAGCTCTCTCTATCCCCACTCACTTTAGAGGTACAGGCAAAGTTCTGACACACTTTTGAAGTGTTTGTAAGTTACAGTTTATGATATTACTCAGTCGATCAGCATTTTGAAACCAGCTTCTGAATTTAGTGTGGAGGAGGTTCCCATATGAAGGTTTTAGAACAGGAGTAGACCCCAGGATGAAAGGCTAGTGATGCTGCTTTGGTGAGTCTGTGCTTTCTACAAGCTCTTCTGTTTACCCCAGCTCAGGTGCTTCACAGACTTTTCCTTGTGTTCTAAAAGATAGAGATTGGACTTTCTCTGGCCACCATTAGGTCAGCTACACCATGACCTTCCTGAGCAGTGCTCTGCAGGCCTTTTGTGCAGGAGTCCCAGCTCTGGTTCTGGTTAAATTTTGGATTGCACTTCAGAAGGCATAGTGTGGGGCCAAACCTTGGGTATTGTATTTTCCTCTGTGTTTTCTTCTAAACACTAGAGGAGTCTCTCCTTGACTTTGTGTTTGCTTTAACATGTAAACACAATTATTAACGGTAAGGAATATTTCTATCCCAAACAAAAATACAGAGAGTATGTGGAGGCACAGTCCTCCTTCATTAGCCCCAGTGACCCTGACTCGCTGTCCTCATAGGAACTCAGTTTTCTCAGCTGCATGCAGGTGTCTTTAGGATTCTGGCTATTTGGAAGAGGATCTTGACCAGTGGGCTCAAATATCACCAGTCCTTTGTGGAGAGAGGCTCTTTCTTCACTGAGAATAGGGATCTAGATTGCAGAGATTATGTAATCCTATAGTTGGCTTTGGACAGCAAAGGATGGCTTCATTGGTTAGAATCAACAGTCCTTTGGCTATGAAGACTTCCCAGGCCGCTGGTTCTTAGAATATCCAACGCCACATACCCTCCACTTCAGCAGTAGCTTGTGCTTCAGGTTTTGAACCAGTGTGTCTTGGTTGATACATGTGGGGAAATGAAGCTTTTCTTTATGTAACTGGCCTTGGCATTCAGTGAGAAGTGATCTAGATGCTTATTCACTTTCCTAAAAAGGTGTTAGAAGTAGGTAGTTTGACTACATTCTTTAATGTAGTGTGTGTGCTAGAATTTGGGCTTAGAAGTAACTTGGTAGCTTCTATCCTTTGAGGCACAAATTCAAATTTTTAGAGCCATATAGGTAGCTAAAAGGAAGTAGGTGGGGAGCCCAGAGGCCAGACAGCATAGGCAAGCAGACTGGCTGATTTTCTTTCTGGATACAATTTTGTGTATGTGTGTATATTGATACATATGTGTGAAGTGTGCACATGTGCATTCTTGTGTAGATCAGAGGACAGCCTGAGCTATTGTTTCTGAGATACTGTTAATCATGGCTGCTAAGTCAGTAAGCCTCATATATCTCCCTATCTCTGTTTTCCCAGAAATGGGGGAGTTCCCCATTTTAGAATCCTTATAATCCCCAGAATTCCCAGTGCTGGGATTGTAAGTGCATGCCACTATGCCTCTAAAGTCTTTACCGGATGTCGGGGATCAAACTCAGCTCCTCACACCTGTATAATGTGCATTGCCAACTGAGCCATTTCCTCCGTCTTGCATATACTTTTTAAACAACAACAACACCCGGAGTTCCTGCTGCCCTTTCCCGATAGCTGTCTGACTATAAGCCCTACTTTTTAATTTCCTTGTTTTCTAGACTCTGGAAAACAGAGTAGATGCTCCTAAGTAATAAACCTGGTCTTCTCTTGGAGATTTGATAATTGTAACCATGGGGAAAGGGAGAGAAGGGGCGTGGCCAGGATTTAGAGTACTTTTCCGTTCTCTGGAGCATCTGCTGACTTTTCCGTAAGGGGGAAGCTCTCAGACAACCATGTTTCAAGTTGTCTTGGGAAGTGGATGATATATCTGCTCTGCCAGTGTCAGCAGGTCAAGAAAGTGTCTCATGTTCCTCACAGTTAAGCCACAATGAGATTCTAAAATATAATAGAAGCCACGTGGGTCAGTAAGCCTGAACCCCATCATTTATTGTAGAGAAAATATCATTAGCTCTAGAAAATTCATACACAACTGTGCCTACTCTGAATTATCGCTATTTTGCCTTGTTGGCTCTTTGAATCTGCCATCCTATTCAAAGAAAAAAAAAAGGCTTTGTTGATGGAGCATCCCTGACTTTCTACCTGTATTCAGAGACAGCTGCAACAGTGGCTGCATTTGACTCATGGTAAACTCTAGAGTGTACTCTCTGTAATATGTGAGTGGTCTCTGAATAGGTGAGCCTTCCATGTTCCCTCCTGAGTTCTGATGACATTGTCAAGATTGAGGGTGGTAGGTGGTAGAAATGGATAGAAATCTCCCTTTCAGGGGTTTCATTTATGTTGAATTTGAGAGACCTACCTAGCAGGTGAAGATTTTGCGATAGCACGGACATCTTTACCCTTTTGGCACCAACTTTGGCCACCTGTGTAGGGCTATACAATCTCATGGAGAAAAAGCTCTGACTCACTTCTCTGATAACATGGTACCTTCGGAGGCCACTGTTTTTTCTGATTAGTCACTAGCCCTCCTGGAGCTGGCACATGCATTTTTATTTGGGGTTTGTCAATTCTTGCCCTGAGCTAACAAAGCAATAGGGGTGAGTTAACCACAATGGCCATGGCCCCCACAACCTCAGGCTCTTTTCTTTATATTTTTAAATAGCGGGTGACCAATTGATATTTTGGACCAGGTGTTGAAAATATGATGTCCCTGTAAAGCTATGTCACCATCACGCTACCTTTTCCAGATTATCTGGGTATTCTCAGGCCGTTGGTGCTTTAATTACCATATTGTTCATCTGGTTAAATTGTTTCTAATGGGCTCTGTGTTTTATCCTTTTGTTTCAATGAAATGATTATTGGGAATATTTTAAGAAAACCATTTAAATGAAGCCTCATCATTTAAAACACATATAAAAATTCTTGAAGATGCCTTTCATTCGGATCTCTTTATCTTCCTTCACAAGCTTTCTGAGGATAAGCAGTGCATGTTGAGGTTTATCTTTGCTTTTATGTTCTCCAGCCACATGCTTAACTTTGAGCACATCCGAGTCGCATTTCATTGGGCTTTCAGAATCCTTTTATAAAGGGACTGATCTGTTAACATCACCCTCTTTAGATCGAGCAGACAGGATGTTCTTCCATATAAAGAAGCATTCACAGTCTTTCTAACCGGCCAGTAAGTGAGTGATTTCAGGCCTGGTGGGCAATACTTGTGTCCATGCGTAACACAGCCGACCACAGTAGTAGGCAGCTGCATGTAATTTTGAACTCCACTCATTGAACTGTAATAAAACAATATAAGCACTGCTTGGGGGAAGATTGGATGTAGTTATCCTTACACAAGGCTCAGGCATATGAAAGCAGTGCTGGCTGACAAGAGGATTTTGAGATTTGATTTTGATTGAATTGCAGAATTGAACAGGCCAGGAATGTCAGTGGAAGGCTAAACGCCTGTAGTGCCGTAAAGTTTTATTCATGTGAGGCTTTCCAATATCAAGTAGATGGATTATTGGAAAAGGTGTCAAGGGACATGAGATGGAAGTGCCCAAAACATAAAATGTAGGCAGGAGGGAAAAATTACTTTTTGCTTAGTATATAATTAGGTCTTCAAAAAAAAGAGAGAATATTCTATAAAGTTATTTATCCTTCCCTTTGTTTAAGAGGGGAAAGACCAAGTCATTTTATCACATAAGTCTTAAAAGGACATTTTGTGTTGTGATATTTGGATTGGGCCTTCCATTATGCCATTCTTTATTTATGTTTGAAATTAATGTTAGAAGACTCCTCCCAGAAAAGGGAGACAGCAATGAAGCAAGAGCATTACACACGCATCCTGACACACTGACTTGTTCAGGGCTCATAGGAACTTACACAAATTTGTACAGTACAGCTGATGGCAAAATTCAGGTAGCATTTGGGAGTGTGCTATTTGTTGGCCCTGAGTTTGTGATTTTACCATAGTTAATGTAGAGGGCTGCATGCAGAAAGTAGGGTTCACTACCTGCACCCCTACTTCTTAGAGAGTGTTTCTTAGAGTATCAATGAATCACGGATCAACATTGTCAACATGGAGGAAGAAACAGCTGTAATCATTCAGATTGGAGTCTGTTTGTTTAACATTTCAAACCTAAGGGGATTCAGGTGAAGAATGGAAATTAGAGGGATGCACATCTTGACTGTAATATGCAGGTGTGTGTTCTTTGTCCTTCCTCTTGTTCTAATGTATTCTGTGTTTAAAAACATGTTTGTTTGTAATGAAGATGTGTGAGATGACTGCAAGAAGCCTCGAGGAATTTTTTTTGAGCAGGAAGGCTTGTGCTTTTAAGGTCTCTTTTCTCTTTAATGTTCTATCTTGGACAGGTTGGGAAAGAAATACCACATAAAATAATTGAGATTACTTATCTAAGATTTGTAAAACTTTTTATTTGCCTCTGATTTTATAGGTTTGTCATAGAGAGCATTTAGTTATATTTTATTATTGCTTAGTTTTTCTGAGAATAAATGCAGTGAATATTTAGCTACTCAAACAATGATTCCTTTACACACTGCTAGAAAAGAAAAATAAGCCTCTGATTCCTATGGTCAGATCACGTGATCAGTAAGTGACCTCCTTCAGTTTCACATCTTCCTGAAACCATTGGGTTTCAGCATGGCGTCTGAGAATGGAATTGTCTGCTTGTAGATGTGGACTTAATCCCATGGTGTGTGAGGATGATGGGGGTGGTTGTTGAGTTGCTTAGAGATGTAACACTTTTGGACCTGGTGGAAGTCATCTCTTAGATAGCCATGACATTCTGGACGTCTAAGGAGCATTGTATCATTGTGTCACCTATTAGCTTGCACCATGGAACTGTCTTGTAAGTTACTGTCTCAGACACAAATGTGTGAAAACTGTATTTCATTTCCACCTCCCTTTAACAGTGAGTGAAGGTAAAGACAGGAAGAAGCTTCTGGTGCAAGATTGAAGGAGGGAAGCATTATTCTTGGGTGCTGTCCTTGTACTTTAAGGGCCCAGGGGGCAAACTCCCCTTTAAAATTTTTATCCTAGGTAAAATCAGTTTTACCATACTTGGACTTTTTGGTTGTTTGTTTCTTTTGTTTTGTTTGCTTTTGGAATAGGAAAATTGCTGAAGTTGGGCATATTTACCTTTTTTGCCCCTCCTGTCACCTACCCTGTTTTTCATACTAAAATTGGAAAATGCCAGGAGTGTGAGCCTGCGATATTATTTTCCCAGGGAATGTCTGTGAATTGGCAGGCTTCTATGTCTGAACTAAGAGGCAGTTTGCATTAGGTCTGCTCAAAACATATACTTTGTTCTTTGATCCTTGCAAAGCTGAGGTTTGCCATGAGCTGCACTTTATTAAGTTGTGTAATTGCCGCAAAATGGCCTTCCAGAAGATGTGTGCCAGCATTATCAGCCTGGAGTCTGCTGAGCAGGTTCTTAAGGATTAATACCCAGCACTAGTTTGGCTCTGGAATTGTGGAAGAGTAAAGCCGAGTTTGAAGCAGAGAACTCTGTAATAAACACCTGACTTCAGACAGTGAAAGAATTGGCAAGAATTGTATTGACCAACATTGTGACTCTCATCTGTTTGGAAAGGCTGGTTCTGTAAATCCACCCATTCCATCTTCAGGAAGACTCATCTGGTCAACTTCCCCAGTGCCCACAGTTTTACAGAGGAAGCAAGGGATTGCCTGACCCTTAAAGCAAGCCTTTTTTTAAATTTTTTTTTAATTTTTTTATCTTTCCTACTGCCTAACCCTTGCTGGACTCCATTAGTTCTCCAAGGACAGGATCATAAGTCCAGCCCATTTTTGTGGGGGGTAGGATAGGAATTTTCTTCTTAAGGATTGCTTAGATCTTACAAGTCAGCAGCTTCTTTCTGTAGAACCATGAAGGCATTAGTGCCTGTCTGTAGATTCTGCACTCCATCTTGAGCAGGACTTTGTATGATTCTCTGTGGAAAAGACTGAAAGAGGTGTGCTTCAGAGGCAAAGAGGGGATGGGGATCCTTAGCTCTAGTCCAGGGGTGAGGATTCTGATAGACCGTCAGGCAGCTGGTAACCTTACAGAGGGACTGTTTTTACCTCCAGGTACTTTCTGAAGGCTGGCAACACACAGGTTCTCCTTGATAAGATTATATTTTATGGAAGCCTTCTTCCTGATGGGTTTTGTGAGGCCCAGCACTGTCTGGTGTGTGATGTGGGTGAATGAAGCCTCTTTCCTAAAAGCTGCAGTTGCTTTGAAAAAAATGAGAATGAGTCATTGGAGGGTCTCCCTTGGAACATGTCTTCACTTGACTCTGGTTGATTCTAAAGAGTTGCAGTTTCTTTGTAAGAAGCAGAAAGGGTCTCATCACCACCTCTCAGCCCTGGGGAGCATGCATGTTAAATACAGTGGTCTTGATCTGACTGCATACTTGTTATAACTGCACAAGGTGCTCCATTCTCTGAACACTCTAGCTGTCAGCATGGAGCCTTATGCGTGTAATTTCTGAGTACATCTTAATCCTGCTGGCCACTGACACAGTACATGAAGGTTTGTCCTTTCCAGAAGTTCTTTCTGTGTGTGATGGGGTAGAGCAAGCTTGGCTTGGAGCCTGGAGTCACACTGCTCTCACAGTTCTTAGCTACCCCACCCCCCCATTTTGCCACTTAAGGGCAGAACATCTCCTTGTTGGTGGTGTCAATCTCATTTCTGTCACCAAGCCAAAGTACTTATGCAGGAGAAAGGTTTGTTCTGGCTTCTAGTTTTAGTTCGTGTTTGCTTGGCCTGGCTTGTTCACCTTTTTGTGGCAAGGTGGCAAAGAGAGACAGGAAAGGGCTGGGGTCCTGGGGTTCCCTTCAGGAATACATTTCCACTGACCTGACTTCCATTTGGCCCAACAGTTTTATATCCTCTAAATAGTGCCTTTAACTTGAACTTGTTTTATTCAAATAGCAGCACCCATCACTGCCCAGGTCTGCAGTTACTTATCTGCCCATTACACTGGGATGTGGGGAACTCAGGCAGACCTGAGTTTGAGCCCAGGATAGTTTAAAAAACTAGGCCTAGTGGTGTGCATTTGTAATCCTGGCCCTGGGAAAATGGAGATAGGCAGGTTCATGGGGTTCACTGCCTGGCCAGCCTAGCCTGATAGACAATATCTCATTAAATATTAATAATGCCTGTAGAGTGACATCCAAGATTGTCCTTTGGCTGTACATGCGTGTGTGTGTGTGTGTGTGTGTGTGTGTGTGTGTGTGTGTGTGTGTGTGTATGTGTGTATGTATGTATGTATGCACATGTTACTTTTTGTAAGCTCTTCTGTCAGATAATTTGATGATCCTGGATGCTGAAGACCAGCTCATATAGTGTGTGTGTTTTCGTGCATGCAGACACTGGCATAGATAGTAGTGTCCAGAAATGCAACACACATGTATATTTGACTTGTATAAAGTTTTAAGAGACATATTTGAATGTCTTCTCATAGTTACTGAGGTTTATTAAAACAACAAAAACATTTCTATTTTTGGCTTTTTGTGACAGAGACTATAGTTTTTGGGAATGGGAGGGGGTTATCCCATGTTGACACCAGAGTGCCCAATGAGGTATGTTTTGCTAAAATGGTCCCATTAGGACCATGTGTCACCACTTGGTGCTATTGAACCCTGCCTACTTGATTTGTTCCAGGGGCTGCCACTGAACTTTGCTGCCCTTTTGGGGAGCTTGTACTGGCTCCCAGACGTGCCAGGGTTCCTGGGGCAGGGACATTGTTAGTATTGTTGCTGAGTCTTGGCATCGAGATCTCTGGAGGATGCTAGTGTCTTAATCCCTGCAGTGTTTGACCCTTCTTGGAAGCTAGCTGTGCATCCAGTCTGAACAATGGGATCTGCAGAAAAACACGCTCACTGAGCTATTGCGAGGCATATAATTTTGTCTTTAAATTTTTGGTGAATTGTAGCAACATGACTTCACAGGACCTCAGAGACATTACAGTGTTTTAATAACACTTCCTTGCTACACGTAATGCTTCATTTTTACTTTTATTAATTTAATTTTTTTCCTGTGTGTGGCAGGAGGTGCCCTGGGCACCCTAGCTTTGTCTCTAGCTTCGCCTGGCTCTGCCTCGGGGAAGCTACCTGGCTCCTTTCCTCCTTGAGGCAGAGGCTCCAGGGCCATGTCCTGTCTGTGAGGAGTTTATAGGGTCTCACCCACTCCTGTTCTGAACATGCCTGCTCATTACCCTCCCTGCTTCCTCCCATTCTGCCAAACACCCATGATATCACCTTTCTCCTCCAGCCCCAGCTGCCGCCACCACCATTCCCGAACCTCATTTCCACAGGGACTATGAAAGAAAAACCAAGTCAGAGGAGGGTGACAGGGTCCCCATTACTCAAGGTGCCCTTTGCTGCTGTTTACAAAAGGGTGAGAGCTATTTATTATTCAGTCCCTGTGAAAGTTGGCTACCTAGCATCCAGCACCGAATTCATGCGTGCTTTTATGAATTCATGCACTTATATGTTCACTCATTCACACATCTTTTTGCCTGTTCTTTGCTAACTTGAAGCTTGATCCCCATAGCACAAACACAAGTGTGAAATGAGAGATGTGGGACAGCCAGCCAAGAGAGGTCCTCACAGAAGGGCGAATTCCTTCTGTTGAGAGCTACCTCTGAATCTCAGAACTGCTTGAGATGCTCTCTGGATTGAGCTCATTGCTATTTTCCAGAAAGTTTAGTACCACATTTCATGAGTGAAATTCAGGCTTTTACCAATAAGATGCCAAAGGCTGCCGCTTCTGTTGTTGATGTGTGTGGTAACTCTTGGAGTGGCATGGTGCACACTCTGACTTCTCGAGGCAGCCCTCATAAAGGCAAAAGTGAGTTGAATTTCTTGTTTGGCACATTCCTCTTGTAAGTCAGCATGAGCTCCGTTCCTCTCCCTAGCTCTGTTTCCTCTAAGGTGGGGACTGAAAGGTGGCGTATTAAATTTGTCTGTGTCTGGGTCCACCCTAGAGAAATGGCCACATGCTCTATTGACACCAATCATGTCCCAGCTTTTCTCACTCAGGCATGTTGTACACTTATGAGAGGATATCCTCCACTTCAGTTGTTAAGAAAATTGAGATCAGTGATTTGTTTCATTCTGGAGCCTTCCACTCAGTAGTGCCCAGGAGGCATCTCCCTGCACACCCTTGGGTGACTTTACAACAGAAATACGGACAGAGCCTCCCTTGTGAACCCAGGCTGCCTGCCTGTCCCAAGTCAGGCATTTTGACTTGGGAACTTTCCAGATCCAGGGAAGAGCTTCTGACTCCCCAGGTTTGGGGTTGTGTCCTCAGGAATACAATTACAAAGGTTAACAGGAAAAGTGTGGTCCCCGAGTAATCCCAGGCAGCTGGCAACCACTGTTGAACTGGAGGCGCCCCATCAGTGAAAACTGCAGCAAGAAGCAGATTAAACCTCCTATCTGCCATCTCACTCTCTTTTCTCTCCTTTCCTGTTTGGACTTGAAAGTCGATGGAGCCAGGGCCCTGACAGTTGACGGAAGTGCTGCAAGATGAGAGTATTTATTTACAGTGAGTTGAGGCTGATGCTTGTTCAGGATGCGGTTTCTTGCAGGAAGTTTGGTCCCCACCCCTGGGTTTGATCATTTCTCCAAGAGAAAAAAGAAAATATATATGAAAAAAAAAGCTCTCCTTTACTGTTGCAAGGTTCTATTGAACAACCCTGCCTAACCCGTCTGCACTTGGAGACTTTACAGGGTGTAGCCTGTAGGAGGGCCTGAAATGGCTGAGCAGCCCAGTGAGCCTAGCTCCCTGCAGATGTGTTCAGACACAGCAATAATCATTAAGCATTTAAAATAGGGAAGTAGGCTGCTTACACGTGCTGTAGGCTGTGGTTGGCGCAGGCCGCTCTGTTCGTTAACGGGAACCAGTGCCAATTGAAGTTGCTGTACTGGGTGTCAGAGAGAGAAATTGTTCTGAGGCGCTATGAAGCTACAGCTCACATGTAACAAGGAGTTACTACTGACTGGTTTGGGTGAGGCCAGCTGGTCCCCCCCCCCCCAAATCAGACCAAGGGCAGTATTGTTCAAAATGTGCGGTACCTTTTGCCTTTGGTAGGAGAGATGAGTCAAGGAAAACATTGTGTCTTAGAGAAGATATTTTGGTACTTTCTGGGGTTCTAAGTCCTATTGGCACTATAGAATTTTCTCATAGACTGCCTTTCGGACATTGTCTTCTATTGTTCCCAGAGTTACTTACATGGAGAAGACCTTAATGATGCAATACCTACTGTTATGTTTTTCATTTATTAAAAATTATATACAATATCAGACAAAACTGGCAGAAGGCTGAAAGATGACAGATCTCCCTCCATCAGGCTTTCGGCTCCTCAGGCCCCCTGACCAGCCAGTGTTTTCTGGCATCCGATTAGATGCCCATGTTCAGGGATCATAGAGAGCTTCAGAGTGTGAACATCTTCAGTAGAGCCAGCTAGGCCAGGTTAATACCTGAGGCAAGTTGGGGCAGGGTTTCTCATAGTTTCTCAAGAGTCAGAAGTAGACTGAGGCAGTGGTTTGCGTTTAGAGAGTACTGACAGAGTCATGTGGGGTCTTGAGAACCTCCTGGAGGCCTGTCTCACTGTAGAAATCTGAGGTCTCCAGTCAGGCCTCACTCACTGTCTGCACTCCTCCTTTTTGAGTCTTTGATCAAGCGTCTTGTACTTCAGGCCTTTTACTTCCTGATAAATATTGGTTTGATAAATGGCATGGTTAAAGAAACAGAGCCTTGCTTCAGAAGAAACACCTTCTTTGGGCTGTCAAAGTCACTGCTAATGGTGCAGTGATGCTGATGATGCCCCTTGGCACCCTGTGGCTTTCTGCACATGTTACAGTGCCCAACCTATGTCAGGGAGCTTCTGGGAGGGATTTCTGCAAGTGTTAGACTCATCCCTGTTGAGACACTCTGTAAGTGTGCTGAAATTACCCAGATATGGGCAATGCTTAGAGGATACTGAGATCGCCTTATGCGGGCTACTTTACCAACCATCCAATTTGACACAAGCTAATGTCACCTGAGAGGAGGGAGCCTCCATTAAGGAAATGCCTCCATAAGATCAGGCTGTAGGCAAGCCTGTGGGGTATTTTCATAACTAACAATTGATGGGAGGCCCCAGCCCATTGGAGGTGGTGCCATTCCTAGGCTAGTGGTCCTAGGTTCTATAAGAAAACAGACCGAAGAAGCCAAGAGGAACAAGCCAGTAAGCAGCACCGGTCCATGTTCCTGCCCTGTTAGAGTTCTGGTCCTGACTTCCTCCAGTGATGAACACAGACGTTGAAGTCAACCCTTTGCTCCCCACGTTGCTCTGGTCTTTCATCACAGCAGTAGAGACCCTACAAAGACTGTCATCTCTTCGTCACCCCACTGCGACCCTGTCTTTTACAGTGCAGATTTTTAAGTGTCCCCCCCCCTCCCGGTGGTGGTGGTATAAGACTTTAATCCCGGCAGTCAGGAGGCAGAGGCAGGAAGATCTCTGTAAATTCTAGGTCAGTTCCAGGACAGCCAGGGCTATCTAGAGAAATCCTGTTTTTTGTTTTTGGTTTTTTTTGTTTTTGTTTTTGTTTTTGTTTTTGTTTTTTGATGATGTTGTTGTTTTTGTTTTATAGATTTTAAAATTTTTACTTTATATGTATAAATGTTTTCCTCCACGGGTGTCTGTACACCTTGTGCATGCAGTGCCTCAGAGGCAAGAAAAGAGTGTTGATTTCCAGGAATTGGGGTAACAGGGTAACCTGCCATGTGATGCTGGGAACTGACCCTAGGTCCTCTTCAAGAATAGCAAGTATTCTTGACCACAGAGAAATCTCTGTGGTATAGATTTTTGGCATATAAGTCTTTTTTATAGGGTCTGTGGGTGTAGAAGGGGTGATAGAGGGCTTGTCTAGCACATGTGAGGTGATGAGTTCTGTCCCCATCACTGCCTGAGATGGATGTGGTAGGATATTACCTAGAATCTCTGACTTGGGACATGATGATGAAAGGGCCAACAGGTAAGAGTCACCCTTATCTACAGAACAGGTTGGTGGCCTGCCCAGGATAGTCCTTGTAGGAGACAGTCTTGAGGAAGAAAGGAAGAAATCCAGTTGATAGTCTATGATAATATACAAAGGGTTCAGTGCAACCACAAGTACCTGAGTTCAGATCCCTAACACCCACACAAGCTAGATAGATACCAGGGCATGTTCTTACCCCCCCCCCAAGGGGACACAAATGGGTAGATCCCAGTGCCCTGCTCTTTAGCCAATCTTGAGGAATTAGTAAGCTTCAGGTTCAGTAAGAGAGTGTCTGAAAAAAATAAATGGGCAAGGAATTGATGAAAAAATTCTGCATGTGCATGTCCATGCAAAGTGTACAAAGATAAGCCACAATCCCTGTGTGCAGCCACCCTTGCTTCAAGTGATAGTGGTTATTGAAGGAAGTATGTGTGAGTTGGAGAGGGGTGTCACAATGTGGAACTGGTGAAGTTTGGGGTGTATGGCATTTGGGAGAGAAAAGAAGAGTGGATATAACAGATGCTCACTGTCTGAGGCAGATTTTGAATCATGGTTAGAAGTTTTGGTGGTTCAATGGAATATAGCTTGGCAGTCAGGAACAGTAGCTGCAGATGTTTCTGACTTTGTCTCTGGGATGTTTAATGCTTAAATCTTCAGAGTTGTTTTGAAGCAACTCCGGAAACAAAACCTTCTGAAAAAGATAGCTTGGGCATTGAGTTGTTAAGACTCTCTTCATTAAGCTACTGTTGGGCAGATCTGAATACTGTATAATGTCAGAAGAAAGTAGCTTTTATAAGATATGGAGACTATTTGTTCCCTGGATTCCAAAAATTTGTCCCTATCTGAGGGCCAGGGAAGGGTGGAGAGATGGAAGGGTCTCAGTGTGACTGCACAGACTGTCATCAGCCATAAACCCCACCCCCCTAGTGGTGCTGACTTAGGTCTATAACTCAACTTCTTCACAAATCAGTGACTGATGGCTCGGCAGTAGTGATCCACGCCTTTATTCCAGCTACTCTGTCCAAGCACGTAGCCTAGCACTTGGTACTTTTCTGTTTGTTTTGTTGGTTTGTTTTTTGAAACAGGGTCTCTCTTTATAGCTCTGGCAATCTTGGACTCACCAGACTAGCCTTGAACTCACACAGATCTACCTGCCTCTACTTCCAGAGTGCTGGGATTAAAGGTGTGAACCACCAGGTCTGGCCGACCTGTGCACATTTGAAAGTGCTTGCTCTGCATTTCATGTTCAGGCTTATGCTAGACAAAGAACAAATGAACAGACAAACCTGATTTCAGAGCCTCAGGCCTAGACATAGCAGCCTACTTAATCTCTCCATGGGTGACATTGGCCTAGAAAGTTCTCTGTTGTGCGCAGTGCTGTGCACTATGGGATGAATAACAGATCCATGGTCTCTGCCCACTAGAGGCCAGCACCTTTCTTCATGCACCTTCAGTGCAGCAAGTGAGGCTGCCCTCAGCCATAGCACGTGTCCCCAATGGATAGAGTCCCTGGATGAGAAACAGTGATCTAGATGACAGTCCAGCTGGAGACTGCTGCTGTGATTTACAAACTTGTCTAATGGAGGCTTTGTTTAGGACAGACTCTTATTTCAGATATGAGAAAAGAATTACCCAGAGGCAGCTGAGAAAACAGTTCTAGGCTATTTACAGCAGGGAATGTGGTTACCTTGTAAAAACCAGCCAACCCAACCCTTCTGATGCCCTGTCATCTTGCAGGAAAGAATTCCTAACATCTACCTGGGACCCACTTCTCATCTAACACCAGCCGCACTCTAAAGTGTAAGGAACAGCTTGTTTGGCCTTGCTTTCTTAAATACTTTTTTCCCCCTGTAGTACAAGGGCATTGAATCCAGGGACTTATGCATGCTAGGCATGTGCTCTGCCACCAAACCACTTCTTAAGCCTGATTTTTCTTTTAAACAAAGATGTTTAATTGTGGTAACATGTACACAGCAGAAATTGTCCTCTTAACCATTCCCAGCATATATTCCAGTAGGGCTTTGAAAATTCACACAGTTGAGCAGTCATTCCAGAAGTTAGTGTTCTGGACAAACAGCTTAAATCACAGTTCCTCCTTCCCTGCTCACTCCAGCTCCTGAGAGCTCCTGGCTGCCCTCTGTGTCTGTGATTTGCTAATCTAGATGTCACATATGAGAGTTATGGAGTGGTTATCTCTCTCTGATGAGCTTATTTCACTTAACATATCTTCAAGTTTCATTCATGTCCTGGCATGCATTGGAACTCCGTTCCTTTTGAAGATTGATTGACATTCCCCGTGAGCTTTTCTTGATGTCTAGTTAGCCTTCAGTGGTCTCTTCACAGTTTCCACCATGCAGCTCCTGTGCATGGCATCACTCTGAACATGATTGGTCAGATGTCCCTAAGAGTCCCTGCTTTTGTTTCTTTGAGCTTGTAACCAGGATTGCTTTTGCTAGATCCAGACCAGTTGCCTTCAAAATGCTCTGACATTGCTTTCTTTGCTGGAGAAATAGACTCATTGTCCCTCTGACCCCTTCCTACCCTTTCCTGAGAGTTTTCACTCTGTTGCCTTTCTTACTCCCAGGAGGCAAACACTTGCATCTTTGGGTCCAGCTGTCTGAATAGCACTCCAGCAGCTCAGCTACGTTGTCTTCTAGTGAAGTTTGTGTAAGGCTTAGGTCTCTCATGCCTACCAGCTATGCAAGGAAGCCAGATTAAAGGGGAGAAAAGCTGTGTTGTGAGATTGGACGCCACTGTCTTCTCTGAGCAGTGCGTCTGCGGGCTTGTCATTGAATAAAGCATTCTGCCTCTCTCCTGGCCTCAGAGAAACACAGCTGTGGCTTTCTTTCACGCTGCCCTCTGGTCTGTACCAGTCTTCTGGTAGGGTTTCGGAGGCCTAGGTGGCATGCTCTATGCAGTTTCCTTGTAAATATTCTGCTTCAGTACTGGGATTCTCATTTAAGAAAACAGAAAGCAGGAAAGCAATATGTTGAAAAGCTGGTATCTATGGAGACTGCTTTCTTTTTTTCTTTCAAAATTAGACTGAATCTTCCATAAATCTATGTAATTCTATTTGCAGACTGGCCCCAGCAAGCCTCAAGATGAGGACTACTTCTTGGCCATCAACACTGGGAGAGACAGTCTCTGAATCATGTTCAGGGAAGATAACATAAATGAAAAACCACCTGTGCTGGGGAGGCCTTTAGGGACATCCTTTAGCTGGCATCTCCTCTCTGATTGCCAGGAAGGTGGAGTTCTCTGAGATAAGGGATGCACCAAGGCTAGTTCTATACTGGCCTTCTCTGAAGCTGGATAAGTGGCAGTAAGGCTTGGTTCAGTGTTCTGCATTGTGCAAGCACCACAGACGCCAGTTCTCTCTGGCCAATGTGGTTCATATTAAATGATGTTGCTAGAGAGTGAGAATATGGTGTGTTGCTCACACATTCCTACAGATGTGATCTTTCTAAAGAGCTGAGAATCCAGTGCTGGACAAAACTATTTTTGCTAGCCATGGGGAGTCTACTTGTTCCCCTCTCTCTGAGCTCCTCCTACGAATAAACATACTGGCTGGGGCTACTATATGTGTGTTGTGATGCCTGCATTACTTGAGTGAACTTTATTGAGCAAAGGCCTGAAGATTGAGAGAGAGAGACAGACAAACAGGAGGGTCACTCTTGAAAGAAGAATGCCATTTATTGGAGCTCAAGAAAAGCCCTATATACCGGGTTGCACTTTGACCTTGAGTGACCTCTACAGCTCACAAGCAGCACCTGACTTTAGCTAGCTTCTTTGTCCTTTGCTAACTTCCAGATTCCTTAATCACAGCACCTGCTTGGGCAGTGTTCCAATAATGGAAATAAATCATTTGTTTTCCGGTAAACATTGCAGGCCACTAAATAGTGCTAAGCCCTGGGGGCTGCAGGCTGACCTCTACTCTCTCTCTCTCTCTCTCTCTCTCTCTCTCTGTGTGTGTGTGTGTGTGTGTGTGTGTGTGTGTGTGTGTGTGTGTGTGTGTGTGTTGTGCATGCCAGTCCTTGCCTTCTACTAATATAAAAACGTTTTAAAAAGATAGATTACTAAATCTGCTTTAATCCAAAAATAGTTGTTAATCTCAAAATATTTTACATTTTGTTTTTTGTTTATTGATACAAATTGAAGGTCAGTTTTGTTATGCTACATGTATTATGTAACTCATTTAAAATTTACAATATATAATTTTAAAATGTAGATTAATTGTCATCTATGATAACCAAACTTATAGTCATGTTAGATAGATTTTTTTAAGGTATCCAAGATTATATTTCAATTAGATAATTAATCTTCAAACACTTCAGAGGTCTACAAAATATGGCATTTAAAATATTTTAGAACTTAGATTTTTTCTTGACAGTGAGAAAGGTCTGCCCCGGGCAACACAGATATATTTCAAAAAGATGATGGGCAAAAACAATAACAACTCCCCCCCCCCCAAAAAAACCCAAACAAAAAACCCCACCCCCTTGTGTCAAAGGTTAGCCATTAGACAAAAAAACTATTCTTGTCTCAACTGCCTAACAGTATACTGTATAAACTGGATATGCAAGATCTATAAGAAAGTGACCTCTTAACTTTGGCAGAACAAATCAAGATGGTCCTTCGGGTTCCTGTTTTGCAGAAAAAACTGCCAGACATTCTTAAAGGCATACACAAAAAAGTGACTAACAAATTATGCCAGATGAGCAGAGCAGTCGTTCAAATTTCCTGCTTTACTGAAGGGTATGCCAGACTCTATGCCTGTAGAAAAAAAGCTTTGGGTGACTGTCTAGGCATCCAGATCTCATCTATGTCATTTCTAGATTTTAAAAGTTGCTTACACTTCCTGTTTACTCAAGTAATATTATATTTTTCTGTGGTCTTTGATGTAGTTAAAGATTAAATAATTGTAATTATAGTTTCCTTAGTTATAATAAAAGATAAATTAGATATAAAACTTTAGACTCACTAAGATGATAGAATATTTTAATTTTGCTAAATACAAATAAACTAAAATTATAACTATAATTCTTGCTTAATAGCTGTTTTGTTATATGTAATGTTGCTATGTTGAAATTAAAACCTTTTTGATTAGACAGAAAAGGAAAAGTAATGTGGGATGTCTGTGTATGCTGTGAATACCATTGGACAAGAAAGGAATTGTTTTGACATATGGGAGAGCAGTTTGGAAGCAGGCAGGTAATCCAAGCATAGATATTAGGGAAGGAGGCCAGAGTCAGGGGAGATACGATCCAGCTACCCAAGAAGCAAGATATAAAGAAACAGGTGCCACGTGGCAAGACATAGAAATAGAAGTGGGTTAAGATGTAAGAGCTAGCTAGCAATAAGCCTGAGCCATAGGCTGAACAGCATGTAATTAATCTAGTGTCTGAGTCATTTTGGGGGGCTAAGCAGCTGTGGGTGGGCTGGACCTTGGGCTGGACAAATCAGAAATTTTTTACTTCATTCTATTCTTGTTTGCCACTGTGTACTCCATGTTCTCTGGCTGACAAACTTCTGCAGATTCTATATTCTCTATTTCTCATGTGGTTCTGGGGATCCACAGAACTCAGATCCTCACATTGTCCTAGGAGTGCTTTGCCCACTGAGCCATCTTTCCACCCCCCTTTATCCTGGCTCTCAGAATTCAATGTAAACTCCTTAAAAGTCACAGATCCATTTTTTTTTTTTAAAAAAAAAAAAAAAAAAACATGGGAGGACATGATCTCACAATATAGCCCAGCTGGCTTTGAGCTCACTCTGTAGTCTAGGCTGGCCCTCATCTGACTACCTTTTTTCCTTAGCCTCTTGAGCACTAGGCTTTACTGGTGTGTACCATCTCACCTGCCCAGTTTCCCCTCATGATTCATTACCTAGGACAAAGAAACTTGTGTCTGGAGGGAATTAAATTTGATCCCCCCCCCCCCCCCCCGTCTGTGTGTGTGTGTGTGTGTGCAGGTACATGTGAGTGTGACTTCAGAGGACGGCCTCAGATGACCTTACTCCTCTTTTATTTTGAATATACTATACAGTCGAAACAGTTGTTATAATGCTTAAATTTTAAATAATGTTTTAGAAAAAAAATTTGAGCCCTGTGTAGGGAGGTGAATACATTTGAAGCCAGTCAGTGTCTGTCTATCAAGTGGCCCTGGGTTATTGTAAGGCCTGGACCTGTGGCTGATTATATCTAGGCTTCCCTGCACATCAAAGGATGACAGATGGGCCAGTGGAGCAGGTAGGCATGACAATACCTTTGCACAACCACCTGCAGGCTGGCACATTCACACTCACCAGCAGCTTCACAGGGAAGAGTAAAGCCTCAGGGGTGCTTGGTTGCTCTTGTGAGTGACATAGAAACAGGCTAGCAGGCTCAAGTACACACAACAAACTGGTGAGGACTGGTGTTGCCAGGGAGGACAACACCGCCCCTTTGAACCCCTTTTATACTCTGTTTGTGTAGCATGCACTTTTGAATGTGTGGTTTTATTTCAGTGCGCAGACCTTTCTCCCTTGCACAATCACAGATTATTCAAAGTCCCCCTCACTGCCCTTTCTCTGATGTGTGTGTCAGACATCAGAGTGTTGGGGCCTTTTGAATGTATTTCTTCTCCTTGTTGACCTCATAAAGTTGTTCCCCTCAAGAGACTGTGTACAGTTCAGTAACAAATGCGAGGCCTGAGCCTGCTCTGATGGACACTGTAATGCGTGCATATTTAGAAAAGGAATATATCAAATGTCTGACACCTCCTCTTTGATTTTATAGTTTTAAAAACATCCTTCAAGTGGCTCGACTAATTCAGGCTGACCAATTGTATGTTCTTGAGAATCCTTGTATATCAGCCCTTTATGGCTTGACTTGCACCCTCTGGCTGAAGTTTTCTCTATAAATCTACTGCCATCACTGATTGGCTCTGTTTCTGTGGATGGAGGAGTTGAAGCAAGTCCAGTAGGTCACTAATTCTTTCAACATTTAAGGAACCCGAATCCAACGTGATAGGGAGTTCTGACTCACCCAAACTCACTGTTGCCCTGACTAATTGCAAATGCCTTGGTCCTTCTCTGGAGCCATCTCAAACAGATCTTTAGCCAAACCATGACTTTTTGTTCACGTTCCCCCAAATCGTGTTCATGTTTCCTGCCAGAGTTAAGTGCTGAGCTATTGTGAGGGCTGGACTTAGGCTCCATATTTAGGCTTGAACATGAATGTAGACACTAAGAGTTCTGCTGTGGGGAGATGGTGGGTGAGGATGTGTTAAAGTTGCCTGGTTTGGAAAAGCACAGCCTAGAAGGTAGAGCCAAACGAAGCCTTGCCCTGCTAGGTGGGGCTCCAGCCAGAGGACCCTGTGGAATTAGAGCAGGTCATTAGACTGGGAGGGACAGGAAAAGGAAGCTTCCAGGGAGAGAAGAATGAGGGTCATTGGGCCAGGGCCCGGGAGGGGTGCCTTAATTGTACTTTGAATACAGGGAGGGGTACCAGGTCAAGGGCTGGGTCAGGTTGGATAGGCTGGGTAGGGGAAGGGGAAAATGCTGTGTGGGCTTGGGAGGAGTTGGAAAAACCAACCAGCTAGATGTGAGAAAGGAGGGAACAGGAGTAATCTGGGTCTGTGCTGGTGATTCTGGGCTCTGCCAAGTCTTAAGTGAGAGGTCTGTGGACTGAGTCTGTCTGCTGGACCCACCACAGGGGTCTACTCTGTCTCTTGGTTCTTATTGGCACCATACCCTGTTCCAAGTGCCAGCCTGCTCTGAGATGTCCCCTTGGCACATTGATTTGTTCTGACAAAATACTTGCAACTCAAATGGCTCCACCCATGCGCTTGTGAGGGAACTGGAAGTACATGTACTGAAGGATGGATTACCCTTGATCTTTTAATATCAGTAACTCCCCTTCATGTGTGTATGTATATAGGTGCAAGGGCTTTACAGGTGATGGTGAGTGTGTAGACTTCAGAGGACAATCTAGATGTTCCTTCTCAGGTTCTTCCATCTTTGAGTTGCTGTTGTGTGACAAGGTCTCTCACAGACAGGTTCTTGGGAAGGAATTCAAGACCCATGCTTGCAAAGTGAACACGTTACTTACTGAGGAGTCTTCCCAGCCTTTCCTTCCTTCTTCCCTTAACCCTTCCTTCCTTCCTTCCTTCCTTCCTTCCTTCCTTCCTTCCTTCCTTCCTTCCTTCCTTCCTTCCTTCCTTCCTTCCTTCCTTCCTTCCTTCCTTCCCTCCTTCCCTCCCTCCCTCCCTCCTTCCCTCCCTCCCTCCCTCCCTCCCTCCCTCCCTCCCTCCCTCCCTCCCTCCCTCCCTCCCTCCCCCCTCCCTCCCTTTTTTCTCTCTTTTTAAATTTTTTAATGGACAGCCTTTCTGTGTTGCCTAGTCTGGCATAAAACTGAGGCTTGTCCTTTTTCCTCAGCCGCTGGAATTCTGAAATTCAAGTGTGCATTTCTATGCTGGCAGCTTTGTTGGGTCACATAACATAACATAGTAAAGCCAGAATTAATAGTAAGGAAAAAGAAAATGGTCCAAGGAAGGGATGAGGTTTGAATTCAGAGAGTAGTCATCCTAGGTAGCTTGGTGGGAAAGGAGGTCTGTGTCTTTGGGAGTGTGTGCTCCCTAGGACACGATGACTTGGAAGAAAGGATGCATTTTCCTTAATTGGAAGCTAAGCAAGAAGAAAATCATTTGGACCATTCAGCCACTGAGATGTGGTGGATTGGAATTCTGGTCCCTACTCCCCTATTTGCTTGCTTTGGTGACTCCACTAAGTTACCTTGTCCCTGGGAACCTCAAGTTTTCCTGTCAGGAGGTTTTCTCCTGGTAAGTTTTGGTAAGATTTGAGAGCAGGAAGCCAGTTATATGGTTCAGTTCAGCTAATATGTGAGCACTAAAGCTTTGTTCAGTTCTTATTTAGAGAGGACTGTCCACTGGTGAAACCTAAGTGACTAAGAACGTGGGCCATGGGGCTCTTTCCTGGGCACACACAGCCTAGCACTTGGCTTCTTGCTCTTCATGAAGATTTCCTATCCACCAACTCAGGAATTGGCACTGGATTCTCTGTTACTGGAGATTTATTGTCACCCAGGTGATGTGAGCTCCTTTGCATGCCTAACTCCTTTCTCCAGGTTTATTTAAGGTATTGGCAGACCTGGAGGCTCACCTTGTCACTTGTCTGTAGACTCCTCCTTCCTGGTTTCTGGAAGTTTTGTGATGATAAAGATGAAAACAGGTGAAAAGTTGGGGAAGGTGCTTCTTGTAGGGAGGACCTGTTGACTCAGAGGGTCCAAGTGTGCCTTCCCACAACTAAGGTGCCCGGGGCTGCTCAATGGCTGTGAAAGCAGCCTGGCCATTGACCTGTGTAGTAGTCCTCTGTGGCTACTTTAGTAGTCCCAGAAACTTCACGTGGCTGCCTCCTCACAGCTTGGGTGACAGACAGGTGCCATATGGCAGAGTTCTAAGTGTCTTTTTCAAGGTGGCAGGAGGAGAGGTTGCCTCCATTCATTTCTCTAGAATCTGAGCAGGTAGCTTCATCTTTTAGAGATGAGACTGGGAGCTTGAGATACAGAGGACCCTGAGACTGAACATTAAAAATTTAATGTCATTTTAAATAAAAGCAAATTCAGTAAAGAGCCAAATAATTTCCAGAATAAATGGCAAAGGATCAACATGCGATAAGCGACGGATCATCAGATGACTCCTGTTTTTTTATTTTTTTTTCTTCTTGAACTTGGGATCCCTGCATCTCATAGAAAAGCATCGGAGCCCAAGATTCAAATCTGTTACTGAATCCTTTCCAGAAAAGCGGGGAAAAGCTACCAATTTGTCATCTGTTACACAATTTTGTAACCTTTCTTTTTCTGATATTTTTATACTATTATTCACTCGGCTCACAGTACTGCCAGATTTGCGCCTGCTCATTTTACGATGTGAGCGTGGCTGTGGTCTGTATTTTACAAGGAAGGACTGCTGGCTTGAGCTAGCAAGGCCAGAATAGCTCATGCAGCAAAGCCTTCAGTCAGGTTTTCCATGGCTGTGGTGTACTGTGGCCTGGCTATATTGGGGTCTGGCCTGAATTGTCTCACTTCCAGGGTGGTCTGCTGAGAAATGCTGGGTCAATTCATCAGGGCAATTTCAGCAAAACTATCTTGGTAGAGGAAAAAGGAGTCTTCATCATTTCCCTAGATGGCAGGATTTCTGCTTCTGAAGTAGCTGGGAGAGGATCTGAATTTTGTTTTTCACTAGATATGCAAATCTGTTGGAGGGATGGTGAAACCAGTGCTTCTTGAGGTTTTGGAGTGAGTTTTGGCTTTATTCTAGAAAGTGAGGGCAAATGCTCTCACTTAGGTGAGTGGGGTGCAAGGCACCTGGGGAGCCTCAGCTCTCCACAGACAACACAGTTTACCAAAGACGACGGCAACTCATATTTTGAGGTTTTCACCAAATTTCAGCTCAATATTTAGTTCACACAGACGGAGCATTATGGAACATGTTAATTCTGTTTTTCCATTTTTATACAATCAGTCTCACATTTCCTTTTCAAATACAATAGTCTTTCAGGTTTCCTAAGCATTTCTCTAACTTTCTATTTCCATTTCAATATTTCCTGCCACCCAGACATCAACAGATGGTCAGGAACGATGCAGTACCCCCCTCTTCTGCTCTGCCTGCTCCCCCCACCCCTAAGTTCTCACACACCCGTGCTGAGTTCCGCCTCACTGCCTGTTTCTTGGCACAGGCTGGTGGTTCCTGAAATGCTCAGAGCAGACCAGAAAAGAAGTGTGACTCAGGTGAGCCTGTCCAGGTTTCCCCCTAAATATATAATCTCTTAGGGCTAGAAAGATGGCTTGGTGGGTGAAATACTTGCCCTGCAAACCTGGGAACTAGTATTTGGATCCCCAGAAGCAATGTAAGGCAGGACTTTATCCCACACCTCTATAATTCCACACCTTTGTAACTTCCTTCAGAAACAGGAGGGAGAGACCCTCCTCGGTCAGCTAGCTGTGTAAGTGCAGGGATAATGAAGGGGTGTTGTCTAAAAGAAGTCAGATAGTTGTCTTCTGAATGCCACGTGTCCTGGAATATGTGTACCTGCACTCACAGTCACATACTCAAAGATTTAAGTAGACAGACAGACAGTCCTTTGCTGCTCTTTCTATTTACTGTCACCTAAAGGGATGATAGCAGACAGAATACAGATTCTAAGTTTCCATATATGCAATGCCGTCTTGGTGTAACGTAGTGGTCGGGCTCTCGAGTGATGCTGGGACATCTAAAGCCCAGTACAATGACTGAAGTCAGAGGACCCACTAACTGTCTTTTGGTCCCCAGCCTGCATCTCTTTTTTGATGTCTTCTCCGCATGTTTGCTGGCTGCAATAATGGAACTAGTGAAAACAAAATGTCAGCCGACTACTGTCTGCGTGTCGGCACTGGTCCAGGGAGTTTCAAAGGGATATTTTATTGATTCAGTAATTGTGTAGTGGAAGGGACAGCTGAACAGCACCTCAGGGTAAGAAAGCCCCTGCTCCCCCAGCCCTGCCCCAGCCAGGCTGAGCTGGAGTTCACAGGACATGCGCAAGCTCAAGTGTGTATATATCTCTGCCTCCATAGGTACTCCACACGTTTCTCTTTTGTGTCTGTGTGTGCAGGCCACATTTGTGACATGGGCTGTCTATTCTGTTTCTGAGTGCCTCTCCAAGGGCTCTTTCGAAACAGTATACTTCAAAGGTATGTCACATGGCAGCCTCCTTACTTGCTGGCTCTCTGTCAGACCTTTTCATGATACCAAATCGAAGAGTAGGGTTTTTTTTAGAGAAGTGACAGGACTTGTCAGGATACAGTAACCCTTTCTCTACTAATAAGCTGGTTGCTTCCAAACCCGAAGGAGTGGACTGAGCAGTTTGGCCAAACACTTGAAAATGGGCCATGTCAACTTTCCACCCTGCCATATTCTGCACTGGTGTGTGTATCTGTGCTGTCACTTTGGTTAGACAGGAAACATTTGTGACAAGGGTGGGTGCTTTGAAAACCAACAAGGGAGTCAAAGGACTTGACAGAATGTCCTAGCAGGAGGTTAGGTGTCTGGAGACATAGGACGACTATCAGAATTACTTCCTGGGATGTCTTAGTCCAGTAATGAATGCTTCCTCTCTCAATACTGCAGTTCCTGTTCTGGGTGTTGGGACTTCGGCTCTAGATGGGACAGTATCATAACTTCACAGGAGGGGGACCATTTCCCCACTAGTCAGGGCTTGATAAAGGCAGTCAGAGTGGAGCTTTAAGATGGAGTTTTTAAAAACTGTCTACATCAGGCCAGAGGTGTCTGTCCTAATCCTTGAGTGATTTACTGGGAGGACAGCCCAGGCTGGCTGGCTTCTGAGCTTTCAAAAACACCTGTAGCTGCATGGCTTCCATAGCCTTGCCCTCGACATGCCTTTTCTCCAATCAGGATCCCATGAAGCATTCATGTCATACCACTGACTGGATAGTTAGAGGATGGTTAGGGGTTTCCTCAGCAGACCCCAGTCCCTGCATTCGTATCTTATTAAGGGAAGATGGACATCTGATATATTTATTATAAGACGGTGGAAGGTAGAAAAAAGTTCTCTAAAGGATTTAATTGTTTGGAGAACTTTGATCTTTTATTTTTTATTTGAGGCATTGGATTTTGCATATTCTTGTGCTGTATATTTTTATATGACAGTTTCATATCTGCACATAATGAATTTAGCTTATTTCCATCCTGTTTCCTCTTCTCATCCTCCTCCTTCTCCTGTTCAGTCCCCCATCCCCTTTTCCATCCTCCTCCCTCTCCAATTGAAACCCCTATGCCTTTTTCTCATGCTTCCACTTCTGTTGAAACCCTCGTTTTCAGTAAATTTGCTTCCTACTTTTAGGTCACTTAATTATTTTTGAGCTACTGAGTTTTGACCCACTGAATTTAATTAGGGTTCTTTGTGTGAGCCTGGTAATAACTTTACTGGAGCATTGGTAACACTCTGAAGAAAGGCATTCTCCTTTAGCAGCTACTAGCAGCTCTTCAGGGAGAGGTGGGACCTAATAAGCCCCTCCCCCTTTGATTAGAAAATAATTTTTTTAAAGTGGTGGCTTCCAAGGAGTGGGAGGTGGGTTGGGGAGGAGCTTTTTAGGCCTGGGGACAGTGCCTGTAGAGACCCTGTAGGGGAGTGAACATGCATTAGGGAAGCTGAACCTCTGGCATCTCCCTCTCCTAACCCACATACCAGAGCATCCATCTTTTCACCAGAGCAATCTTTTGTTGTTCTATTAGTTATTCTTCTCATCAGTGTGATACCCAACGGAACATGACAAGACAGGAATTACTTATGTGCATTCTCAGTTTCAGAGTTTAACCTATGGCCATTTGCTTCCACATTTCTGGCTTCATTGTGAGGCAGAATGTAGCTGCATGGCTTCCATTATGGCTAATGGGAGAGTGTGGTAGAGGAGAGTCGTCATGGCAGTTAGGTAGCTAAGAAAAGGTGCATAGCAGAGAAGGCCAAGGCCCACATTACAGCCCCTCAGGATACATTGCAGTGACATTCTTTCCCCATTGAAGCCTTACCCCTTCATTTTTTACATACCTTATGACATTGCTGTCTCTGGAGAAGTCCTCACAGAGACACAGCATGGGGTGATTCACTCATTTTATGAATGAGCGTTAACCCAATCAAGTTGACAGTCAAGCTTCATCATTGCACTTGGCTCTGCTCCATTCATCGCTAAGCCTATGTACTAGGTCCATGGCCATATCTGTGTCCATCCCTCCAGATAGCACTTCTTCTTTGCCTTATATTGAATCTAACAAATGACTCTTTCTGTCTTCTGTATGGACAGGATGGGCACACAATCCATTTCTGCTCTCCTTCCCTGCTTCCTTCATAGCTGGTTTGATAGATTTTTATTTATGCAAACCTACTTGACCTGTGCCTCCTCTCCAATCATCAGCTCCATCATTGTTTCCACAAAGTCTTTTGCTTTTAAGATCCTTAGGTCAAAGGTGGTGTCTGCTTCTAGCCTCTTTGAACCTCCCATGTATCTGGAGAGCTGGAAGGGATGTGTTGCTTATGCACTGAAGTTTGCTGGGTTTTTCCAGTCCCGGGCAAAGACCTGGATGAGCCAGCATGTTGGTCATACCCAGCTGGCCTGTATGCCACAGTGTTGAACAGGCCATGCTATTGATTGATGTGGTTCAGCAATATGTGGATGGCCTACATGGTTAGGTCTTGTCCATTTGCTTGAGTTTGAATAAGCCCAATTTAATGGCCCTTCATGTTGGATGAATATTATGGGAAAGCCAAAAAGTGTGCGTGGGAGGGATGTTGAGATATTCATAAATTACAGGTCTCTTTTTAGTTTTATTTTTTTTTAAGTGGTTTGGCCGTCTTGCCTGAGTGAAGTCTTACTTGCAGGCCCCCCTCATTTAAAATACACAAAAGTTGGGTTCCTCTGGCTGACTAAAAGAATAGACTCAAAGATCTTCTTGTCTTCTCATTCCACAGATACTTATTAAGTCCTTCTGTTGCCAGGGACTCTGCTATGTGCTGAGGAGGCATGTCCATAGCAGGAAGTCTAGTTCCTTTAAGCTTCTAGCAGTTTCCATTTCCAGGTAGCTCCTTGAAACAGAGTCTGAAACCATAGTCTGTGTGAAGAACAGGGAAGTGAAGATACCTTGTAGGCTATTTCTGACATTTGCAATTGAGTATCTTCTCAACTTTATGAATACAAACTCAGAATAATACTCTAAAAAAGTATAACAGCCATCATATGCATTGCCCTCCACCTACAAAATCAGTTCCTCCATACATATTCCCTCTCTCCCTGCATCTTACATTTGGCCTGTGCTTCCTCCTTGTCTACTCTGGATGATGTCACATGTAGTCTTTCATTTTTTTGACTGAGCCTTAGATTCTCAGGGGCAAGGATGTATTTTCTACTTCTGTCTGATGGTGGTGAGCACCATATGAGCATTAATGGTTCCTGAGTCCTGAGTCTCAGTTCTGTAGTTCCTTCGTTAGGCTATGGAAAAAGTACTTAGCACATATACGTGTAGTATGAGGTTTCTGGCCTTGACTTTCGGGCCTAACCTCAAGGTCTAGACCCACAGTCTACAGACCCGCAGACCTGCAGTCCCACAGAAACACACAGATGCTTTCAATAGTTTTAGGCTGATCGGCCCCAGGCCCAGGCATATAACTTGCTAACTCTGTACCCTCAATCTAACCCATGATTCTTATCTTGTTCAGCCATGTGGCTCGGTACCTTTTCTTAGAGCAGCATAGTTGTCCTCTGCTTCTTCCGGCTTCTCTCTGGCATTCTGCTCTGTGCTTCCTGTTCTCAGAGTTTTTCTTAGTCTGGTAGCCCCACCCACACTTCCTGCCTGCCTTTGGCCAATCAGCGCTTTTTATTAAACCAGTGGGTGGGACAATTATTTACCATGAAACAACACAATACCCCTACATATATGGGATTTTCAGGAACTTTTGGATTTTATCATTGTACCTAGACAGCTGGCTAGGCATCAAACCCCAGTGCTGTGGTGGAAGCACCTGGCACCTCTGATGCAGAGTGCTGCAGCATCGTGTGGTTTGGTCATCACTTCATGAGCTAAGAGTCAGGAGGACCAGGCTTGAGTCCTAAACTACCTGGCTGTAGGGCCCAAGGTGAGATCCCTGCCTGCATTTGATAAAGTTAGGAACTTAGAGTGAAGGTTGTAGAAGAGATATGGAAAAGTTTCTGCCCAGAGCTGCGATGTGCAGAAGATGGAGCTTCTCTTCATTAGCACTGGAAGCTCTATCTGAGGATTGCTCTTGCTTGACTGCAGTAGAGGTATGTGTTACAATATGGTTTCTTGGCCCTGGGCAGCCTTGGCCCAGACCCACAGACCTGCCGCCCTAGACCCCTTAGCCACCCACAGCCGATCAGGCCCCCAGAAATGACTCACTTATATTAGCTTCATGCTGTTTGGCCTATGGCTCAAGCACTTTGCTAGCTAGCTCTTACATCTTAAACCAACCCATTCTCATTAATCTGTCTGCCACGTGGCCCGTGGCTCACCTGTGTTCCTCAGTTGTTTCTTCTTTGGGGGCTGGCTCTGTCTGTCTCTGACTCTGCCCTTCCTTTCCTATTTATTCTGATTCCCCATCTCCTTTTTATATGGTGCCTGTCATGGGCCAAAACAACTCCTTTATTTAAAGATTGATATTCACAGCATACAGAAAGACATTGTCATATTAGGTATGATTTTTGTTGTCTGCTCTTCAGAGTCACTGGCCCTTTGCTACTATTGGTTGGAATATTGCTGAAGCATCCATCAGCCTGGTTCTTGTTTGTTTCTTCATTAGAACAAGGAACTACTGTGGCAGAAATGTCATTGACACATTTTCCCCTTGAAATACCCTTTTTTAGGTTAATGGATATTCTTGGCATCACACATGACATTGTGTAACTTAAGACAATTAAGATGATTAAATATATCTCATCTCTTTGGACTCAGTGAGGTAATATGTAGAAGAGGATAGGATATAGTTACATTTTTAGGCCAAGGCTAGCCCAGGGCTCTGCTTGACAGAAACAAAGGGGTAGCTGCTTGGGTAATATCTGCAAAATATACTCCAGGCTGGAATGCTCATCTTCTCCTGGGTAGCTGTTCCTCTTTTGCTGCTTTCCTGGCCTTGGACTCTTTTACCATTCTGGAACATGTTTGAGCATGCTGGCCTGTCGGAAGATGCCCATTGTCACCAGAAGCCTGCCTAATCCACATGCCCCATTAAAGTGAGCGGTTGGTGAGGGGGAGGCAAAGAGCATACCTCTGGGCCTCAAGTGGTTGCCCTTGGCAGAAGTCCAGCCTGAGCCTGTCTCTGCCAAAGGAACATCCCCCAACCCTACCCTGGGGCCTGTGGCTGGGTGTTCCCAGTGGCTGGATTGGTTTTGGGGCTAGGAGCTAGGAGCTGCCTCTACCCCATGGGATGTGAGCTTGGACTTGATCTGTGAAGAGTTTGATACTCATCCATACTCCCGTGCCCTTCTGCTTCCTTATCTATAAAATGGGCTTATGAACCCTGGGGTAAGGACATGTCTCAGGTGATGTGCTTGTGTACATTTGCCGTCAGGAAGATCTTTGAAGACGAGAACGTCTGGAAGGCTCAGAGATGTTAAAAACTAGTTGGATCAGAGTTGTCACTGTCTCACATGTCTTAATTGCTAGAGCAACCAATGCACTGGGGTTCAGGTTCAGAGACTGGGAGCTGGGACGTCCCTCACTTCTGAAGCACTCTTGGTTTTCTCCAAGGAAACCATAGTTTACTGTCTCAGCTTAGATACTGCATCTCTACTTGCTATTCTGGTTTCTTTTTTCATAAGAAAATAAGAGGTTTGTGCATGTGTGTGTTCACGTGAGAACTGACCCATAATTCATAGTGACTCCTCCCTATTGAAAGTAGGAGAGAAGAAGTTCACGATGGCCGTGGGAAACTGCAGTGACTGCTTTTGTTCTTTGCCTACTAGATCTTTCCTCAGAAGCGTGGGAGTTCAGGAGTAATATCAATTAGTTATTTCCACCTTTAATTGGAGGGACTTGTTGTAACTTGAAGGATTCTCTTTTTGGCTTTCTTTTTTATTATTTCTTCCACAGGTTGGACTCTTTTGAAACATATTCTTGAGCAGGCAGAAACCTGTTTGTGGTTCTGTGCTCTCTTGACCTCTGGAAAGGTGAGAGAGAGGTGTTGAGAGACAGGAAAGGGACCCATTGCCTTACTGTTTCAAATGTGGTACTCAGACCAGCAGGCGGCACAGCCGGGCCACAGATTTGTCACACTCTAAGTTGTGGACTTCTCCCCTGCCATCCTTACTCAATCTGTCCTTCACCAGATCTACAGATGTTTTATGGACATTGATTTAGGAAGCAGCAGAACTTTTAAGATCGTGTGAACATTTTTTTTTTTCTTCATAGAACTGTAAAGCAAGAGGGGACAGGGAGATGTCTCAGTTCCTCAAGTGCCTAATCAGTGTGGGGGAGGTGGAGCTCTCTGACCAACTAACATAGACTAATTGAGATGGCTAAGGCTAACGCTAGGTAGGAGACCCTGTCTCAAAAGCCAAGATAAAGGGAACCTGAAGAATTATGCCAGAAATTGACTCTAGGCCTTTATATGTATGTCCAAACATGTGTTTATATGCATGCATACATGGGAAATTAAAGATTTTAAGTATGAAGCAGGAGAATAGTTTTAGGTTGGGTAATTTTTATTTTTCTGGATGTTTTGATTTTATAGTTCTTCTAGAGTAATCTCACTGATACTCCCTCTGACTTCTAATTGTTCCCACAACGTGTTGTCTTTGACTTGCTAGAAGGCTGTAAAATACGACTGAAATCAGTGAGTTCATGTTTCCTGTAGCTTGTCACCACCGACATGCCAGGACCTCCTTGAAAGTGATGCACCATGTCCCATGATGACTTCAGACTGCCTTCAAAAGTTGGACCAGGCTGTTGAGGCATTTCAAAAGAACATGATGCATGCATGATGCAATGGCAAGCTGAGGCTGCATCAGTAGGAGATGATGCTGTAGTAGTGTCCTGAGCTGGTCCAGTGGAGGTGCCCCATCAGCTGTTGTGAGGCACCTAAGGGTTTGAATTCATAAAAAACCCCACAAATCTGTCCTTGTTTAATAGAAATGTGGTTGGTGGTGGACTTGCCATTCTGAGAGAGGGCTCAGGGCAGTGGCTTGATGACATCATACTGTTCAGATGAAGAAGAGTTGAGCCAGCTTTTTGGGGGGCAGGACATCTTAAGAACAATGGCCTTTCTATTTCCAGAGCAAAGCACACACTCTGCAGGTGTTTCTGTCCCTAGCCAGCTGGTGAGCAACGTTTTCATATTGTGGTTGTCCTAAAACAGGATGGACTGTAATTTATTGTCATGTTCTGGGGAGCTGGCCCTCAGATAATGAATGCTTCTTTGGAAAAATGTCAACGTGTATAAATTCAAGATTATTTAGGAAACACACAATTTCAGTTGCCTTATTGAATAAAAAGATAACTAGATTGCCCTGGCATACAGAAAATATTGAGACATATAGCTTTATTCCTTTTTATTCTGAAATTATGAGCAGGGCATGAATTTACCTGAGGGTAGAGGATGGCATTGCATAGCTGAATTCACCTCTCATTTGTTTAAAATAGCATTCGCTTACTGCTCTTTCTGACTTCCTTTCTCCCTCTACCTCTTCTTCCCCTAGAGAATGAGTTGTTGGTCTTCAGGAAGCACCAGGCTTTGGAGATGATGATAATGCTGATAGGTTTCCCACTGGTAAATCTGTTTCTTGCAGACTGATAGCATCATTCCTTGGTAGACTTACCTGGTCCAGTCTCAAGGGCCCTCCCAGGATGAGGCTGCCTGAAATACTGATGTGGAAGTGAAAAGAGATGGAAAGTACTCCAAGCTACATATTTTCTTTCTATGAGCCCAGAAGGTGCCACTGTGATGGAGTTGGAGATTTGGGAGAGCCAGGCTGAAAAAGCTGCTGAATTCTTAGGGCTTTCCTGATCAATCAGGACCTTGGGTAGGGTCTGGTATTCACATGTAAATTATAGAAAGATACATGGGAAAGCCAGGAAGAACTGAGTTCTGTCCTCAGAATCCATGTAAAGAAAAGCAGAGCATGATGGCATGCACTTGTAATTCAAAGCGGGTAAAGTAGAGATGGGGGTTAAAAAAAATTCTTGGAACTCACTGGCCAGCCAGCCTAGACTACTTAGCACACTTAGTCAATTAGTGACCATGTTTCAAAGAAACAAGTGGACATTGTCTCCATACTTAAATACACACATTTTTTCTACAATGTTTTTGCTCTTTTGGGGGGCCCACCACTCAGCTCCCAAATAAATTATACATGGAGGCTTATTCTTAATTATAAATGCCCGGACTTGGCTTGGCTTGTTTCTTGTCAGCTTTTCTTAACTTTAAATTATCCTGTCTACCTTTTGCCTCTGGGCTTTTTCTTTTCTATTCCTGTATATCTTTCTTTGTTTCTTACTCTGTGGCTTGCTGTGTAGCTGGGTGGCTGACTCCTGGAGTTCTCCTCCTTCTCTGGCTGCTTCTTTCCCTCTGCAGTTTCTCCTTCTATATATTCTCTCTGCTTGCCAGCTTTGTCTATCCTTTCTCCTGCCTTAATATTGGCATATTGGCTGTTCAGTTCTTTATTAGACCACCAGGTGTTTTAGGCAGGCAAAGTAACACAGCTTCACAAAATTAAACAAATGCAACATAAACAAAAATAACACACCTTAAAATAATATTCTACAACAGACATATACATATGCACTTGCACATACTTTAGCATGCATTTATACAGAATATATCTGTATAGTATGCATAGATATGATAGATGTGTATGTACATATTTAGATTGTTTCTTTCTCTGTGTATGTTCTGTGTATGTTTATTTGGCTACTAGTATTTTAATTTTTAGTACTAGGTATTGGACCCAAGACTTTGCACATGTGCGGCAAATGTCCTGTTACTAAATTATATCCCAAATCTTTTTAAAAAACTTTTTAGTTTGATATTATGTCTCACAAAGTTGTCCAGGCTGACCTTGGATTTGTAATCCTTATGCCTCAGCCCCCAGAGTAGTTGGGATTACAGATCTCTGCCACTAGGCTATGCATGGGTAAATCCTGCTATTTACCCTGTTTAGGAATCTAATGGTAGAACCTTTGTGATGCAGATACTTCTTCCTTTACACGGGGAAGTTCACTAAGGCTTGTGAAGAATGGAGCATCCAAGTGGAAGGAGAGACAGGGCCTCTTCTCTCCTTATAATAATGGTTCCCTCACTGTCCTTGTCACTGTGTTCCCACATGTCTGTTTGCCAGATTCTGCACCCTCACTGTTTTTTATATCTTCATATATTTGGGATATAGTGTGCCCAATATTTTTATCTATAATGTTTTAAAGATTACTTCAAAAACATTTTTTTAATTAATGACAACTTAGGAAAAAGTTTAGAAAGCTGGTATCATGGGGAAAAGTAAATAAAGAACTTCTCTAAAATACACACTTCTGGGGCTGGAAAGCTAGCTTAGTAGTTGAGAGCACACACTAGTCCAGAGGACCTGAGTTCAAGTCCCAGCACCCATATCTGGTGGCTCATAACCACCTGCAGCTCCTGCTGTTGCCCCTGGCTTCCCAGAGCACCTGCATGCATGCACACACACTCATATGCACTCTCCCATATACACACACTTAAATAATAAAAATAAGTCTTTAAGATAAATAAATGCTTCATTGTTTAAAGTGTGTGTGTGTGTGCCTGTGTATTCTCATTTATTTGTAATTTGAAACCTGCCTATGTATCACAGACTGAAGATTGCATACTTTGGGAGATACTGAGTGAGTCCTTATGGATTCTAGTTTGTTTTTTTTTTTTTTTTTTTAAGTGTGTGCACTGTCAGAGGGCAGTCTATAAGGTGATGGCCCTTCATTCGCTGCAAGTTGGGATGGTCCATTCTCATGGACATCTTGTAGCTGTTGTACTGTCAAGAACAGGTGTTAGGTCCAACTGTAAGACCAGCCATACCCCAGTGCTTCTACTTTACCAAATGTAAACTTCTGATTGTTTTTCCTTTTCAATTTTGCTGCATATGTCAGAGGTCATCATTTTCCCATTAGTCCCGATGGATCACTGATTGCTGTTCTAAAATCCTTAAGATATTATTATATAGTCTTTTAGAAGTAAGTACATCTGGCTTCAAGTGGTTAACTGGGGGGAAAAAAGGGTACAGATTGTATCTGCTCTGAAGCAATCCCCTTATGTAAAGTCCATACCCTTCCTATGAACTTTTGGTGTCTGGCCTGTTCATAGTAACATGTTGTGGTTCTTACAGTCATTAATGTCCTTCTCTAGTAGCTCCTAGAAGTGGACGTAAAAGTCCAAACCTATTACCACTCCAAAAGAATTACAGAAAAAGTACCAGCCATGAGGGTTGGGGAGATGGTTCAGTAGGGAAGTTATTACCCTGCAGGTGTGTGGACAAGAGTCTTGACTCCCCCCCTCCCCCCCCCCCGCCCCCAGACCTTGTAGAGTGAGGCATATAGCCTACGTGTCTATAGTCCCACTGCCCTGAGGTGGGAAGCAAGTTTATGGTGGTGAACAGGAGGCCATAACCGAAGTAGAAGGTGCGTGTCCTCAGCCTTCCACTTGTGCCCTGTGCTTGTGTACATGAACTGGCACACAGGCAGTGTGGGAAGAACCACTGTCAATCAGTGTAGAAACCCTAAGACAACACAACTGTCTTTACAACTGATTCCTGACTCTAGCTCTCAAAAGTGAATAGTACATTTCTGTTAGAGAGTCTGTGAAGAGTATTGGAGGGGGAAAACCCCACATTCCTTAGCCTTTGATTTTTGGATATTGTTAGCCTGTGCGGGAGAATATGCAAATAACTTCTCTTTGGTGTCTTATTGCATCCTTGTGAAGGTTCTGTGGGGATCTATGCATAAAGCTGAGTTGGAACTAATTATCAGTTTGGTTAGTTTTTAATATGGAAATTGCCATTAGAAATACACAAGTATAATGCTACATATGTTATTGTCAAGTCCGAGGCAATAGAAATAGCTTAAGGTGCCATTCAATGAAGAAACTCTTATAGACACACACACACACACACACACACACACACACACACACACGCACACGCACGCATGCAGGCATTCTTTCCAAAAGCACACAGAATTTCACTGTCGAACTGATAAGAAAAAGTTGTGCCAAATCTTGTCCGAGTATTGGCATCTTCATGAGTAAAAATTACATGAAAGGCATTCACAAGGGAAGGAAGAAGAAAAAAAAAAAAGAAAAAAAAAAACTAGGCTAACAGTGCAACAGACCACATTTCCTATCCACAGTCTGTCTTCTCGGGGTGTTTGTCTAAACAGCTTTGCCAGTTTTTCTAAACAGAACTGCTGGTGTCCTTGATCTGTAATCGGAAGAGCTTCAGCTCGGAGGACCAAATGCTCATTGGGTTGAGAGTTCCTTTATTTGGCCAAATTAAACCCAACAGCCTCAGCTCTGCCCAAACTTGCAGCTCATCCAGGGCCAGCTAAGATGCCAGAAAAGTGACAGGGTGCAGTAACTCTTCCCTGTGCCTTTGATTAAAAGAAATTCCGTTCCCTGTGAGTACGGTTTTTTGTTTTTTTTGTTTTTTTTTTCCTGTAAAATCTGGAAATATAATACTTTGATACGATCTCAGATGCAAGTTTTTAAAAAAAATCACAAGAGGCTCCATGTGGTTGGTAGAAAGATAAGCGGTGGTGTTAAAATCTCATGTGGATGGCCCATTATTTACTATTTTCTATGCCACCCTTAGCGTCTGCAGGAGAAGCTCATCCCGAAGCACAGCGCTCATTTTCTGAGGACAGCTTGGGAGGGTTTCCGGTTTGATTTTTGGTGCTGGGACTTAAACATCTTAGCCCAGAAGCTCAAATACAGAGATAATTGGAAATCTAAAATCAATACGAATGGACTATGGCCAAGGTGAGACAGATGCTGGAATAAACCGTCTGTAAATTCCATGGTGGGAGAGGTTGGGGCTTGACATATTTATCTGCATCCTGTGGGCTATCTTCCAGCCTAACCAGGAGGGGGCTGCACCCAGTGATTTTGGAGCCCCTTTTCTGCCCACCCCAGTTCCACCTGTTGCCTCAAGTGTATTTGCAAAACTGCATGGAGCATTTTATGAGGATCTTTAATGTTTTTCTCTAACAAGATTTTAGTAAATAAACTGGGCATTAAAAAAAAAAAAAAACAAAAACCAAAAAAACTAACCCTTAAATCAAACAAAAAAACCCCCAAAGCCATTGACTGGCTTCTCCTAGCATGCTCTTTATTGGCAAAATGTAGTTAAGATCACCAACTTCCAGCCCTTTTGCTGGCCTTCTTTCCAGTAAAGATGGAATTCTGTACAGGGCTGACACAGCCCGATGTGGGTACTTGCGCCTTTTTCCACCTCACACACCTTCTTATTCTGACCGCAGCCCTGCTGGTCCCGCCTTACTCCAGCTGCTATGTACCACGGGCCTTTACAGTGCGCTCCTTCTGCCTGGACTTTGCTTCTCCCTCCTCTTCATCATCAGCTCTGACCTGATGCCGCTATGTTAGCATGGGACAGTGGCTCTCACCTTTCTAGTGCTGCGACCATTTAATGCCCTCCTGTTGTGGTGACCCCCAAGCACAAAATTATTTTTATTGCTGCTTCACAACTGTAATTTTGCTGTTATGAGTTGTAATGTAAATCTCTGATATGCAGGATATCTGTTATTCAACTCCTGTAAAAGGGTCGTTTGCCCCCCAAGGGATCATGACCTACAGGCATAGAGTGAAGGCTTTACTGATACTACCATGTTAGCGTCCTTGTATTTTTTTCTTGGTCCTCGGAATCTTAATGTGTGATGTTCTTTTACACATATATTATCTTTGTTTCTTTGTTTTTGAGCGCTTTCTTTGCCACCTCCAAGAGGCAAGAGGATAACTTTCTGTATACTGCTTTATAGTCCCCTAAGCAAATTATCAAATTTGTTATATTTATAAAAACATATGCTTTGTAAAAGTTAGTTCCTTTAGACATTTCTTAAGCAAATGATCATGATGGTAGGTCTTGAGCTACCATGGGAAGAGACGCGGAGGTCCTTACTTTCTAGTGTTTTGAGCCTCTTGGATGAGTCCTGTTTGACAGCTATTTCAGAAAACTTACTTACAACCTGAGAAGTTACTCTTCAAGAGGTTGGTGCTTGCTATTTTTCCCTTTGAGCAGGTGAATATATGTTCTATGGCATTAAGGAAATCTTGTAGTCCTCATCACTGTTTCGTGGTCAGAGAGGCAGTTGTCACAGACTACACTGAGAAAAGAGGTATGTTCCACTCAATCTAGGCTTCTTTAAAGGTGTTTGTCAGTCTGTCCGTCTCTGCCTGCTTATTGCTTTATTTCTGCCACCTCACATGACTTCTTGACTCGCTCATCTCCAGTTTCCTTCTGTGCAATAAGAGATCCGGGTTCTGTGATATGCAACTTTCCTTCTGTCGCTGACATTACGGATATTACTCGCATATCGATTGGATCTCATATTGAAGATCTGAGTTAACACAAAACAAAACAAATGTATTCTTATGTTGACACTGTGGAAAGGCTGTGTGTTTTCTTGGATATAGTGACATGCGCTTGTTGTCAATAGAAGAGGAAGAACCTAACCTGTAGACTGAAAATCTATCATGTTGACCGACAGCTGGATTGGGGGTTTTGATCTGTTGCTGAGGTCTGTGTTCTGGGCGTTTGCTTTTGTTCTTTGTGGTGGTAATGGAGCCCAATACCCTACACCTGATAGGTTATTGTTACACCCTCGAGCCACAGCTTAGTCCTTCTGGTACTTTTCCATGAGACTTTAGATAATCTTTAAGTGCATGGATTCTCTGATGCATCTAATGGGCGGTATTGAAGGTTAGCATTTCAGGGTTGTCTCATATTGTGTAGCATAGATCTGCACCATGTAAGATTAATAGGCATGAATCCACATCCCTTTTTCATCTATGGAATCCACGTGATGATAGCAAGGGGGTGTGGTTCTGCAACAGATGACTCTTGAGAACTTAAGGAGACCTTGATGGCATCATTTTAAGTGCCTGGATTTCCCAATGGGATGCATCTATCCTAAACCTTGGCTGTGCCCTTTTAATTTAAATTTAATTTAATTTAATTCAGAAATATGAAACAGTAAAAAGTGCATTGAAAACCCAGCACTCTGATTGAGATTGTGGCAATGAACTTGGCACATGAAGGCAGATGCAGGATTTGAATCGTAAACTCTGGAGCTATGAGACTCCACTGACACATCCATGAGAGCTGGTTGAAAGCTGTAGAGCCTGAGGTAAGTTAACTCTTAGTCTGTTATACGTGTCTAGTCCTTCCAGGCCATCTTCAAATCATCTTCAGAGGGGACACATCAGAGTACAGGGCTTCAGGTTTCTTTTGTTCTGTGAAGTTTATGCCTCCCACCTCCAACTGTATCTGGAGTGTGTTCAGAGGACTCAAGGAGGTTCTTCCAGAACGCTCCTAGAGCACAGATAATTTCTTCTCTTGGTTCCCTGTTTTTATAATTGGAAGCTAACTCTTCTCTAGCAAGTCACCAAATGGTCACACAAGTTTATGGTGGGAAGTCAAGGATGGGCTTCAATGACTGATTAACAAGGTATTGAGGGGACACCTCACCTTGGAATTTCAGTTGTGACAGGTGTTTTCCTGGCTATAAGCAGGGACCCAAGTAGTTGAAGTCCCATAGCCTTTATGGGACTTTTAATATGACATAGATGTAACTTGTGGTGTAACTTGTGTGCTTGAGATCTGATGCATGAGTGGATTATGACACTTGGCTAAAATATAGAGCTAGGAAACAGGAAGTCCCTAGCATAGTTAGTGAGTCTCTAGGAAGTAGCTGGAAGTTGTTCTTGAGCTGTATTTACACAGTAGTGAATCTGAACTAAGTGGTGGTTGGTTGGAGTGGCCAGCCTACAACCTGGCTGCACTTCTCTGCCTGGTGTGACTGTCACTCCTATGAGCCAGCTTGGCCGTTGATTTTGGCCAGAACCTCAAATGCCCAAGGATGGATGTATTAGTGACTTTCTGCTCTTTGCCTTCCAGCCTGCCTCAAGTTACTCCTTCCATGCTTCTCTCCTTTTACTGTTTGTTTTTTTTTTTTAAAAAAAAAGAGCAGAAAGAAAATGTATATATGCACACATATAAAGAGAGGAGAAGGTGCATTAGTGGGTTTGGTGACATTTTGTGGTATTTCCTTTCATTTTTGTTCTTGGGTTTGACCCACTTAAGTATATTTTTATCAGCAGGGTCATATTGCACATGTTGCTTGCTGGCTTGCCTTTTTCCTTTAAAATGCATCGTGGGACTTATTTTTATGTGCATCAAACCCCAAAGTAGCTGTATGAATTGTGGTAACACAAACAGCACCACGGTGATTGGTGGGATGAAAGATTCGGGTGTGGGAATAAAAGGCATTGTCCTCTGAGTCTAGATATTTGAACAGTTGGTAAACAAACGCTAAAGGAAAAATCCAGTGAGAGATGAGAAGACAGAAGAAGAGTATGTTGTAAAAGTGTAGTTGCAGGTGTGTGTGTGTGTGTGTGTGTATGTGCACATGTGTGCAGTGTTGATAAAACATATATATCATATTTTCTAATGCAATAAAGTACTGTCATATGAGTATTGTATCATTTAGTCAGTTTATTATTGGATTTTAGACTTAGGTTTTTTGTGTATGTGTTTGTGTTTTGAGTAGCTGTGTAGCTGGTTGATTTATTTTTGAATTATTTGTTCTTCCTCTCCATTGCCATGGCTGTGTTTTTGAGGGACTAGAGCCCCATGTATGAACTTGGTAGTCATTTCTACACAACAGAAGGCAAAGCACCTATTAAAATTCTTTTTAGTTTTTCTGCTCCTTAAATATGAGTGCAGGTGGCACATTTATTCTGCAGCCGGCCAACCTATATTAGGCAGGGCAATGTTTTTAATTAGAGAAACACCTTCCCTGTCAAACATATTTATTCTCCTGCTCTATTTCTTTCACATTATGTACATGTTAGCTGCAGTGGTGCCAGATGCTCACTGAGAAAGGAGAGTGGGCGGATGGGAAAGGTGAGCCTGGTCTTGTTTGTGACAGCACTGCCTCTTCCAAAAGGGCTTTCCTCTCCGTGCCTTCTGTGTCTGCTTACTCAAACAGAGGATCTGGTTGCATCATTTTAAAGCATCCGGAATAGCACATATCTCTTGATTGGCATTTACTTCAAAGGGCAGTTAGGTTGCTTGTGCCCCATTTGTGGTTGGCCCTGGCTTTATGTTCCTGTCCAGCCCTCAAGGGCCAGGGGAGTGTTGTTTTGGACTCCTGAGCAGAGTCCCAGCATTTAGATCAAGGCAGAGAAAGCATTGGGGCCCCTTTGATGAGACTGTGTTTCTGAATAACCTACCCTATGACCCAAGAGCTGCCCTTACTGAAAGTGGATTGGATGACAATGATTTTGTGCCCTTGTTGGACTCCAGGCAAGTCATCAGAGGCAGAGAGACATCAAGGGACATCTTTATAGGGGCCCAAATTCAAGAACCAAGTATAGGTGTCTGATCACTTAAAATTGTGTTCCCTGCCCCTCCTAGTGATGTTGCCAGCATTTGAATAGCTCATTGTGTCACTTTTCTCACTGATGTAAGAAAATGTCCCACCCCTAAAGCAGCTTCAAGAAGTCAGGCTTTTATCAAGGCATGGAAGGCCACTAGTCACATTGCATCACTGCTAAGCAGAGGGAAACTGGGTGGTGGTGACACATGCCTTTAACCCTAGCTCTCAGTAGGCAGAGGCAGGTGGATCTCTAAGTTCAAGGTTGTCCTGGTCTACAGAGCAGTTACCAGGACAGCCAGGACTACACAGAGAAAACCCGTTTTCGAGTGGGGGCAGGGCGGGCGGGGGCAGGAGCAGAGGGAGATAATGCTGGTGTTCAGCTCATTTTCTCCTTTTTAATTCAGTTTAGTGACCCAGCTCATAGGATGCTGCCCATATCAGGCTAGGTCTCAATAAACCCAATGTAGAAATTCCCTCACAGCAGTGTCCAGATGTCTGTCTTCTAGGGGCCTCTGGGGGATCTGTCAGGTTGGTAATAAATAGGAGAAAGGGGACCGTTTGTCCACAAAACAGAGGTCATCTGAAAGATTGTAGAGGCGATAGGTGGTGCCACAGAGTTGGCTGCTTCCTTCCATGTTTTAAAACTCAGCTTGTCTCATAGTGACAATGCTGTTCTTCATTTCTGCAACTCAGGCTTTATATATCACTCACAGTTCAGGGTAAAATAATGTACCTTTTCTGTTTGATGGATCCACTCTTCAGTGATGGGTGGGTACTGGCGTTTCCATTCTGCTTTGTGTCAATGTTTACTGATGAAGGGACCAAGGTGCTCTTGACAATGTGACTTGTCTAGGATCACAGCTATCAGTGGCTAAGGCTGTAATGGAACCAAGGTTTCCCTTCCTCCAGAGTTGACAGCGCTCACACATCAGGCATTCTGGAAAAGAAGAGGCTGCTACGTGTCACTCTTTGTATTAGGCTTTGCTTTTTAACTGCAACCCTCCGATGGACAGAAAAGATGGTGGTTGGTGTTCAGTGGATTGGGGAGACGGCTCAGTTGATTAAGTGTTTGCCTTGAAAGCTTGAGGACCTGAATTCAATCCCTAGAATTCCGAGAAAAGCCACTCACTCATGATTATATTAATAGTGTTGAGGAGGTGGAGACAGAGCCTCCCTGGGGTTTGCTGGCCATCTATCCTAGACTGCTGGGTACATTCTAAGTCAATGAGACCTTGTTTTAAGTGACAAAACCAGGGTGGACAGTGACTGAATAACAACACCAGATGTGTGCATGGATACCTACATACACATGAATGAATGTTCAGTGAATGTTCATATGTATGCATGTGCTCGTTCATGCACAAATACACACACATACACACACACACACACACACACACACACACACACACACACACACACACACACACCTCTGTTGGAATCACAGGACAGTATATTTCCTCTAGAGAGAAAACTGGAACAGATGTGTGAACACTAAATGAATGGACCAGGGGTCATCCTTTTGAAGGTGACATCTGCATTAGGCGATGCCAGAGTGCAACCACAGTTACTCAGCAGTGTGGTGAGCCTTTTCCACTCTGAGAGTGGATAAATTTTCTTACTTTGCAGCATATATCCATAGTTCTAAAGAAAGCCCTCCTTACCTGTATCTTCTGGAACTTGTCACCTACAGGTATTAAACCACATGTGATGAGCACACCTCTAGTCAATTTCTCAGCATGAGCAGAAGGTGAGAGGAGGTAGAGCCTTTCTTAGGAAAAAAAAATCATATAATAATGTTTATTCAAAAAAGAAATAAATTGTTATATGTGACAAAAATATGGTGAGTCTTTGGATACTGGGAAGGTGACATGTCGTGGAACAAAGCACCCATGATTATGTGATCTTCTCATGATATATGCTGTAGAGATGTCAAGAGCAAAAGGTTGTGCTCAGGGAAATTCAGAGCATGGATTAAAGCTGTAACTGACCTGTGTTTTGCAATTCTCCTGGAAGGGCACATCACTGAGATGTTCTTGGGAACAACGGATGTGCCCCCGTATGCCACCTTGCCATCTGACTGCATCTTTTGGTGACTGAATAAGTAATTTCCTCTTGTGAGCGATCACTCAGTATCCCTCTGGGAAGAGATGCTCCAGCATGGAGTATGCTTTGATGGCTTGGAACTGCAAAACTTTTGAAACAAATATCATACACGCCCTAGAACCTACAAATACTCAGAGAAAATAATCAGTTTTGCAGTCATCCCTTTTTGTGTATGTAGGGTCAGTTCCTTCAGCCTCAACTAACTAGGGATGGAGACTCAACTTTTAAAAACATTGTGTCTGTAATAAACATGCATAGACATTTTGTCTAGCCCCCAAATGTTGGAAAAGAGTAATAGTTTGCAGAACATTTATTTTGCCCTAGGTATAAGTCAGCTAGAGGTGATTTAAAACACAGAAACAGGTACAGAATTTCTGGGCTGTGCTCTGCCATCTTAAATATAGGACTTGAACATCTGTGGATTTTAGTATTCATGGGGAACGGGTTTTAGAGACAATTCTCCACTGATACTGAGGGTACCTTTTCTTCAAAACAAATGTGGTAAATTATTTTACCAAATATATATCTTAAGATAAGCAATATCTCAAAACCACCCTATCTCAATTATTTGCTCAGTGTGTGGTGGGCTTGTTTCCAGTTTAATATCTTTCTCAGTTGTTCTTGACATTGTATTTTGAGGCAGGGTTTCCCTGAAGCTTGGGTTCTCTAATTGGACTAGACCAGCTACCTAGCAAGCCCTAAGGATCCTCTTATCTTTGCCTCATCAGATCTGGGGTTACAAGTGTGTACCTTAAGTTTTTTTATGTTGATGCTGGGGATCAAACTCAGGTCCTCACACTTAGGTGGTAAGCACTTTATTAACTGAGCCATTTCTCCAGTCTCTCAGGCCGACAGAGGTAGTACTACATGTCATTGGACCTCTGTGGACAGTGTACTCTCCTTCTAGCTGCTGAAGAAGACAGCACATTGACCAGCTTGCTGAATCACTCACTGGTTTCTTTGTTCAGTCCCTAAATACTAGAACTGCTCACCTTGTGGGTTCTGTAGCACACAATGGGCATCCAGCAGTGGCAGAACTACTTCCTATTGTGGTGGTGATACATTGTGTATATAATAAAGTCTGCCTGAAAAATCAGAGGACAGAGCCACCCACATTTAACCAGGAAGGTCAGGAAGTGGTGATCCACGCCTTTAATTTTGGCACTGGGAACCAGAGAGAGCAGTGGTGGCACACACCTTTAATCCTGGCATTTGGGAACCAGAGAGAGCAGTGGTGGCACACACCTTTAATCCTGGCATTTGGGAACCAGAGAGAGCAGTGGTGGCACACACCTTTAATCCTGGCATTTGGGAACCAGAGAGAGCAGTGGTGGCACACACCTTTAATCCCAGCACTAGGAAAGTGAGATAACTTAGGATAGAAAGCAAGCGGAAGTTCAGCACTTCACCTGTGACCAGATTCCTGTTCAGGACTCAGAGGCTTAATATTATAGTATAGGCTGGGCCAGTGTGCAGGCTTATTTCTAAATAGCTTATTGCTCAAATTAACCAACTTGGCTTGGTACCTTTTCTCAGTGCGGTGTTCTCATCTTGCTTCCTCTGTGTCTGGCTGACCTGCCTGCCCCTCCACCTTTCCCCTTTCTTTTCCCAAAATTCTGTTAGTCTGTTCCCCCTGCCTCTACTTCCTGCCTAACTACTGACCAATTAGTGTTTTATTAAATCCAGAAATGCTAGTAACAAATTTTTGCAGTGCACAAGAGCATTATCCCCTCCCCCCACAACGGTACTTGTGTCCTAGAAGGAGCAGACTGTCTGATGTGCTTCGTGGGTAAAGTGCAGATAAGTGGCTCAGCGTGGGGGATTGAGTGTGCGTGGAAGACAGTGCTGCTTTCATTTAAGAACGTGAGAAAAGCAAGGAAGGGGAGACTTGGAGCCATAAGGACTGAAAGGAAAAAGAATTTTGGAAGGAAAGCAGCAAGTGCAAAGGTCCTGTGTCACCCTGAGCAGCACAGCCCCTCACCTGAGATCTGCTATGGCCAGGAAAATATTATCAGTTGCTCTGTTCTAAACCTTTGCCCTGCAATGGTGTTATAAATTGTTGGTTTAGAACCCCTTGGAATTAATTATGTCTTCTGAAATCTGTGATTTCCCTGGACATTCCAACACACTGTGTATTTTAAGCTCCTGTGTGTGCTATGGGAGCAGTCTCGTGCAGGCCTGCTGATTAGCTGCTTGTCAGGTGACTTGTTTTTTGTTTTTTTTTTTTTTTAATCTATCCTTTGTAGTTAAGGGGAGCATAAAAGTATCGGAAGCCACCCAAGTTCAATGAGGCCCCAAATTAAAACTGATTTGACTCAGAATTATCTTTGAAATATTTATTTTATGCTTTATAGCCCTATGCAAAAAGTAATTTTCTTCTGTTGCAAATGAAAAGTCTTCAAGTTGCTACCCACTCTGAAAGAAAAACAATGTAGGGATGTTAGCCCCTGTCCTCTGTTACACTGCTCAAAAGGGGTTTAATGCAATTGGAAGGGAGGGAGTTGTTGGCAGCCACAAGGGTCCTTACATGTTGTCACTTTTTCCTTGTCTTCAAGTAAGGGAAAATAGTCACTCAGAGGCTCTCAAAGGTGACATCAAAATGGAGGTGTACTCAGCACCTAACTTGTATACATAGAGAATTCTGCCACTGACAACTAGTCAGATGTCCAAACTGTCCCCTTATGGGTGAAACAGGACCTGAGAATACTCTGATAGGAAATGTCAAAGTGCAGATTTTTTTTTTCTCCTTATTTTTGTGCTATTTATGATCTGCTAGCAGGAGTATTTCATGGCATCAAAACCATGGCCAGAAAACCAATGACAGATACATATATCCACACATTCTCATGGACACACACACACACACACACACACACACACACACACACAATCATTCTGTATCTCCCAACCCCTGATATATATATGGCTTTTCCAAAGGGAGTATTGTATGTTGTTTAGTCTTGAAACTTCTTTTAAAGATAGGATGTCATTTACAATCCTCTGCCATATGTTTACTTAGACTTAAGAAACATAGGCTAATCTCTTTCTATTTTAAGGAGTAATAAATTGAAAAGATAATTACATAATGTGCTGCATAATGTGACTCTGGCTTGAGCCATATGTGTTTAATTTTAGAAAAACATGCGTGATGACAGGTTATGAAAGGATGGAACTATTTTAGTCTTTTTAAGGATTAGAAGCATGTTTTCCCACCCCCCAAAATAAGTGCCCCCACCAATTCCCCTTAGCTCAGGAAAAACAATCCCAGTATACAAATCCAACAAAATGCACTCTACAAAAAGTCACTTATTTTTGTGGTGGCCACTGGCAAAGAACATTCAAGTTATAGGATGAGCACTTGCAAAATTAGTTGCAGACTTGAGTGAGCTGGGGCACTGGATATCAATGCTGTTGCTACTGTCCCAGCAGAGGAGGCTGGCTGCAGTGAGCCAGAAACAGCAAGTTCTCCCGAATGTCAAAGGAGGTTCAACCTGGGGATGCTTCTCTATTGAGCATGGTAGCCTGCTGGATGCAGATGGTAAGCTGGGTATAATGCCTCATGATTTGGTCCTTCCAAATGTCAGTTGAGCACTTTGGATACCCAAGCACTGAATTTGGTACCCAAGATGCAGGGTCATTTCAAACAGTGCCTATTAGACTGTAAAGCAAACAGGAAGCTTGTACACTGACACACACTTTGAAGTCACCTTCAGAACCTATCTGTTGGCCATCGACACCATTTGAACCCACAGACAATATTGTCAAAAATGCCTAACAGAACAATGCCTTTCTAAGAAGTGTGTGTCTTTATCCCTTAGAGACTGAGAGGATGGAAGAACACTAGTTCAAAGAACATCCTGGGCTTGGGAAGGGATGATGATAACTGGATTTTGTGTGTGAGTCAAATGTTTTCATAAAGGGTCCTTTAAAGTTTCAGTTTGTGGCTGGAGAAACAGCTGAAGAGGTGGTAGCAGCAAGAGAGCCTGACCCACTAGGGCTCATTTGAAAGTAGAAGTGGGCAGGTCCTAGAAGCAGAAAAAGTTAAGAACAAGCCCGTCCCCTAAAAGGGATGCAACCGTGACTCTCCCTCACTGAAACTCCTTACAGATAGATTCATGAGTTTCAGAACTGCGAGAAAGGAAAATGTTTTGTTTATACTGTTAGGCAGAGGACACAAATGTACCAGGGAAGGACCACGTGTCTGCTTTTATATGGGGACCAGAATAGCTGTCACATATGCTTGTACATTGACGTCATGGGGAATCTTTAAAAATCACTGGTGTCCAAACCCTGGACCCAGGAACTCTTACTTAACTGGTTTATGTTGCGGCCTGAATCTGAGAATTGTGTCAGCTCCACGTGATTCTGGTGAAGGACATCCTAGATTGCAGAGCACTGGTGCCAGGCCCCGAACCTTCCCATCATACACCCATCTTCCCCCCCTTCTGACAGGTGCCTCCTCTTGCTAGAAACTGGAGGGTGCAATTTCCCTGAGCTTGCTTTCCTACCTGTAAAATGGGGATCCTGTGACTTGCCAGGGAGGCTTGTACAGCCCAGAGATACAGGTAGGATTCTGTCAGCATGGCAGCCATTCGGTGAGTGATGGTTGCTGTTTTGGTCTTTAGGCAGAGGACTTGGGTACTCTGATGAAATAACTAGCACAGAGACTAGCCTGCTTCCTTCTCTTATGCATTTGTAACGTTCCCAGATCTCTTGGAGGTGACTTTTGTTACTATAATTATTCCACCATGGAGACAGGAGGCCATCCGAGAAGTTGAGCCATTTACCCACACTTTCATTCCTATAGGTAACAGGAAGTATGTCTGATTTTCCCTTGGGTCTCACTTTGAGATGTAGACCATGTCAGCATCCCCCCATCTGTGGTGAAGACACCCAGGTACAGTATATGAGAACTTGGGGGGTATTGCACAGTGCTGCTGGCTCAAAGGGGCCCTTTGAGGCATTTCCCAAACTATTTCAGGTGTCACTCTCAGTGCCCAAGTGCCATTTCACACTAGATTCTGTCTCTGCACGTGAACTGCATTGCCCTGTTGCCTGCCATCAGGGAAAAGGAGGCTGAAAGCCACAGGCCTGATGCTTCTCAACAGTTATAGGCTGTTTGCCTCTGTCTGCCGTTTAATCTAATCTCAGGTTCAGTTGATACTATTGATTAGTTTCTTTTGAAAACCCTGTGCAGCCTCTGGGGCTTCTCCACGTGCGGTAAAATGTTATTCTTCTCGTACATGAGTTGAGAAGAAAAGGTGAAAGTATACAATTAATTTGCCTGCACTTTGCTGAAAATTGTATGCTGGATTTCTGTGAAATGCCGCACAGAACAATATCTCAAGAAAATTATTGTTATTTACCATGACTTTTGCCTGCATATTTAAAGTCAACAATTATGTTTCTTTTTTCTACTTAACGGCCTTTGTACACATTTTTAGAAACCTGGTCAGGTGTCACTATAAAAATCTGCAGCGTTGGCCTTGATTCTTGGGAAACAAGTTAACAATGTCACAAGTAACAGCTGAGTCCTGTTTCTGAGTAACCCATTACTCTGTGAGGTCCAGTTGCCCACCCTTTACTTGAAGGTGACACTCGCTAGGCCATAGGCTCTGCTTTGATTGGTTTCTCTTACTGTCCTTGGCCTCCTTGTAACTGTGAGCAGGTACTCAAAGTGCCCCCCTTGGGATGTTTGTTCTTTGCTTGTAAGTGATGCTGCAACCGTTTCTATTGTTTTGACGACTCCCTCATTCAGAAGGAAAAGAGAAGAGAAGCCCAGGTCATCTGCCTGTCTCTGCTTCCCCAGCTTATGCTGAAATGGCCACCCCCTCTCATTCTTTTTCCCTTCGTGTGGGTTCTGGAGATCAAACTCAGGTCCTTATGCTTGCTAGGTAACTGCCAGCCGGGCCTTCTCCCCAGCCTCAGCTCATTCTGGAAGCAGATGCTCCTACTATTCTTGCGTTTATTGTATTAGCCACTGAGCAGCTGCTAACATGAAGTGGGAATCCGTATTATTTTTGAAAGCATCCCCTCCAGCCTCTAAATCCAGGTAGGGTTTTGGTTATGCCAGGGTTTCTAGCTTGTCTCTGTCACTAAGAAGAGTATTGTCTTTTCATCATCAGACTGGCAGATATCCATAGGCCCTGCCTTAGACTGTTTGCATTTTATGAATTGGAAGAGGTTGGTCTTCATTTATCCTGGTTTGGACAGTAAAGTCTCCTCCAAAAGGCTGTGTGTTAGAGGTTTGGTCCCCAATGCTGTGCTCATAGCTGGGGCTTTGAGGAAACGATGACCTAATCACTGGGTGAAATCATGGATGGATTCATAATTTGTTGGCATCGTTGAGTGATGGTGAGAAATAGAAAGTAGAACCTAGTTAGATATCAGTGAGGTTGGGTCATTCTCCTGAAGGATGCCTTGTCACTGGGCCTTTCCTCCTATCTTCCTATTTCCTAAGGAAAAAAGCAGTTCTCTCAAGAACAAACTTCAGATACCAGGATATTCTTCTTCAGCTTAGGCACAAAGGAATGGAACCTGCCCATCAACCATAAACTGAACCCTTAAAACTGTGACAAAGGCTGTGAAGAAGAGTTTGTGAGAACGTAGGCAGTTGAGTGAATGAGTTCTAGAATTGCTCAAAATTAGGTGGGCCAGACAAGGGAGGCAAAGAACTGAGAACATGTAAAAGTTGAAGTCTACATGTTGGCCGTCCTTGTCTTCTTCCTTCCCCAGAGCCTGAAGAAATGGCTACTAACATTTTATTCCATTTCCCTGTAGGGTGGGTAGATTGAAAAGGGACAAAACATTCCCGCTACAACTAAGATCCTCTATCAGATTTTTATTTCTTTTAATTTTACAAAATAGTTCTGCCTAGAATATAGGGGGCCCCTTTCCACACCACTTTTTATGTGTTACTTATACATGTAGTGTTTACAGAGTATTTGTGTAGTCCCCAAATATATAGACAGACTGTAAACGTAGATAGACTGTATCATCTCCTAAGTACTTCATGCAGTCATTGAAGAACCAAGACTCCAAGAAAAGGGTAGAGTTGAGAGAGTACATCTTGCTCTGACTGTGCCAGGCCTATGTGCAGGGTAACTGTGTTGTAACCAAGAGCCCATAGTCAGCTCAATCTTGATGTGGACGTCAAGTCTCTTGACCAAATAGAGGGGCCTCAGCCTCAATTGTTCATTGTAGGAAGATTTAGAAAGGGGAGATGAAAATCCTAACTGCAGGTTCTTTACGGACTGCCTGGGCTCAAGTCTGTTTCTGTTCCTTACACCATCATTCTCAGGGATCTGTAGAAACCCACAGCACAGTGATCAACACAGTAGCAGATAAATGAAGAGGAAACATGACTCTTAGAAATAGTCATGGAAGGGTGGGCCGTCTTCAAAGGAGGGGCTTTTGTGTTTCTCATTCTGAGGCGGTTTCAGCAACTGTTTCCATTTAGTCCTTGTCCTCAACTTAACCAAGACAGCTTTCTGGGTCAGTGTGAGAAATGCCATCCATATAACCAGTATCCTCCATGGCAACTGTCTTCTTGCCTGTTGTACATCATTAGAACATGCTAGAAGGCACTATAATCTGAGTTGAAAGTAGGGAATGGGGCCTGCTTTCTGTCTTAATGTATCCAGGAACCCTTTTGAACTTTCGAACTGCTAGTGCCCAGGGGACAGTGTGTAAGGGGGTTGATAAATATAGTGTTGAAGTATGTAACAGGAGACATGTGACTCCAGATAAGCCTCTCTTAAGAAACTAAAATTGTAAATGTCTAAGTTGTCTGAGTGGTGGTAGGGAAGTTGAGAGCACAAGTTGTCAGTCTTTGATGGGAGACAGACCCACTCCCTGAAAACCGAGCTGCAAACTTGTAAGAAAATTCAGCTAAAGACTTTGGTGTTTAGGAAATTATTGAAAAGGTGTCATTTATTAATATTATTTTATGTCTTGCTTTTGTTTATAATAACTACTTCTGTGTGTGCTTGTGTGTGCGCACATTCTCAACTATCCAGGTGCATGTGTCTAGCAGGGATGTAAAGCTAGGGGACAATTTCCAGGGTCCTTGCTCCAGTACCATCCCACTCCCTTTCTGAGGAGGGTCTCTCACTGGTATAGAACTCTCAAAGTATGCTATGATGGCTGGCTGCAAGCTCTAGGATTCATTCTCTCTCTCTCTCTCTCTCTCTCTCTCTCTCTCTCTCTCTCTCTCTCTCTCTCTCTCTCTCTCTCCTCTTTCTTCCATGTATTTATGTGTATAGGCACACAAATACCTTAGTGTGCATGTGGAGGTCACAGAAAAGCTTTGAGGAGTCATTTCTCCCCTGCCATGTTCTTGGTATGGAACTCAGGTTGTCAGGCAGGTGCCTTTACCCACTGACTCATCTTGAGGGCCTGTCATTAAAATTTTTAAAAATAATAATAATGTGGATTTTGAGAGTCAGATTCAGGTCTGCAAGGAAAGCACTTTTTCTACTGAACTATCTTCTAAACCTTGTAGAATTTGCTTTCTATTTCTTCACTAAGTGGGCTGAGGAATGGAAAGAACCTACCCATCGCCTCCTGCTTCATGGAAGCTTTGTCCTCCTTCTAAGCTCTACTGCTATTTACAAAGTCTGCTACTTTTACTTCCAGTTTATCTTTTGAAAAATCTGATGTTCTGTATCCAGATTAAAGTAAACATGAAACAGTAATTATACACAAATTAATCAAATAAATGTGTGCCTTATAAACATCCAGTCCAATTAACTACCTGCTTTTTAGATGAAGTTGACAATGAATTTGAAATAATTTCATTACCTGGATCAACCAGCTAATGCTATTATTTCATTACTGGTGGTATATGTATAAAATTTCAGCATTTGCAAATTGAAAAAAATAAATTTCAGTTTCCAAATTGTCCAGGATGACCTGCAGTGCCATTCTAGAGAAAAAATGAACATATATTGTACATACTTTCAGAAAGCTTAGAGACCTAGAAATTGTGCTCATAATTATTAACATTCCCCCATTATTAACATTTAATTGCTATTAAAATTTGCAATTTCATCTTTGTGTGTGTACATCTGTTGTGCATATATGTCTGTGTGCATGTGTGTCAGTATACAAGTATATGTGCATGTGTGTGCATGTACATGTTGATGGAGAGGCCAAAACTAGATTTGAGATATTTCCCTCAGTTTGCCTTGGCCTCATTTTTGAGGCAGGTCCTACTAAACCTGGAGTTCTGACTTGGCTAGACCCGATGACCAGTGAGCCCCTGGGGTCTTCTGGTAGACCCGATGACCAGTGAGCCCCTGGGGTCTTATGGTTTCTTCCCCCTCAGCCCTGGGTTATACACCTGTACTTCTGTGCCCAGTGTTTTCATGGCAAGCAACTGACTGACTGAGCCAACTCTCCAGGACCCACCTTTTTGGTCACTGTGTTTACTTCTTTATTACCTTCAGATTGGAAGGTTGATAGGGAGCCACAGTGGCTTTTTCAAGGTATTTGTCTCACTAACAAATGCAAAAAATTTTCAGTGAGTTGCACAGTCACTGGTATAGTGTTATATAGAGATTGCAAGGGAGTGGAGGTTCCTAAGATGTGAGGAGTTGGCATTTGCTGAATGATGTTCCTGATGAAACACTTTGCCCTTGTCATGATTGACCATGTTGTCAATGAGTCACGGTCCTCATCTACCTGAGCTAGCCTGTTTCCACAGTGGAGACTCAGTGAGGAGAAGTTCCATCATGCTCTACTCAAGAGTCTTGAGGTAGGTTCTCTTCCTTCCTTCCTTCCTTCCTTCCTTCCTTCCTTCCTTCCTTCCTTCCTTCCTTCCTTCCTTCCTTCCTTCCTTCCTTCCTTTTTTCTTTCTTTCTCTCTCTTTCTTTCTCTCTCTCTTTCTTTCTTTTTTAAAAAACTCTATTCTTTGTGTCTTTTACATCATACATCCCAATCTTGTTTATCTTTTGTCTCCTTGCATCGCCCCTCTGCCTCTACAACCCTTTCCCCAAATAAAACAAAATAACATTTAATGGGAAAAAGGAAAAAGAAGGAATAAAGGGAAAATCTTTTCATGGAAGCTACAGTGTGATACAGTGAGTCCTAAAGTAAACCCCTTTGTCCATATATCTTTACATGTAGGGGTTTATCCCTGAGAATCATTGGTTTGGGTCAAGACTCTTGGTCCCTGTGACATCATTGACTGGATGCTGAGTCCTCTCACTGAGACTCTTGCTGGACATCTCATTGTTGCCCTGTGTTGTGGAGATCCTGCAGCTCTGGGTCCATAGGATCACCCCCACATCCCACTCCAGCAGATCACAGATGGGGTGAATGTTGGGGTGGGCCAACACTCAGAACTTAACCCTGGTTTTGGGCCTGGGTAGTTGCTTGGTTGGTCAGCCCACCAGCTCTCCCCTGTTCTCACCACTGGAGTGAGCTCTCCATCGTTGCCCTGGCTAGTTCATCCCTTGCAGAGATGGAAAAGGGACAGGGCCAGTTCTCTTGCTTTAACAGCCTCAGAGTCAGTTCTCCCACACCTACACCTTCAGGGCCAGCTTTACTGTGTTGCCTAGATGAGCTGTAGGGAAAGCTCTCCTGCTCTTATGACCTCAGAGTCAGCTCTTACATCTGCCTTTTGGTGGGCAGGGGGTGGGAGAGCTTCTCTCCCCTGCCCATGCCACCATATGACAGATGAGTAATGGGAAATGTTCACAACTTGGGGCTGGCCCAGTCACACATTTGCTAACAGGGTTGGCTCTATTGTGATGCCCGGGCTAGGTACAGGGCCTGCTCTCCAGAGTGTTGCAGCTGGTGGGGTACAGGAACAGCTCTCCCACCTGCCTTAGGCATTGATGAGGGTGGACATCTCTTCCCTGGTTATGCCACCACATGACAGATGAGTGATGGGGACCACTCTCCCATGCTCACAGCTTCAGGGCTGGCTCACCCCACCCCTCCACCAACTGGGTCAACTCTACTATGCTGCCAAGGGAAGGTGCAGGGTCCAGTTTCCTGAGTGCTGCAGGTGGTTTTGAGATAGGCTCTTAATTACCCTCCCCCAGTTTATCCATGGTGCTTCTGTCTGGGAGGATGTTAGCCTTTGGTCTTCACAACATTAGGCGTTTGAATTTTATGAATTATAGGGAAGATGAACAGGTTCTTAGATCTTTTAGAACAGAAAAAGAGTTTCTCCTTCAGGGTCCTGCTTAGATTTCTTATTTGTGATCTATATGGAATAAGTGGGCGGGGGATAAAAGATCTCCCCCATACCCTCATTGTCATGTCTGTGACATTGCCATTCACATGTATTGCTAATCCATTTTCTCATTCATTATGAACAGTCTCCTTTCTTGAGTGTACAGTTTTAGCACGCATTGGAATCCCATCAGAACATATTGAGTCTTTATGAATATTATCTATACATGTCTGTGCGTTCTCAGGCACACTTGCATATACATATATCTGGTCAACATGTGGTCCTACACATGCATGCACACGTGTACATGTATGCCTGCATTATGACTGTTAAATTTCCTGAACCCAAATAACTCACGTTTCTTTCCTAACATAAAAAGTCATTCAACCAACAGTTGAAAAATAAATATTATAATCAGCGAGGCATCACAAATAACTTTTATGTCTAAATCAAGCTATTAAATGCTTTTTTATTTTTAAGTAGATAGGGGAATAAAATAGCTGTATAGTTCATAAAGTGGTATGCCATTACTGCCTGCTGTGCCCAAGAATTACGCCCGCTTTTTACACTCATGAAGGAAAAGCGGATTAGAACTGGGATCAATGTATTATCCTATATTTCTCATTGTGCTTTGTATTTCTTTTTTGAGCACCTTTGTAGACTAAATGGCTACTAATGACATAATTACACTTGTTTGTCACCTCCATAATGCATGATTTCCTATCTCATCATGAAGATGTAAGTTAGATAAAGGAGGAGTTTTGGCAGGAAGACAAAGTGCCGTGATTTATTAGAGGCCAGATGTGGTTGTTAAAAGCTTTTCCACAGAAGGCTCCATTGACTGACATGAAATGGGAGCGGAATCGCTCTACGAGCCCAGCCCATGGCTCTCGGTGTGAGTGACATCGCTGCTCCGGGAACCAGGGCACATGAGCCACACATTTATTGTTGTGTACAGATTGAGCATTGGAGTTTAGACAGTGAGAGAGGTTCGCGTGAGCTTATACCAGCAAAGCTGGTGTTTAAGGGAAACCAGTGAGACAGAGGTGCTGACGAGATTTTCGATTTGTCTTGCTTCATATCAGGAACTGAAATATCTTATGTTCCTGTCAAGTTTCAAAGAGAGAAAATTTCCACACTTTAAGAAAAAGAAAGAAAAAGAAAAACGAGATAGGTTAATATGAGAACTGGAGAGAAGATACACCTTAAGCACTGTTGACATGCGTATTGCACACAGGCTTGATCTATATGCAGTCAGATTAGATGGGTACTTCTGACAAGAGAGGCCCCATTTCTGGTTTTAGTGTATTTGCACACACAAAGCTCTGTTAAAATAACGTTAAGACTCTGGAGTGGCAGAAGCCATGAAGGGTTTGAAAAGTGTTTCCTAGCTTTTGAAGGAGGCGAAAAGACAATGACAATGTTCCTTGATCAAAGCCAATCTGTGATCAAAAGGGAGTGGCCTTCTCCTTCCCTGTTTCCTTTCCCTCTCCCCTTCTCTCCCCTCCTGTCCTCTGCCCTCTCCTCCCCTGTTTTTCCTCTCTGTCCCTTCCTCATCACTGCCTCACTGCTGAGGAGGGAAGTTCTGCTAGGTTCATGGAGGTCTGCATGTGGAACAGATATTTCTCTTCTTGCTTAGACAGAAAGTTATTTGAAATAGTATTCATTAGAGTGATCAGAACATCATATTTCAATTAATTTGGAGACCATTGAGGCTACTGGTGGCACGTGCTTAGTATTGTGGCCTCATTTACTCTCTCAGCTGAAAATTAGATGCCTTCCTATGACGGCTCTTACAGTGCTGTAGACCCAGCAGCATGTGCGGGCACCTTCCTGATCACAGGTGTATTTTAATGGTACGTGTTTATTGTTCCTTCCTCATGTCTGGTTCATATGTTACAGACAGGGAGTATTCATTTCCCAAGACCCATCACATCATCCACCACACAGAGCACATCTTAAAAGTGTGTGTTAGCCTGGTCTGTTGTCACAGACCTATAATTCTCACCACTTTGAGAGCTGAGGCAGGAGGAGTTTCAGGCCTATCTGAGCTACAAGTGAGTTTAAGGTCAGCTAGGGAAATTTGGTTAGACATTCTCTCAAAAGAAGGCAAGGATGTCATTCAGTGGTGGAGTGGTTGACATGTACAAGATTCTAGAGTCAGTCTCCAGGACAGGAACCAAAAGTATATGTTGGATGCATCTAAAGAGCCAAATTGTCCACGTACCCTGCTTTTGGATCATTTTGCTTTTTGGGTCATCAGGCAGACCCATTCATGTACATCTTTTCAGATGCAGAGGCTGGAGAGGTAGCTCTGTCAGTAATATACCAACTTCACAAGCATGGATATTTAAACTTGGATTGCTATTATCTGTACCCAAAATCCAGGAATAGTTTTTCACTAATCACGATAACTAGCTCCGGGGCTGCTGATGGTGGATACGTAGATGGACAAAGGTCTCTGGGCAGTTAGTCAATTGGTGAGGGTTAGTGTCTTAGTTTCTTCTCTATTGCTCTAAAGACACCAGTACCAAGGCAAATTATAAGACAAAGCATGTATTTGGAACCTACAGTTTCAGAGGTGAGTCTATGACTATCATGGCAGGAGATGGTAGCTGGCATGCAGTCATGGCACCAGAGCAGTAGCAGAGATTTTTATATACTGAGACAAAAATTCAACATTAGGGAGAGATAGAGAGAGAGAACTGAGAAGGGTGTGAATCTTTAAACCTCAAATACTGCCCCTAGTGGTATAACCTCCCCAAACAAAGCCACATCTCATGTTTCCAAAAAGTTCCACTAACTGGGACTGAGCTTTAAGATATATGTATATGGGGGCACACGTACACATACACATGCACACATGCGCACACACATATACACACAGGTGCACTCATAGGCGCGTGCACACACACACACACACACACACACACACACACACACACACACACACACGGTAGACAAATACACATAGAAACCTTTACCCAGTCATGTACACATGTCCAAATAATGAATGGAACTGGTTGGTGAGTCTTTTGCCACCAACTTCACTTGAAGTTTCAAGCCCAAGTCCATCTGGTTCATCTCAAAGGGAGTTTGGCCTTGCATACATTCACCATGCAGTTTCATTGGCTGCCATGTATGGCCTGGCTCCAAACTGAGTTAAATGTTCCTTCCAGTTAGAAATGAATTCTTGATGACTCATGCATTGAATTCTCTCAAGCGATGAATAAAACTGAGACACAGAGAGTGCACAATTTCATAGAAAGAAAATGCTTAGACTCTGGTCTGCTTCGTGGATGGAAAATCGGTTCCATCTCCCCAGACTCTGCCTCGAAGGATGCCAGGAATGTCACAGTGTCTGTGTTGATGTTCTTAACAATTTTTATTTCCTCCTAGGTCCTATCAGTTACATAGCTGACATGACCCCATCATGAGAGGCTCTTTCTGTCATGTATAAAAATTTCAGTGACTCATGTTATTTCCTTCACCAGAACTAGGTTAGCAGAAGACACTTGCCTCAGCTCTGACGCTCCTTGACTGTCGTTCCTAAGAGCTGTATTTCATGCTTGGTAGAACCCTCCCCTCAAGGGATCAAGTGCATGAGTGAAGCCTTTGGTTTTGACTCAGACTTACTGAACCACATCCAGGCTCTTCCACTGGGCAAGCCGGCCCTCTTTCCTGGACCCAGTTTCTCTTTACAAAGTGGGTGAGATGATGGTGTCTTTTGCATCTTCATCTTGAAAATGGGAATTTTACAAGGCAGTGTAGAGATGACTGCTTAGGATCCTGCTGAAGGCTAAGCACTCATCTACTGCAGAGTAGTGCTGCATTCATCCTGAAATGGGGTTAATAGTACTCTAGATTGTAGTTCTTCCTTCACTAATGCTTGTTCCTCCATGAAGTCCTCGCCACCCCCATCCTCTAGGCTTCCTCCTTGATGTCGGTTAATTAATAAGTAGGGAAAAGATTTGCATAAACAAAGCCTGCATTATGCAACCCTTTTCTGGTTCCCAGTGATTCAAAGATGCTTCTTCCTCAATATATCATTAAAGGAACCAACTTCTTTTCTGCAGAGCATTTTGAACCCATTTTAATTCAGCCTAGTCATTCATAACTAAAGCTCTCCCTTCTTCACTCATGCAGGAAATTGCAAAACATTGACCATATGAAAGGATTCCATGTTTCTGGGGAGGAAGGATATATTGTTGAAGACCAGTATGATGTGGGATATGATTCATTCGTCCATGTAGCAATCATTTGTGGGAGACTCTGTGAGCTAGCCTGGATTGTAAGTTCTGGAAATACAACTGTTAAAAAGACTGCCAAGAACTGTGTTCTTGTATGAGACACACTTGAAACCTGTAATGAAGAGCAGTGTCTAAGGAAAGTGTCATGCAAAGGAATTCAATAGACTGATGGAGACAGTGTTTCTTAGTCCAGTCTGCTGTCTGGAGGAGATGGTGTTTAAGCTAAGGCATCAGTAGTAAGAAGGAGGCAGCCAACAGAATCTATACATTGTGAATAATTAGTCAGTGGCATGAGGGGAGCTGGTCTTGATAGAATTGGGGATCAGAAGACAGCAACCGTGGCTGGCCCGGGTAGGAAGGTGGAGGGGAAGGCTGGGCAGCAGTGTTGCTTGTAGCCTGTTCTTGTAGACTCTGCAAGTCAGGTCAGGTAGTGATAGAGCTTTTATTGTTCCAGCTACATTCAAACAAAGAGGAAACTAAGAATCTTTTCAGTCGTTAAGTGATTCAGTCAATCAGGCTCCTTGTATTAAGTGCAGTGGGAGGTAATAGATGCAGTGATCTCTATTATCAAGGTCACTTTTTAAATTACAAGCAGACTAATGAGAAGAGCACTAAAATTTGAGTCCCCAAGACAAGTTCTAAAGTGTCTGGGACAAGCTGTTGTGCTCTTAATTTAGCTGTTTAACTTGGGAGATTTGTGATGCCTTAAATTCGGGAAACACCATGACCAAGACAGCTATTATTATTATTATTATTATTATTATTATTATTATTATTATTATTATTATTATTAAAGTATTTAATTGGTGATTACAGTTTTAGAGGTCAGGCCGCTATCATGGCATGGAGTATGATGGCAGACAGTGCTGGAGAAGTAGCTGAACGTTTTATATCTTCTTCTGTAGATTGAGAAATAGACTAACACTGGGCCTGGCTTAGGCTTTTGAAACCTCAGTGCCCACCCCCAGTGACACACTTCCTCCAAACAAGTTTACACCTCCAAGGCCTTCTCAACTAGTGCAACTCCCTGAAAACTAAACATTCAAATATAAGAGCCTATAAGGGGCATCCACACCAGCACAGATGGACTAAGAGGACATGTAGCTTCCACCAGCCAGTGTAAAGTCATACACTAATATAGAAAATTAGAATCAATATATTTTTATCATTCTACATATTCAAATACCCAGTGCATCTTTACTGACTAGTTATATAATGTTTAGAGAAACATAGTAAAGAAATTAAAGATGGATATCTTTATTAAAGGGGATATCTACCTTATTCCCGGAGGTTCCTAGAAGCTAGGATACTCCCTCAGAATACTTGCTACCTCTCTTGACTAAGATCTGGGTTATTAGAATCAATGGCCACTGTCCACGGAGTTTCTACTCTAGGTCTTTGGCTCTATGTGGATGGGCTGGATTTGATCTAAGGGGAGGTTTAAGAAGGTGGTTCACTATTACTGTTTCAAAATCTGTCTAGAGAGTCTCATTGTTCTTATAAAGCAAACAAAAGTGTACCTCCAGAAATAACCACTGATTTATGTGGTTTTCTTTGAGAACTGGTAACGTGTAGAGATATTTATGTGACACATTGTTAATTTTGTTGTCTTTAGACAATTACTTGTGTTTATTAATTATGGGTATGTGGGTAGGGGCTATGTCAACATGTGTGCCAGTGTTCTCTGAGACCAGAGGTATACAGTTTTCTTGGAGCTGGAGGTGTGCATTTACAAGCTGTCTGATGTAGGTAGGCTCTGGGAACTGAACTCGGGTCCTCGGCAAGCAAGCAAGTCATCTCTCCAGCCACCTCAGTGCTTGCTTTTGATTCTTGGGTAACCTGTTGTATCCCTTCTCAGAATTCCTTGCCCTGGCCGACCAAAGAATGACACAGGGTTCCTAAGATCCTGGGTCCTGTTCTCTAAGACTGGTTTTCAGGAATTACATAATGGCCCTAGGGCATTTGAACTCAGGATTGTGACCCTTCTTTGATCTCTCCAGTAGCTTTTGTGGAGATTGTCTTGGAATACTGGAAGATTATGGTTAAATTTTAGACACTTTTGCATTTAACTTAGAAATCATTTTTTAAAAGTTTTATTGTTTCATTTACCAGCAGTGGTGTTAATTAGTTTAAATATGACCCTGAAAATGGGCTATGTCAGCTTGAGAAGACTATTTTTTAACAGGATTTGGTTTTAAAGGCAGGTTTTATAGACATTATAGCACTGCCATTGTTATCTAATTAGCATC